>JAVANC010000021.1:5227085-5669585 GCA_033319125.1 Parnassius glacialis
ACGCTGGCGGCGTTTCCTTGCTGAATGGCTTTACTCAACCTTTGAGCGACAAAAGAATGTAAAATAAATAAATGTACAATTATACATATATTAATATGAATTCCTTTGAAAACAACTTGATAGATAGTATTTTTAAGGTTTATTATTACTCATACATTCTAGAATTAGTAATTCATTTATGGGGCAATGTATACGCTTTTACAACAAATTCGCAGAACATGTTCAAAGTTTGTCAATAAACAAGTTTAAAAGTTTTATTAAAGAAAAACTGTACATAAAGGGTTATTATAATATCAAGAATACATGAATGAAAATAACCCCTGGGAATAAGGTGATCGCCACCATGCTGGTTCTATGAAAATTAATTTAAATTTGTATAAACAAATTATTGTTAAGTGAAATTATGTTTAAGAAAAAGTCCCACTGGGTTTCTTGCTGGTTCTTCCCAGGACTGAGGTATTTTCCGAACCAGTGGTAAATAAAAAATTACTTTCAATAAGTATTATGTAATAATCAATATTGAATAAAAATCATTCTATTCTATTTTATTCTATAATATAATATAATATTATTTTAAACTTATTAATACACAGGCATGTTTTATAGGCACATTTTCTAGAATGTTGTTGTAAGCGCATACATTTCCCCATACATGAATAACGTTAAGTAAGGCTTTATATTTCAATCAAAGTAAAAATTTGTACAAATGCCTATAGTTGTACAAAGGACATGCTTAATTTTAGACAATTCCTGTTTGAAGTGAACGCTTAACTCCCATTTTAGCCCGTGTTGCTGCTAATGCATGCATGGGATATTATGACCCCATTATGTACCTACCTACCTACAGTAAGTCGATGGATGCAGGTGGCTCAGGACCGTGCTTTGTGGCATTCCTTGAGATAGACTTATGTTCAGCAGTGTACTTGTGAAGGGCTGTAATGATTATGATGATAATAATAATGATGGACCTAATAACTGACACAACTAAATTCACACCAAATTTACCTACAGCATGTATATTATTAAGTGGCGAAGCTTGCGAAGTCACTTATTGATTTCACGATGTCTGTCCGTCTGTCCGTCTGTCCGTCTGTCCGTCTGTCCGTCTGTCCGTCTGTCCGTCTGTCCGACTGTCCGTCCGTCTGTCCGTCTGTCCCACGATTATCTCGAGAACGGTTTCGAATTTTCAAATTCTGTTTTCAGCAATCGATTACTGATCACCCAGGCATCTGAACCTCCTATTTTGAAACTGATTGCTCAACGGCAACCGTTAGAAACCGCTACAAAGCTGATTGCTTCGCCACTTTGCTATGCTGTTAGCTTGCTAGGTTTATTATTACAATATCTGATGTAACGCCTGTGTGATATCAACGGAGTACCGTGCCAGTATGTCTTTAAGCTTGGACACACTTTTATCTCTATAAAAACATCTAAGCAGTGTGAAAATATTAGAAATTTGTTGCAACGGTTGAAATTGGCTGTAAAATGAGCAAAAATAATTTCCAGCGTCTGTCTCTCCGTTCAAAGCTATTTCTGTATTAAGACATTGCAATTTACTATAAGGCTTCAATACGACATACCACTAAGAGAGATTGTGGTCATCCCCAAGGAGGACGATGACTCGGAAGTATTCTGACATCGTGGTAGCACCGCGAGGGTGCTGGGGGCAGCAAGTACTGCCCTCGGGACGAGCTATTAGTGTAGCAAAGCGATACAGGGGTCCCGATTGCGTTCCAAACGGAGATCCCAGGACCACTCGTGTACGTTGATGGAGACAACCGTGGGGTTTTAGCCGGTAGGAGACCGGCATAACCAGCCCCTGCAGTGAAAGGTATGCATGTGGATTTCCCCACAAAAAAGAAGGAATTGTAGTCAATCATTAACCTATATATTATAAGTGAAAACAAAACAAAAAGACTATGTTAATCCCAGAAATATGCACTAAAGTTTTTGCTTGCTATTTCAGAAATGGAAGATAGAAAGTCATATTAAACCGCTCTACTGTTTAGCATGCTAATATCCCCTTACTATCTCATTAGTGAGCAACTGAGCAAACAACCAATAAACACGTGGCCTCGCGCTAAGCCTCACAACATTCACAGAAGTTTCCAAAACTTATCCGACTGTTTGTAATTTCGAACTAGATAGCTGGTGCAAGTTGGGCGGACTTCATTGACTGCCTTCTGCGGTTTCGATGGATCATTATTAATTACCACACTCTGAGAACTATTACGAGTATATACAGAGATATAAAACTATAGATTATAGAAATGGCTTAATTATAACGTTTTTTTTTTATAGAATAGGGTGCCAAACCTGATGGTAAGTGGTTGCTGCGGCCCATAGACATCTACATCTATCCTCGTTTGCGAATCAAAATGCAGATGCGTTGTCACCCGTGAGGACTAAGATGGAATGCCTCATTTTCAGTAAAAAGGGCCTCCGGCCACCTGCACTCACCAAGCGAAACGCAGAGGTAAGCCTCTACTTCACGCTGGTATTCTGTGAGGTCGTGGTACCACCCCGGTTCGAGCCGGCCCATCCGTGCGACAGCAAAAGCTCCTGCGTGGCTCTACCACTGTTAAAAAGTAAGTTATTACTAAAGAAAATTTATTGACACCGAGATTAATTGGAGGGTTCCTACTGCTGACTTCATCGTCAGTTATCAATAGCTACAAATCAGCACATAAGGAGTTTTGTTACCGGTGTACATAAGACTTCCGAGTATAAATTTATCTCTTTTTATCTGGGGCCGACTGAAAATCAGCGTCACTATCCCGCGGCTTATGCTGAGGCGATCCCTTCCGCCACTTCATTTGTTTCGATTATTAAGTCATGAATTGTTGTTATGTCCTCTATTTTTTTAATTTTTATTCGTATAATTTTGTTTATTAATTTGTGATTGTAATCTAAAGTGTCGGAATAAATGTCTATATGTCTATAGGTAGGTGTCTATAGGTGTAGTGGCGGTCAAGAATATCCACTACCCCCATATCCTCCCGTGGGTGTCGTAAAAGGCGACAAAGGGAAACAGGCAAGAGATGGGCAGCAGCATCTTCCTGGTTAACGGCAAAAATACAATAAAAAAACTGCGGTTGCCAACCCGCTCGCCAAGCGTGGCAACTATGGCAATATACCCCCAATGATGAGAGTTACGAAGAGACGGCCCCCAGTCCCCGGCGGCCCCGCTATTCCTGGCTACGGTGGCGACCATGGTAACGGCGGGGCAGGGGGTGCTAAGAATCTCCGGTGGAGGTTCGGTTGCCACCTTAGACGACTCGACCTGGCAACGTACAACGCACGCACCCTGAGGACTGACAAGAAGATCGTGGAGCTGGAAGAAGAGATAGACAAGTTGCGCTGGCATATTATAGAAGTCCGAAGAGAGGGGGAGGACACGGTAATCCTCGAATCCGGCAACTTGCTCTATCACCGGGAGGGCGACCGTCTGTCCCAAGGAGGTGTCGGATTTATCGTCCACAAGTCTCTCGTTAACAACGTTGTAAAGATCGGGAGTGTGTCGACGAGGGTTGCGTACCTTATACTCAGAATCACCAAACGGTATTCGCTGAAGGTCATACAGGTTTACGCACCAACCTCGGCACACCCCGATGAGGAGGTGGAGGAAATGTATGAGGATATCTCTAGAGCCATGCATTCCTCCAAAACCCAATATACGGTGTTAATGGGAGACTTCAATGCAAAACTAGGCACAAGAGAGAACGGTGAGCTGAAAGTAGGGAAATTTGGAATAGGGCAACGGAACCCAAGGGGCCAGCAGCTGGCCGACTTCATGGAGAAAGAGGGACTCTTTATGATGAACTCTTTCTTCAAGAAGCGGCCCCACAGGAAGTGGACCTGGTCGAGCCGCGACGGTTCGACAAAAAACGAGATTGACTTCATTATGACGACCAGACGACAACTGTTCAGTGATGTCTCAGTGATCGCCAGGGTGAAAACCGGCAGCGATCACCGAATGGTGAGAGGCACACTGAACCTAAATGTTAAGTTGGAGAGGTCTCGTCTGATGAAGTCAACGCTCCGTCCCCCTCGTGCTCTAATCCAAAGTCCTGAAACCTTTCAGCTCGAGTTACAAAACCGTTTTCAGTGCCTAGAAGACTGCAATGAAGTGGACGATATTAATGACAAGCTCGTGGAAACTGTCCATGCGGTCGGAGCTAAGTTCTGCAAGACCCGCCGCAGACGAACACAAAAACTCTCCGATCACACTCTTAATCTCATGGCTGTTAGAGGGGAGATGAAGCTGCATTCTTCAACAGATTTGACAGCATACAGGCAACTGAACAGACAGATCTCCAAATGCATGCGGCGGGACTTACGCAACTTCAATACAGCTCGTATTGAAGAAGCGATCGAGCGGAACCAAGGCTCCAAAGTCTTTGCCAGAGATCTGTCTGCCAGAAAGAGCCAACTGTCAAAGCTGAAGACCGAATGTGGCAGCATCGTTTCCGGGGCACCTGAGATTTTGAGTGAGATTGAGAGGTTCTATGGGCAGCTGTACACGTCATCGTTGGAGCCACACGCAAGTGTGAGTAACGATCCAAGAGCGAGTCTTGTCAGACACTATTCCGAAGATATCCCGGACGTCAGTCTGAACGAGATTACTTCATATTTAAGTAACAGAACTCAAAAAGTCGTGATAAATGGTAAAGGTTCCTCCGGATCGGTAGTATCAATGGGCGTTCCTCAGGGCTCGATTCTTGGCCCATTCCTGTTTTTAATCTATATTAATGACTTACCTTATCTTGTAGGGGACAATCACGATATAGTATTATTTGCTGACGATACCTCTTTAATTTTCAAACTCAAACGGCAGTTAATTAATTATGACGATGTAAATAATGTTCTATCGAAATTAGTACATTGGTTTAACGCCAAGAATATGCTCTTGAACGGCAATAAGACAAAGTGTATTAAATTTACAATACCTAATGTAAAACATTCGAATACCAATGTGCTATTAAATGGGGAGGAGTTGAGTCTTGTGGATACCACTGTTTTTCTCGGTATTACTATTGACGCGAAACTTCAATGGGGCCCCCATGTATCTAAATTAGCAAGCAGACTTAGTTCTGCAGCATATGCTGTAAGAAAGATTAGAAGTCTCACAGATGTTGAGAGAGCTAGATTAGTGTATTTTAGTTACTTTCATAGCGTAATGTCTTATGGAATTTTGCTATGGGGTAATGCGACTGATATTGAAGCTATATTTGTTTTGCAAAAGAGAGCCGTTCGGGCGATTTATAACCTAAATTGTAAAGAGTCCCTCAGACAAAAATTTAAAGAAATGAACATATTAACTTTGGCATCGCAATATATTTATGAAAATCTAATGTATGTACATAAAAACATAAATAGCTTTAATAAGAATAAGGATGTGCATTCTTTAAACACTAGGAACAAACATAAGCTTGTAATACCAGTTACTAGACTCCACAGAATCAGTAATTCATTTACGGGGCAATGTATACGCTTTTACAACAAAATCCCAGAACATATTCAAAGTTTATCAATAAACAAGTTTAAAAGTTTTATTAAAGAAAAACTGTACAAAAAGGGTTATTATAATATCAAGGAATACATGAATGAAAATAACCCCTGGGAATGAGGTGATCGCCACCATGCTGGTTCTATTAAAAATCATTTAAAATTGTATAAATGAAATTATTGTTAAGTGAAATATGTTTGAAAAAAAAGTCCCGCTGGGTTTCTTGCTGGTTCTTCCCAGGACAGAGGTATTTTCCGAACCAGTGGTAAATAAAAAATGACTTTCAATAAGAATTATGTAATAATCAATATTGAATAAAAATTATTCTATTCTATTCTATTCTACTCTATTAGAATGGCTCTCCAGCATCTTAAAAACGGCAAGGCCCCAGGCGAGGATGGAATTACAGCGGAGTTTCTGAAAGCGGGTGGAAGACCGGTACTTGAAGTTCTTCAGAAGCTCTTTAATTCCGTCCTCCATGGTGGCATTACACCGGAGGCGTGGAGCAGAAGTGCGATGGTCTTGTTCTTCAAGAAAGGTGACAACGCTCTCTTGAAGAACTACAGACCGATTTCCCTTCTGAGCCGCGTCTACGTGCTGTTTTCGAGAGTCATTACGAACCGTCTCGCGCGCAGACTTGACGACTTCCAGCCTCCCGAACAAGCCGGTTTCCGAAAGGGCTTTAGCACCATAGACCACATACATACCCTTCGGCAAATTGTACAGAAGTCCGAAGAGTACAATTTGCCACTATGTCTGGCGTATGTGGACTATGAGAAAGCCTTTGATTCCGTCGAAATTTGGGCGGTGCTGCAGTCCCTTCAGCGGTGCCAAGTTGACTGTCGGTATATCGAAGTGCTGAAGTGTTTGTACAGTAGAGCTACGATGGCTATCCGAGTACAGAACCAGAGTACGAAACCTATCCAATTGCAGAGAGGTGTAAGACAGGGTGATGTTATATCCCCGAAACTCTTCACCGCTGCATTGGAAGACGTTTTCAAGCTTCTGGACTGGAAAGGATACAGTATTAACATCAATGGCGAGTACATCACTCACCTTCGATTTGCCGACGATATAGTCCTTATGGCAGAATCGCTGGAGGACCTAAGCACTATGCTCAATGACCTCAATAGTGTCTCCCAACGGATAGGTCTCAAGATGAACATGGACAAAACAAAGATTATGTTTAATGTCCATGTCACACCTATGCCGGTAGTTGTTGGGAGCACTAAGCTCGAAGTTGTTGACGAGTATGTTCACCTGGGACAAATAGTCCGACTAGGTAAGTCCAACTTCGACCGAGAGGTCAATCGACAGATTCAACTCGGCTGGGCAGCGTTCGGGAAGCTACGACACATCTTCTCGTCAGACATACCTCAAAACCTTAAAACGAAATTGTACAACCAGTGCGTGTTGCCAGTGATGACTTACGGAACTGAGACGTGGTCCTTCACTGCTGGCCGTATGAGGAAGCTCAAGGTCGCTCAGCGAGCTATGGAGAGGGCTATGCTCGGAGTTTCTCTGCGTGATAAACTTAGGAATGAGGATATCCGCAGTAGAACCAGAGTAACCGACGTAGCCCAACGGATTAGTAAGCTGAAGTGGCAGTGGGCCGGCCATATAGCTCGAAGAACCGACAACCGATGGGGAAGAAAGGTTCTCGAGTGGCAGCCTCGTACCGGTAGGCGAAGTGTAGGGCGTCCCCCCACGAGATGGAGTGACGACCTGGTAAGACATGCAGGAAGTAGATGGATGCAGGTGGCTCAGGACCGTGCTTTGTTGCATTCTTTGGGGGAGGCCTATGTTCAGCAGTGGACTTGTGAAGGGCTGTAATTATGATGATGATGATGATGTCTATAGGTACATATATATTTTTAACAGTGATATAGTCACGCGGCAACTTTTGCTGTCGTACAGATGGGCCAGCTCGAACCGGGTTGGTACCACGACCTCACAGAATACCAGCCTGAAGTAGAGGTTTACCTCTGCGTTTCGCTTGGTGAGTGCAGGTGGCCGGAGGCCCTTTTTACTGGAAATGAGGCAATCCATCTTAGTCCTCACGGATGTAGATTTCTATGGGCCGCAGCAACCACTTACCATCAGGTGGACTGTGTGCTCGTTTGTCACCCTTATCCTATATAAAAAAATATATAAATCCATATTGTCCGTTAGTCTGGCTAAAACTCAAAAGTGGTTCGACCGATTTTGATTAAATTTTTTGTGTTTGAATGGGTTCCTAGATGATTTAGATTAACATTTAATGACCCGGTAGGTGGCGCTGTTTTTATTACAGTTATGTCACAATTATAGAGGTCAGTCATCACAATAGTTATTGTTAGAATTCATTAATTATTATAAAGTAGTTATGTACTTTTTCAAATTAAAATATGCATTAGTAACGCCAAAAAATCCTTATATAGCATACGCCGCGGAGCTATTGACAATAGAGCAAAGTGATGTACTACCAACAGTTTTATAGAGGACATCTATATCTACAGAAAAATCTACAATACCATAAGTTTAACTATTACAGTTACGTCACAATAACTACTTTTTCATGTTAAAATATGCAATAGTAACGCCATTACAAACTAGGCCACATTATTCATACCTTGGTATTAGTCCTTATATCCAAATAAGTCACTTCGTATTCAAGGCTATGTCAGTACCTGGACCATATATAACCACCAATTACGTTAACCATGTAATTTAAGTAACATTATTCACGTTTTAAATCTTTCTTAATTCAGCAACCGTCCGTCGTGATGTCTCTCTCAAAGTTCGAATGACGCTAGGCGCAGACGCGTGATATACGCGGGTGAAACCGCGGGGCACAGGTAGTAATAACATAAAATTGTTACACTCTCTTCGACAAATAAAAAGAAAACATGTTGCTCCATTGAGGAATCCTTCCAAGTGGAACTTCGCGCATGCATCATTATTAAAACTTATGAAATTGCCTCCCCCCCCCCCTAGCATTTACCCCTGAAATACACGGCATGTCAAACTTGCCCCGCATTCTGCAGCCAACAAAGCATCTCTATGAATCCGTACGAATACTTCAAATTATTGCAGCGAGTATCTTACGTTTAATTGAAAATGTGGGGTAACGTAACCGCAAGCTCAAACTGTTAACAAAAGCACTAAGCGGTCTTTTAACCGGCATGATAAGGCACCGGGTACGTTCGAGGGAGTATTTTTTTTAATGTTAAACTTCTACAGAGTGTTTTTACTATTGCGCATTTTATTTTTTATTATATCTATTATTTTGTTAACATTAGTATATTGTATATTGAGCTATGTCTTTGATAACAAGAATTATTTAACTATTTATGTTATATTTGCGATTTTTGTTAATTGGTAAAACTTTAACTTCATTTTTGCGCCTTGGATTAACACATTGTTGGGAATGAGGGTAAAAAAATAAAAGGAAATACGAACAAATGAAGGTAGAATGGTAATCTCCCACTTGTTTTAGCAGTATAAAGTATCGCACAGGCTACTAAGAGGCATCAATCCGTTATGCTAAGAGTCCCACTGTCGTTACTATGCCAGTCATGGTATTCTACTAGTGTAGGCAAGGAAGGTCGTGTTGCTGAGAGGCTGCCCTGTGTTACATTGAGATGACTAGTGATGCTGTTGGTTTACTACTTTGGTGTTATCATGTAATTGGGTCCTGATAGTAAGCAGGGTTTGTAACCGAGTAGTGTTCTTTTATTTAAATACTTTTGAGGATAATTTCTAACACCACAAGTGGAATAATTTCTTACAATATAACCGCCTTCGTAGTTTTATCACTGCCCTAATGCTGACTGGCAGAGAATGCTTTTAGTCGAAGACGTTCGATTCCGTACACAACCCAGTTTCTTAAAAGAAAGAGTGGGCGACTAAGATGACGGGCCCCGATTGGAATGGTCCCGGTCTTGACGCCTATCGTATGTGCCTATGTGGACTGTATCTTTATACCCTACTATTAGGGTTAACACTGGAAGATCTTGAATATAACAAGCAATGTCACCATAAATAAATTTTCCTATGGAAAATGCGATATTAAAGCACTTATTACTTTTCACTTATTATTTTCTTTCTTGTTATTAAGTGGCGAAGCTTGCGAAGTCACTTATTGATTTCACGATGTCTGTCCGTCTGTCTGTCTGTCCGTCTGTCCATCTGTCCATCTGTCCGTCCGTCCGTCCGTCCGTCCGTCTGTCCGTCTGTCCCACGATTATCTCGAGAACGGTTTCGAATTTTCAAATTCTGTTTTCAGCAATCGATTACTGATCACCCAGGCATCTGAACCTCCTATTTTGAAACTGATTGCTCAAAGGCAACCGTTAGAAACCGCTACAAATCTTATTGCTTCGCCACTTTGCTATGCTATTAGCTTGCTAGGTTTATTAGTTCCCAAAACTGTCTCTGATCCCGAACGAATTGCAACGCTTTGTCGTCTGCGAGTGCATCATTGTACCGCAGCTCTCGGGCCTCGGGGCATCCCCCATTACCCGGAATCTCCTCTCGGTACACAACTATGTACCGGTAGTGGCAGTTATTGTCGGCATTGTAGGTGTTGGCAGCGGACGGAGGTTCGATTCCCCGTTCGCCACAAGTTAGTTTCAATACAGTCTGAATTGGTCAATCAGTGACATTGTGGGTTGTTACTTGACTCTCTAATCTCTATAGACAGGAGTTCTCTTGGTATATGGTAATAATTCGGGGGCCGAGCATGTAGGGATGCTAAGTTGTTGAGATGTGTGTACAGCCCGTTGTCAGTGCGGTCGAAAATACCGCGCGCCAGCCGGGCCACCCTAGATGCTCTTCATCTTTAAATTGGCCGCAATTACGTCATACCGAACGTAGCGACCTGCACCGACGATGGTCCGTAATGATAAATCCCGCTGGGCCTGCAGGCGCTGCCACTGCCGTTCGCTCAGAAGTGCGTACCATTCCGGAGCAGCATAGGTGATCTTAGGTCTTATATACATCTTGTATATTATCAGCTTAGTTTTTAGTGAGAGCTTGGATGCCAGGATGGGACGGAGCATTGCCCACGCACATTTGGCATTGTGGACGACGATCTGGACGTGCGCAGTCATGCGCAACATCCTGTCTATCCGGCATCCAAGGTAGGTCACGGCCTTCTCATAAACAATCTCCTGGCCTCTTTGCGGTAACGGGGTGGTTAGTTCCTGAAGCGGGGGGTGAAGATAACGGTCGTCTGCCTAACATTAATGGTCATCCTCCACTCATCCAACCACGGTGGCAGCAGGTCCAGCAGGCGCTGCATCTTGGCGGCGGCGTTATGGACTCTTCTGGACGAAGTAAAGTAGGCGCTATCGTCCGCATATAGAGCCACCTCTACGTCGTCCTCCCATTCGCGTAGGTTTCTTGCCAGAGTAGGGATGTCATTAGTATAAGCCACGTACAGGATCGCCGAAAGACAGCTGCCCTGTGGTACGCCGGCTCTTATTGGTTTGGCTGTGGGCTCTGCACCCTCGACACAGACATAGAACTTCCGATCAGCTAGAAATGACGCCACTAGCCGCAGCATAACAGGAGGGACACTCGTTTGGTCTTCAGGTACTTGTAGAATAATCCAGATTGCCACACTCTGTCAAACGCCTTCTCGATGTCCAGGAAGACGCCCAACGATGTGCGTTCCCGATTGTGTTCGGCCGCAAGGTAGTGCAGCACTCTTGTTAGCTGTGTGGCTGTAGACTGTTCCCTCCTAAATCCATGTTGTTCCGCCCGAAGTTGTATGAAATCGGCCTGTAACTAGCTGCTCTACGGTTGTCCTTCCTGGTTTTCGGCAGAACGATGACTTTGCCGATTTTCCAGTCCTCTGGGAAATGGGAAGTCCGCAGTATTCCAATGTAGAATAGTCCTAGCTCTACAATTGCTCTGTTGGGCAGCTATTGAAGTGCAGCGTTCGTAATCTGGTCGTGCCCCGGCGCCTTCCTCGGTTGCAGGTGGGTTACTGTCCTCCGCAGTTCAGCGAGGGAGATGAACCACTATCCTGCAAGCGGTGGCGCGGGCGACTACAGGAAATTACGTACGCGGCTCTCCTTTTGGGCATGAAGCTTTATGAACTCCGCACTTGCTGGGTTTGGCATAAATTGCTCCTCAAAGTGCGCTGCTAGGATATTTGCTCTACCTTTGGCCTCGTAATAACGTCCGCCCGCATTGTTGGTCAGTGGGCAGACGGGGGATCTAGTTTTAGTTAGCTACCGGTTCAATTTGTAGAGCGTGACGCCTCTTGTTCTTCAGCTATCCAAATGCGCCGCTCCTAGGCCTTTCCTCTGTGGGCCTGGATTGCAACCAAAAGCTAATCCGTTAGTTTGTTGAGTTGACTCTTGATTCTGGGGCAGCTTGTGCGTGCCCAAAACTTTCCCAGCGCTCGTTTTTAGTTGAGCTGCGCATGCAACTCTCGTGGCAGCTCGTGTCTACGATTCTTTATAGGGACGATCGTAGAGGCCGCGTTGACGGCTTCTTGGATTAACTTTGTTATTCTGGTAGCAGTGGCCTCTACGTCGTCCGCTGAGTTGATCTCCACGTATGCTGGAGGTCTCTCCTGCAGGTGTTATTGGTAGAGCTTCCTGTCGATCTTGTTCTTAAAAAGCCTGGGCAGCGACGTCACCGCCTTGAGACCAAGGGTAATCAGCATCGGGAAGTGTTGTGAACTCAGGTCATACAGTACCCCTGCCACTATCGGGCAGTTGACGTTCCTAGAGATAACGATGTGCAGTAGATTCGGAAGTTTCCGGTGGTCTGCAGGAACGTGCGTTGGCTCTTTGGGATCTAAAACGTCGTAGTTGTTAATATTTGCATCTTCGTAAAGCTCACGACCCCCTTTGTTAATCACCCTGAATCCCCAGGCCTCGTTTTTTGCGTTTAGGTCCGCCGTGATGATGGTAGGTGCTGTGCCTTCCACGATCGTTCGGATGTCTGAGAAGCAAAATGGAGTCCCTGCTGTATGCTGCAAAGATCCTTAGTTCCTCAGCCGCCGCCTCTATTTTTATGCCGATAGAACGCATAGAGTGGTATGTTGGTAAATCAAGCTCTAGGTGAACGATGTCCCTTTTCCCCGTGTGGTTATGGGTGAATAGGCGGCTCCTTGAGCGTTGACTTCATTCCTCTTGTGTATATGATAGTTGGGCAGCTTTATATGCATGGATGGTTTCAACTTAGTCTCTCATTGCTGCTGTTATTGGGTCTGTCCGGGCTCTTATGTCGGCCAGGACCTGGCTGTCGACCTCAATGACGATGCCAGCCAGGCTCTGAATGGCAATTACTATGTCGTGGCTGGCTGTTGGTTGTTTTGTTGTAGTTAGCTCTGGTCTCCTTAGGGTAGAGTGCACTGTATGAGTAGAGCGGGCTTTATTTCCTGATAGAGTCCTTTCTGAAGGTTCTACCCGCGTTGGTAGCCTTTCCCTCCTTTGTAGTAACCTGCACCTGCAAGCTATCGTCACCGCTGGGATTTGGGTAGAGGTCGCAGCCTGAGGAGGAGGCTGTTCCTTCTTCTTCTTCTCCCACTTCCTTTACTTAGGGAGCTGACGCTCCGTGGCGTCATTAGCGGGGGGCTGTAGAGTTGCCCCGGTGGTTGTCCTCGATATTACGGGTTCCACCGTTTCCATTGGTTACGGGTGGGGGGGCTAGCTGCCTAGCCTTTCCTCTGATGCGTGCCCACCAGTTTTCTTGAATCTCGATTGCTCTTGTGCGACTTTGGGGGATCCTCTTCTGATCTTCCGGGAGTATTCCCGGCAGTATGATCCCCTGCATCCTCGCAATCCTTCTTAGGCCTATATAGTAGTAGGCTTTATCGCAAAATCGCTGGAGGACCTAAGCACTATGCTCAATGACCTCAATAGTGTATCTCAATGGATAGGTCTTAAGATGAACATGGACAAAACAAAGATCATGTTTAATGCCAGTAGTTGTTGGGAGTACTAAGCTCGAAGTTGTTGACGAGTATGTTTACCTGGGTCAAATAGTCCGACTAGGTAAGTCCAACTTCGACCGAGAGGTCAATCGACGGACCCAACTCGGCTGGGCAGGATTCGGGAAATTACGTCACATCTTCCCGTCCGGTATTTTCAAAACCTGAAAACGAGATTGTACAACTAGTGCGTGTTGCTAGTGATGACTTATGGATCTGAGACTTTAGGTTGAATTTACATTAATGTATATTTATTTGAACTAGAATTACGTCAAAACAATTGGCGACAGTTTTTAAAGAACTTTTGCATGGGATTGTGTATCTAGTTTTTTATTAGTGATCGATAACTAAAACAATAAAAAGGGCTCGCAAATATAGATTTGATGATACCTAATAAAAAAGTGCAGTTTTAAATTAGATGATATTTACGGGCTTACGATGAAATTGCAAATCGATTCAATTGAAGGAAAAGAATTACGTGGTCTTTGTAAAGCAAGTTTTTTTAATAATCTAATTTTGAAATAGTGCCATCTGTGTTGCTTAAGAGGAACTTTTCGGATTCGCGGCCTTTTCAACGTTAACCTGTTTACAATAATTTTGTATAAAACAAGATGGCGTTAATTAAAACATTGTATAGAATACACACTACGAAATAGAATTAGAATGAGTAAAACAATGACAAGCTACAGTTTCATACCCACAAAGAGTATAAATTACCCCATCGTAATAGATTATTATCGCGTCCCGCATTAGGGTACAAATTTGTTAATGAATATTTAATTACCAAATTGTCGGACATCTTCAAGCAACATTAATTCAGTTAACATTTTAGTGATTTTGGTATTTTCTAACGATCTTTATCAAAGCTTTTAACACATTATTTACCATAAACTTTTAACACATCATTTCCCATTATCATAATCATGTGCTAATTATGATCACACATATGAATAATTCAAATATTTAAAAATGAATACTTCTTTGTTGGTGTCCTATACGTCCTTATATCTACTATTCAACCGACTACGACGAAACGGTAAGTGGTGAAGTTTTGAAGGAAAACTAGCCAACTTTTTTTCAAATGCAAACTTTACAGCTAAGCTATGTATATTTTACCTTGAGTTTATCTATCAACAAATTCTCAGTAACAAATGCGTAGTCAGGAAGATGGCGGTATTTCACTTTCATGCCTCGGAAAGCACGTAAAGCCTTTAGTCCTGCGACTCATCTCTCTGTAGTCGTCTTCATGGCCGTCCCATCGGACTATGATAGTTAATCAAAAGAGTGTACATGTGTGTACGTGACGAAAATTCGGTCAAGTGGACATTATTGACGGACATAACCTTTTTGATTGACGTACGAGACTGTTTACAGGACAAAAAAATCCAGGTAGAAAGTTAACACAATTTTTATACACAAATAATTGGATAGAAGCGTTTTCAATGCTCACCAACCCACGTGGTGAATATGGGTAAATCTCCCAAGTGGTTTATTCGTTTTTTTATAGAATAAGGGTGACAAACGAGCACACAGTCTACCTGATGGTAGGTAAGTGGTTACTGTTGTGTTGTTATTGTGTGTTGTGTGTGTTGCCCATAGACATATATCCTCGATTCAGATTCAAAATGTAGACGCGTTGACACCCCTGATGACTAAGATGGAATATCTCGTTTCCACAAGGGGCCTCCCGTTCTCTACACTCACTACACGAATAGCAACAGCATTAAGCTTACACCTTTCTAAAAAGCCGGCAACGCATCTGCAATTCCCCTGGTGTTGCGGTTGTTCATGGGCGGCGGTAGTCACTTACCATCAGGTGAGCCGCATGCTCGTTTGCCCCCTATTCCATAAAAAAAAATTTACGTTGGTATTCTAACGTGGTCCTAGACACCGGACGAGCCGACCTATTCATGCTGCAACCACAATATAGCTGCAGTACGATACAAATAAGCTACAACAATAGTAAGTACCTATATAAATCATTCATACAAAGCAAATTTAGAAAAACCATGTTCTTATACATACTTACTAAACCCATCATAGGCGTAGATAAACATCTTGACGAAATAAGGTGAAACAGTACTTCAAAAAAGGCTATAGTTATATTAAACTAAAATAAAAAATACCTTTATATATTTATACATTTGCTTCTAAACTTTTGAAAGGAATCGGAAATATATCTAAAATTGGCAACTTTACGGTAATTTCGTTATAACTAATACACATAAGAGAGAGAGAGAGAGAGAGAGAGCGATGAATGCCCATCGACATTGGTTTTACTTCGGGAAAACAGAAAGTTCTGGTGATAGGCCATCTGAGCAAATTATATGGGAACGAAGCTTTGTTTAGAATGTTATCAACTAGAGCCCAATGACTTCGTCATTCTTACTCGTACTTAGCGGTACCATGTAGCGACATCTATGGAAATGTATTAAATAAAGAACGATGTATTTAGCGCGTCAAATTTTCATATCGATATACATCGCAACCGCTTCCGTAGATAGATAATAGATGGCGCTAGAGTAGTCAAGTGAGCTCGGCCACGGTCCTTATTGCTTTGTAAGAGAGATTGTTCACTATAAATAGTTACGTTCACAATACGTCGCTAACGCCGCAAAGGGGCGAACCTCAATTTTCAAAAAATTACAGGAGAGCAAGAAAACTTTTATTATTCCTCGATTACTAGCTTTTATCCATCAGAAAATTAATGTTATTGGTAGTTTTCCATTAGGTCTAATAAATTTATGAAATTTACTAGGAGTTTTCTTCCTCGTACAACTTCTCTGTGGAATTGTTTACCACCGGCAAATTTTCCGGACCGATACGACTTAGGGACCTTCAAGAAAAGAGGCTAATTCTTTTTAAAAGGCCGGCAACGCATCTGCGATTCCCCTGGTTCCCCTGGTGTTGCGGTTGTTCATGGGTGGCGGTAGTCACTTACCATCAGATGAGCCACATGCTCGTTTGCTCGTCTGCTATAAAAAAAAGAAATTAGTGACAAAAAGTCTTATCTCAGCAGGTCACTGCCTGAATTGATAATGTTGATTAATTTTATCGAATAATGAAGGTTAATCGATAAGGACATTTCTGAAGGACAATTTAAATTACAAAAGATTACAGTGATATCCTGTCTGCAGTTCATCCCATTGACCGTTTATTAATGATTGTTTTGTTCACAAAATTAAATCACTAGTCAATTTTAGAATTATAATGATGTGTTATCCTGATGAATATTGAGTAACCAACAACATGTTTCGATAAAAAAGAAACATAACTCTATAATATAAATATAATAGGTCGGGGAAAAAGTTTCTTTGTATTTTGAAAATTGAAGAAATGTCTTTTTGTTTGCACTGTTTGTATCGGGCTGGTTTTAATATCAATATATATACTCGTTATAGGACATTAAGAAAAAAATAAAAGTAAAAAATACTTTTCCGCTATTTCTCAGTTGCATTTCTGTCCGTCAAAATGAGTGAATCTAACGAAGAAATTCAATACATTCTGAAAATTAATTACAAAAAAAGGAAAAATGCGACTCAAGCAGCGAAAAAAAATATGACGTTTATGGAGCTAATGCAGTGTCAGTTAGAGTATCACAAAGTTGGTTCCAGCGATTTCAGTCGGGGAATTTTGGACGTCTAAGAAGCAGCTCACTCTGATCGCCTTCATACGGTTAAATTCATTCTTCATTTCTGAAAAAGTGGAGCTAGGCATATTAGTAGTTACGACATAGCCGAGGAATTGAGGATTGACTACAAAACAGTTTTTACCCATTTGAAAAAGTCTGGCTATATATATAAAAAATTCGATATTTGAGTACCACACTAGCTCACTGAAAGAAACCTAATGAATCGTGTACCTACTCATTTGCGATTCTCTATTGGAACGTAATGAAACCGAACATTTTTTAAAAGATCACTGGTGATAAAAATTGGATCACCTACGACAAGAAGAAAAGAAAAAAGATCATGGTCAAAGCGTAGTCAAGCTCCACAGACAGTAGCGAAACCCGGATAAACACGCAATAAGGCGACGCTGTGTGTATGGTGGGATTGGAAGGGCATCGTTTATTACGAGCTTTTACCGCCGGGCAAAACCATCGATTCTAATCTCTACTGCCAACAACTAATGAGACTCAAGAAATAAATTGAGAAAAACGTCAATCATCTTTGGCCACTCAGCAAACATTGAGAGAGCTTGATTGGGAAGTGTTAATGCATCCATCATATATAGTTCTGAACTTGAACCCTCAGATTTTCACCTATTTCGATCTCTTCAGAATTCATTGTTACCATCAAGAGAGAACTGTCAAAACTACTTGTCGCATTTTTTTTTATCAAAAATCCCAAGATTTCTACAGCAACGGGATAATGTCAGTACCTACAATATGGGAACAAGTTATCGAACAAAGTGGCACATATACATTATAATTAAATGTCATTAAACTTTGAATAAATGTCTTGAATTTGTATATAAAATACCAAGAAACTTCTCCGTCTTTAATGCCCCTAATTTAAAATTTAAAGCCAGCGCATTGAAGGCACACAACTTCTTATTTTTTAACAGTGGTAGGGCCACGCGGCAGCTTTTGCTGTCGCACGGATGGGCCGGCTCGAACCGGGGTGGTACCACGACCTCACAGAATACCAGCGTGAAGTAGAGGTTTACCTCTGCGTTGCGCTTGGTGAGTGCAGGTGGCCGGAGGCCCCATCCCCCCCCCATCATTATGGTAGCGGAATTAAAGAAAAGACTACCCCAGTAGGGTATCAGCATCCCTGGAAAATCCTTCGCTGAGCATCCACGACCAAACTACTCCACTCCTGAGCGTGGGTGCTCAGGCTGCCCTGCGTATTCTGGAGGGGGGGGGGGGGCAAAATTCCGCTCGCAACTAAAACTGCTCAGAGCAAGCGGAACAATAAGACCAAGGCGACCCCTGTCACGCTATCTGTGAGGTTTTGCAACATCAGGGGACTTCATTCCAACCTTAACGCTGTCCATTACCATCTAGAGACGGCGAAGCCAGCCTTGCTCTTTATAACCGAGACTACAAACAACTACAAATTTGAACACTCCTTTGTGCCCCGGGCTGAAGTTTGCGTATACGTCAGAGAGGACATCTGTTTTCGACGCCTCGGCAGTCTTGAAGGTACGGACCTGTCCATCCTATAGCTGCGCGTAGACTGCGACGACCATCCCCGCGTCTGCGGGTGCCTCTATAGGTCCCATAGCGGTAATGCCGACACAGACTGACTCATCGACCACATCCAAATGGCTGCTGACTCCGTGCTACAACAGGTCCCATCCGCAGAGATCATGATACTCGGTTATTTTAACGCCCACCACGCTGAATGGCTTAGTTCCCGTTTAACCGATCATGCGGGTAGATCTATGTATGACTTTCCTTGGCATATGGTCTAACTGGTTACTTCGCCTACGCGGAACCCAGATGTGGAAGACCATGTACCTTCCCTATTGGACCTTCTGCTAACCTCTCATCCGGACGGATATCAGGTTTCCGTCGATGCCCCCTCTGGGCTCTTCGGACCATTGTCTGATCCGGAGTACGGTGCCACTCACGCTCCAATCGCAGTTGCGATCTGCAGCTTGCCGCCGTCTTTGGCACTATAGGTCAGCCGATTGGGACGGGATGCGGTTTTTTTTGCATCCTGCCCTTGGAGGCGGGTTTGCTTCTCGCCGGAAGATCCCAGCGTTGTTGCCGATTCTGTTGATGATCTGGTACTTTAGGGTATGGAACTTTTTATTTCATCCTCTGTGGTGCCCATCGGAGGTAAATTCTAGCCATGGTTTGGTGGCTCCTGTAAAATAGCATCACGCTATAAGCAGGAGTGCTACCGGGCCTGGGCTGATGCATCAACGTCTCAGAATGTAAATACCAGCGCACTTAAAAAGAAGTATAATTCCGCCTCCAGGTCCTTCAAAAGCATCATTGCCAAGGCAAGGTCTGAGCACATCGGCAGAATTGGCGAGAAGCTTGGAAAGAAACTAGTTCGCCTTCCTTCGGGAACCCGTGCATTCTGGTCTCTCGCCAAGGCTGTCCAAAGCAACTTCTGTCAGCCATCTCTTCCATCTCTGCACAGAGAGAACGACTCACTGGCCCATGCCGCAAAGGAGAAAGCCGATCTGTTGAGCTCTCTTTTTGCGTCCTACTCGACTCTGGATGACAGGGGAACACACCGCCGACCATCCCGCGATGTGAGTGCTCCATGCCGGATGTGCGATTTACACAGCGCTCGGTCCGCAAAGCACTCTTCTCCCTGGACGTCAGCAAGTCGAGTGGGCCCGATGGAGTCCCTCCCATTGTGCTGAAGACGTGTGCTCCGGAGTTGGCACCGGTTTTAACGCGTCTTTTCCGGTACTCCTACTCCCAAGGCGTAGTCCCGAATTCATGGAAGACAGCTTTGGTCCACCCGATCCCTAAAAAAGACGACCGCTCAGACCCGTCCAACTACAGGCCTATCGCCATAACCTCCTTGTTCTCCAAAATAATGGAATCCATTATAAACTGCCAGCTCATGAGGTACCTTGAGGATCACCAGCTGATTAGTGACCGCCAGTACGGTTTTCGTCGGGGTCGATCAGCTGGTGATCTTCTGGTCTACCTGACTCATAGATGGGCGGAGGCAGTAGAGTCCAAGGGGGAGGCGTTGGCCGTTAGTTTGGACATTGCGAATGCCTTCGATCGGGCTTGGCACAAAGCGCTTCTTTCGAAGCTCCCTTCCCGAGAAATTGTGCAATTGGATCACCAGCTTCCTTACAGATCGGAGCATCAAGGTCGTTGTAGACGATGCATGCTCCGACTACAAGCCTATCAACGCTGGTGTTCCACAAGGCTGCGTGCTATCACCAACGCTGTTTCTCCTGCATATCAATGATATGTTGCTAACTGGTAGCATTCATTGCTATGCAGACGACAACACTGGTGGTGCCTTATATACCGGCCGTGCCAATATTTCTCGGGAAAACGTCGCCGAGTACCGGGACAAACTTGTGTCTGAAGTCGAGTCTTTGCTTAATAAAGTCTCGGATTGGGGCCGACTTAATCTAGTCTAGTTCAATCCCCAGAAGACACAAGTTTGCGCGTTTACCGCTAAAAAGAACCCCTTTGTCGTATCTCCTCAGTTTCAAGGCACTCCCCTTGCTGCCTCAGCCGGTGCCTCATGCCGGCACATCGCTTGCAAATTTACAAAGCGCAAATCCGGCCTCACATGGAATACTGTTCTCATCTCTGGGCCGGGGCACCCCAGTGCCAGCTCCTTCCACTTGACCGCATCCAACGCAGATCGATTCGAATCATCGACGAACGAGTTCTTTCTGATTGGCTCGATACACTGGCACTGCGTAGAGATGTCGCATCTCTTTGCGTATTTTATCGCATTTACCACGGGGAGTGCTCTGAGGAATTATTCGGACTAATTCCAGCCGCTCAATTTCACTATCGCACATCGCGACAAAACTTGCGATACCATCTATATCACCATAATAATTTGCGGTCCACCACTATGCGATTTAGAAAATGTTTTCTTCCTCGCACAACTTCCTTGTGGAATCGATTACCACCAGCGATATTTCCGGACCGATACGACTTAGGGACCTTCAAGAAAAGAGCCTATTCCTTTTTGAAAAGCCGGCAATGCATCTGCATTTCCCCTGGTGTTGCGGTTGTTCATGGGCGGCGGTAGTCACTTACCATCAGGTGGACTGTGTGCTCGTTTGTCACCCTTATTCTATAAAAAAAAAACAATTAACTCGTATCTGGTGATGGAGGATAGCGTAACCGTTACGATTAAAAAAAGTTTATTTTCTAAAACTGTAGTGACGTACGGACACCTGCAATCATCTCCAATCAAAAAAAGGCTACAGAAGTGTTGTCACTTAAGGACTAAAATGGAATAATACATCCCACTGCTGGACGCAGTTTATAAGAATAATTGAGCCTTTTTCCAATGACCGTTGGCGGATTTCTCTTGTCCTCGAAATATTTTATTCCTCAACATGCAAGTCTCCATGACGAATTCCTTCACTAGTTAGCACTTGATACATTTTGTCATTATTATCAATAATAACTTAATCAATTGTCAATGGAATGGATTTTAAAAATGATGTAAGTAGAACAAAAACATATGGAAAATGTATAATAAACTTTATTAAAAATATATTTGTTTATATTTCTCTCTCAATAGTTCTATATGTAGGCAGCTATGTATAGTATTATTTTTACTTTTTTTTATTTAGATTTCTTACGTTCGCAGTTTTCATCCTAGTTTAATTTTCAAAAATTTATGTTTGTTTGTTCGTATTATATGCGCTGCCATACCGTTCATCAGATTGCGCTAAAACTTTGTCAACTTATAGCTTACACTTGCAGGAAGGTTATGTGAAATTAAGTAATGATTATGAAATTATAGGCATAGTACAATTAGCTTACAGTAGGTGGCGCGCGTATCGTACCGACAAATTTATATGAAAGTTATATATCATTCAACTCCAATGAATATATTATCACTCCTAATTAAACTATACAACTCTTCCAAATTTAAAACAAAAGTACTATCTAGTGTAATATAAAAAAATTATATGTATTCGTAAAAGAAAGTAAATATTAAAATGCAATCTGGCAGATAATGAAATCTTTAAAAAATCTATACTGAGATCATACATGCAACCAATTTACACAAATTGGTGGTTTCTGCGAATTTGATTGAGAATGAAGTTTTTATAACGTGCAAGAGATCATCAATATTTTTCTGCCGACTTCCAAAAAGGAGACTCAATTCGGGTGTATGATTTTTTTTTCTGCCGACTTCCTGAATTCGGGTGTATGTTTTTTTTTTATGTGTGTTACCTCATAACTTGGTACTGGGCGAACCGATTTCGATGATTCTTTTTTTATATGAAAGCTGATAGTTCTCGTGTGGTCCCATATGAATTTGATCAAGGTCAGACCAATGGTTATTGAGTTATTCTTAAATAACCTATATTGAAGTCGCTTATATTGAAGTCGGCTGTACAAAATTTTTAATTTTTAATTATTTTATGTGTGTTACCTCATAACTTTGTACTGGGCGAACCGATTTGGATGATTCGTTTTTTATATGAAAGCTGATAGTTCTCGTGTGGTCCCGTATGAATTTGATCAAGGTCAGACCAATGGTTAATGAGTTATTCTTAAATAACCTATATTGAAGTCGCTTATATTGAAGTCGGCTGTACAAAATTTTTAATTTTAAATTATAGAATCTATAGTTTAGAAATGGCAACAACATCATTTATTACGAATACGCCCACAAACCTGCCTACAAACAGCTGTATCGCTTTATCAGGATTCAAAATTTGAATCAGTACATAAACTGTTAATTTTTACTGAGATCAAAAATTGAGGAAGTTCTCGAATCTTTTGTATATATCTTTAATTTTTTTTGTATGGTCGGGCATAGTGGTAATTTAATAGAGCCACGCTGCAGCTATATTATGGTTGTAGCATGAATGGGTCGATCTACCGGGGCAGCTTAGTGGTTTGTATGTTGCGTGTAGAGTACCGGAGATCCTTACTACTGGAAACGAGGCCGAGGATAGAACGAGATGTCTATGGGCCACAGCATCCACTTACCATCAGGTGGGCAGTGCTCTGTGCTCGCTTGTCATCCTCATTCTATACATAAAAAAATATGCTAGGTAACCATAGTCAACAACTTCAAGCGTAGTGGTACATTGCTTCTACCGGCATAGGCGTTATACGACCTTTGTCTTATCCATGTTCATTTTCAGGCCTATACTTTGGGAGACTATATTGAGTTCAATGAGAATAACGTTGTCTTCCTGCAATTCTGTCATATTGACTATATCGTCCACTAATTGACAGTGAGTATTGCACTCGCCGTTGATATTGATACCATAAACTGTCTTGTCCAATAGCTTGAAAACATCTACCAATGTAGCGGTAAATAGTTGCGGGGATAAAACATCAACCTGTCTTTGACCTGTCTGCAGTTGGATAGGCTTAGTACTCAAGTTTTGTATTCGGATAGTCATCTGTACAAACACTGCAGCACTTCGATAAGCAGACAGTCGACTTGACGACCTGATAAGAGATGCAGGAAGTAGATGGAGGAAGGTAACTCAGGATTATGCTTTGTGGCATTCCATGGTAGAGGCCTATGTCCAGCGGTGGACTGCCGTAGGCTGATCATCATCATCATCATCATCATTACAGCCCTTCACAAGTCCACTGCTGAACATAGGCCTCCCCCAAAGAATGCCACAAAGCACGGTCCTGAGCCACCTGCATCCATCGACTTCCTGAATGTCTTACCAGGTCGTCACTCCATCTTGTGGCTGATGACGACGATGAATGCTGATTACATTAGTGATCCCGTTAACCACTCACTTGTGTTAGAATTGGTTCAAAATAGCAGTCGAATGGTGGATTCGAATACCATGAGACTATCAAGTGGACTATGTACTCATTTCTATATAAAAAATAACAATTTTTTTTTGTTACCGTGGTTAATAATACCTAAAGAGATGAACAGGTATGTACCGATCTTCCAATACACTAAAAGATAATACGCCTATGTGTTACCACATGAGTAAATAAACGGAGCAGAGGTACACACAACCGAGCGAATCGGTTTAATTTGTCTTTACCTATTTTGACAACGCTACCAAAATAGGTAACAATTTTGCATGTTCTTAGGAAGCTTTGCCTCTGTTCCGTTTATTTACTAATGTGGTGTTACTGCTACCCTTAACCGACGAGCGTGTGTCAGGATCGTGCCAAATGGAAGTCCGTAATCTCTGCCTACCCCTCTGGGTGACAGGCGTGAGTGTTTATGTATGTATGTATTTATAACACGCCTATGTGTACTACTATTGTTGTATAATAGGTTGTAAACCTTTTGTAGGTCCTTATTAGTATTATTTCAGTTTTATACGGAAATATTAATTGAGTTCTAAAAGGTGACCACCTATCTTTATCAGAATGCGTCATTTGAATCAATTCAGAAGTCACTAGTCCCTCGGACTTGGTCTGACATATCCTGTTACACTGACCACCACATATTATCTACATATATAAACTTGTTTGTTTGTTTATTTATAATACAACAAAATTAATAATGTTTATCCTTGTCCAATAAGTCGAAAACAAATAACAGTACAAATTAAAAAACTTTACAAAAAAAATTACCTTGAACATATGACGTACTAGGACGAAAATAACTTAGATCTAAATAAAAATTCAATAATAGTATGTATATATTGTAATCAAAATATACATGTATTAGTTTTTTTACTATTAGAGGGTTTGGTCATCATCACCAGCGGCAGATAAACAGAATATAATAGCTCACTTTTATGTTAAGTTAGGAATAAGTATATTAATACGTGAATTATAACATATATTTACTTAATTTTATTTATTTATTATTATCGAAAATTGTCGTACGTTTTATTTCTTTCTTCCTTTCTTTCGTAATGTACTTGTACGGTTGTTCTATTGCCAGCAGCAAATATTATACAGATATCCTATAATGGATGTAAGTGGACTGTATTTATTTATGACTGATTAATTAATGACTGACTGATCTGAGGTTAGCTATACTAGGGGACTGCTCGAAGAAAAGATGGTACTTTTTACTATACTGTATTAACTATTTACAAAGGTTCGGCACTATTAAAACTATAACACTATGTACAGAGGGAGGTCTCGATTATGGAGTCTTGATTTGTTGTCTTCTTTGTAGTCTTCTCGAGTGCCGCTTCCGAAGTGAAATGAAATGAACGACTCACAGACCGAAACGCCCTTCTTATATCTCGCAGGAAGGCGTCTCAGTCTGTGAGTAGTGCCGTGCGACGATGCTGCTCGCCCATTGGTCGTCGCTCGGCTCCGGTGTGCGGGGTGTGAGGGGCGCAACGGGGTACGAAGGGGCGACGGGGCGGCGGGTCTCTAGCTGTCCTCAACATCCTCCCCCGGCGTAGCTCGCGAGCCCAATCTACTCTCGGGAGGACGGCGATCTTCCTGACCGGCCGCCGCAGCAATCCGCCCCTGGTCCGCACCTCCACATTGCGCACCACGCTGTCTGGTCAGGGAAAGGTCCGCGTTACAACTCCCCGCGGCCACACGTTCCTTGGCATGCTACTGTCTGCCACCACGACGAGGTCCCCTTCTTGTATCTGTCGCTGCTGCACATCCCGCGAGTCCCCGCGCGCAACCAGCGTCGGCAGGTACTCCCTCATCAAGCGCTTCCAGTACTCGTCGGCGAGTCCTTGCGCCGCCCTCCATGCCCGACGATCACTGGGCGTGCACGGCGCGGTTACTGGCAGGCTCGATGGTCCCAGCAGCAGGAAGTGGTTGGGTGTCAGCGCCTCTTCCTCGTCGATGTCGACCGGTACGTGCGTCAACGGTCGAGAGTTCACGGTGTTCTCTGCTTCCGTGAGGAGCGTCGCTAATGTCTCCTCCCGTGGGCTCTTCTGGTTTAGAGTGGCTTCGAGCGCGGTCTTCACTGAGCGCACGAGACGCTCCCATGCGCCTCCCTGGTTCGGCGCGCCCGGCGCGATGAACTTCCAGTCTGTCCGCCGAGTCAACGCGTAGTCCTTCAGCAGGGGTGCCCACTCCTCCATTGCCCGTCGTAGTTCGGTGTCCGCTCCATGGAAATTTGTTCCGTTGCCAGAGTAGATGACCCGTGGCCACCCACGCCTAACCGCCATGCGCCGCAATGCCGATATCGCCGAATCCGTCGTTAGGGAATAAACTATCTCTAAATGCACCGCGCGCGTCGTCAAACAGGTGAATAACGCTACCCACCATTTTTCATGCCTACGTCCTATCGTAACCGTTATAGGCCCGAAATAGTCGATTCCGGTGTAGGTGAATGGTCGCGCGAATGCCCCTAACCGTTCAGGTGGTAGATCTCCGATAACCGCTGGCCGTGGTGTCGCCTTGCGTACCCTGCACCGCAGACATCTCCGCTCCACTTCTCTTACGGTTGGTCGTAATCGAAGGATATGATATCTCGTGCGTAGGTCGTTTACTACCCTCTGCCTGTTGGCGTGGCTTGCTTCCTGATGCGCCTTTTCCACAAGCAGCTTTACAAATTGGTGGCGTCCGTTCAGTATGATGGGCCTCTTCATTTGGCTGTCCACATAGGCTGCGTCGATTCGTCCTCTAGCTCGTAATATGCCATCTTCCAATATGGGGTCGAGCTTCCTCAACGCGCTGCCGGTTGCCAGGTTCTTTCCTCGCTGCAGTCGACTGATGTCTTCAGCGAAGCTTTCTTGTTGACTGCGTTCTATCCACATCCGCTCTGCTCTCTGGATGTGCTGCAATGTCAGTCCGTGCGCCCTTCCTCTTATGGCATCGACGAACTGTAGTATCCATGCAGTGGCCCTTATTAATCTCTCGTAGGAAGAGAATCTCTCTATGTCCGGCAGGTGTGGAGCGTTCTTGGTGTCTCTCTGGTGCGCCACGACTTCCTCCAGCTCCTCATCATCATCGCCTGCCTTCTCTTCCTGACGGCGAGGCCATCTGTCTTCATCCTCGTACAGGAATGGCGGTCCCGTGAACCATCTGTCGCTCTCTTCTTTATTCATATAATTCACACGCGTCGCTTGATCCGCGATATTGTCTGCGGTCGGTATCCACCTCCATTGCTCGGGTGACGTCTTCTCTGCTATCTCCCCTAACCTATGAGCCACGTATGGAGTGTAACGCGCCGTATCGTTCTGTATCCAGTGGAGCGCCGTAGTGGAGTCTGTCCAATACACTACCCTATTGGCTACCACTCTGTGCTCGCCTTGCACGAATTCCGCGAGTCGCGCGCCTATCAAGTTCGCCTGCAACTCTAAACGCGGTATGCTTTGTGCCTTTATAGGGGCAACTTTCGCCTTGGCCGTTACGATCGTAAGCCTGTCCCTACCGTCGCGATGCGTGTACACCTTATCGTCGCGCGGTTGGTTCCCTATTACTCCCCCCGTGGGAGCGTAGCGTCTCGGCAGTCGTAAAATCTTCCTGTCCGGACTGGCGAGCGCCTGGACGTCCTCATCCGACCGTTCGCTAGCGCTTACGACGTGTAGTACGGTCTCGCCGTCTTCCCTACACGTGAATCGCGGCACGGTTCCCTGTATTACCCACCCTAATAACGTACGTGCAGCTACGGGCTGCCTTCGACGTCCTATCCTTAAATTACGGGTGATTATTAAATGCCAGTTGTCGGCGCCTAATAATAATCTCGGTTTTGCGTCGTCATAACAAACCGAACTCGGTCGCGTAAGTGTTTTAAACGTAAACACTCCTTACTTACGGATTGCGAACCTATCTTTAAATTTGCAATTGTCCGCGCATTTATTCTATACATGTGAGATGTATAGAATAAACTAAGATGTATAAAATAAATTCGCTGCGCGTCTTGCCACGTATGCCTATGTTAACTAGCCTGCTATCGGCCTCGCGCTGACTATTATTTACGCCTCTAATATTCAGCGGCTTTACCGGTCCTTCCGCTCCTAACTAGCGCGCTAAGTCGTCGTCGATTAACGAAATAGTCGAGCCTTCGTCAAGCAACGCATACGTATCTATTTCCCTACCACGTGGTTCACGTAACGTAATGGGACACACTTTCAATAATACGGACGCATTACTACCAACGTTAGACGCGACGAGCACGGTCTCATCCGGTTTTGCCGATGTCTCAGGTGCGCGGGTCTTGCGGGTGTGAAGGATGGCATGGTGGGGGGCGTTGCAGCCGTCGACGCCGCATTTCTTGGCTTTACATCTAAACCGTCGGTGTTTACTATTTAAACACAGAAAACACACCCCCTCTTCCTTTACCCAATTCCACCGGTCGTCCACACCCATTTGCGCTAACTTCCTACATTTGGCAATTACGTGTTCACCCCCGCAACACATACATGGGGCACTACCGGTGTCCTCCTGGGCGGTGAACGACTTTACGTCGCGGGCTCTATCCTCTACGCGGCGTGTTAATACAACTCCTTTCGACGGCGGCGCCTCTCGTCTTACGGGCAATTCCTTAGTTGGCGCTACGGACGTATAGGCATGACTTAACGCGCGGTCAGCCTCTCTCATCATGAACCTAGACAGTGTAACGATGTCCGGTTCGTCTGCACTTCCGTAGTGCTCCGCATAATCGCACCAACGCGACCGTAAGTGAGGGCTTAGTTTACTAGTTACTTTCCTAGTCAGCATTGGATTTTGCAAATATCCTTTGCCGTCGACGTTCTGCAAAATACACACTATATTTTGTAATTTTATCGAGAACGAATTCAATTCCTGAGCGGTTTGACCCGGGCGCGGAAGGCGTTTCAGTTCCTCTAACTCTCGATCGATAATTACTTCCGGGCGGCCGAAACACTGCTCCAATGTTCGCATAATATCTGCTGGATCCTTCGCGGTAAACGGCTGTGCCGATACTACCTCCCTAGCTTCACCGCGTAGACAGTTTCTTAAACTTGCCATATTTTCCGTATTTGTGAATCCATATAAACGCGTGGATGCTTTCATCGCGGCTTTGAAGGATAACCATTCCGCGGCCGAACCGTTAAAAATAGGCAAGTCCTGCGTCTGCTTTGCGGCAGCGGGCCTGACTCTAATCATATTCTCTAGAGCTAGTCGCTCTATACCCCTCTCTTTCCCTCGCAGAGTAAGCGACCTATCTCTATCCCTATCTCCCTCTAGCCTACGCTGTGGCGCTGGCGTCCTATGTACACCTACATCCCTATGACACGGCGACGATAATCTACGATCCGCGTGGCGATGTGGCGATGGCGATCTATGTACACCTACATCCCTATACGGCGACGGTGATCTACTATCCGCGTGGCGATGTGGCGATCTATGTGTAGGCGATAGAGTGCGGCGTTGGACGCGCGACGGCGACGTAACCCGTACACGACGATCCACCTGGTTCATTTCTACGGCGACTCCACTATCTCTCTGTATCGTTTCTACGCGACGTGGTTGAACCTCATTCGCTACCGTCCTCCCCTGGGCATCTCAGCGTGGTCGTAACCGGTTTCCCTATTCGGTAGGGCTTGCTCTATCTCGATGCGGGGCGCGGGCTGAGACGGGCGGTAAGGCGACTCCCCCCGTACAGTCTCTACGTTCTCTAACCACCTATCAACGCGTACCCTATTTTCAACTAACTCGTCCTCGTTAATACTTTCCCTATCTGTTTCTTCTTGCAGTTGCGCGACGTCCCTAGCGTACTTCTTCTTAATAAGATCTTCTTCGACTTGCAATTGCTTCCTCCTAATTGCAGCTAGTTCCTCCGCGGCGTTATATTCGATTTGTTTTAACTTAGCTATCGCGCTAGCTGTCGACCGGGCTGAACGAACGGAGCGGACCGACGGGGCGCGGGGTGCGGGCCTATGTACAACGTCTGCTACAGGCGCGACGGTACGTACTATCGAACTAGTTTCTGTAGTCGGAAGATCTTCTATAATCGCGGCGAGTGTCTCTGTGCGCGGCGCGGATGTGCTAACCTCTCCCAAACGATCGGTCGTAGACACGGACATAGCGGGGCGCGGCGGCGGGGGCGCGGGCGCGGGCACGGGCGTAGATGCGGGCGCGAGCGGGGCCTGGGGCGCAGCGGAGGGCGCTTGTGCCATCGCGAGATAATCGGACGGGGACGCGGGTGCTTCTTCGAATATACGCATTCCTACCGGCGTTTCGTCATCGTTCCGTGTCTTCTGGCTTCGTGTCTTCCTCATGGTCCCACGTTGCGACCTCCGGTCGTCTTCAAAAAGACGTACGTATCGTCTTCAAAAAGACGCACGTATTGGATGTCGTTCCCGCCACAAGGGCGTTACCAGATGGTCACAGTTTGGCACCGTTAGGGAGCAACCACCTGGCCGCGTAAACGCGGTTAAAGAAACAAGAAATTGTCTGGAAACAGACAATATGACGTATATGACGTAGGCGTAACAAGAAACAGGGAAGAAATTAGTACCGACGATCTTCTCTCTTCGTCGACGAACTTCTTTCTTCCTTGAAGATCTTCTATAATGATCTTCTCTCTTCTATAATTATGTTCTTTCTACTATAATTATGTTCTTTCTTCTATAATTACCTTCTTTCTTGTTTCTTCTTACTTCTTGCTTCTTTCTTCTGGCTTGAATCCGGCGACGATGGACCAAGAATATAATGGATGTAAGTGGACTGTATTTATTTATGACTGATTAATTAATGACTGACTGATCTGAGGTTAGCTATACTAGGGGACTGCTCGAAGAAAAGATGGTACTTTTTACTATACTGTATTAACTATTTACAAAGGTTCGGCACTATTAAAACTATAACACTATGTACAGAGGGAGGTCTTGATTATGGAGTCTTGATTTGTTGTCTTGTTTGTAGTCTTCTCAAGTGCCGCTTCCGAAGTGAAATGAAATGAACGACTCACAGACCGAAACGCCCTTCTTATATCTCGCAGGAAGGCGTCTCAGTCTGTGAGTAGTGCCGTGCGACGATGCTGCGCGCCCATTGGTCGTCGCTCGGCTCCGGTGTGCGGGGTGTGAGGGGCGCAACGGGGTACGAAGGGGCGACGGGGCGGCGGGTCTCTAGCTGTCCTCAACATATCCTTTATAATATTTTGTTAGTAGTAGTAAAATCTTCTCTACAACATGTTGACATGAAGCGTTGCTTGATTGTTGATGTTGATTGCGAAGTTTTTGGGAGATTTCACGACGCCCAAGACTAAACAGACACAACAATTACGGTTCACATCATCATCCACTTGTTTCAGTGTTTCTGCTAATAGCACATGAGTAAAGAATACGGTACAGTTTCTTTATTCATGTGCTAATAGTTCGCAAAATCGGACTACTTTTACGTATCTGACAGTGGTAGAGCTAGGCGGCAGCTTTTGCTGTCGCATGGATGGGCCGGCTCGAACCGGGGTGGTACCACGACCTCACAGAATACCAGCGTCAAGTAGAGGTTTACCTCTGCGTTTCGCTTGGTGAGTGCAGGTGGCCGGAGGCCCTTTTTTACTGGAAATGAGGCATTCCATCCTAGTCCTCACGGGTGAAAACGCATCTGCATTTTGATCTGTAACAGAGGATAGATGTAGATGTCTATGGGCCGCAGCAACCACTTACCATCAGGTGGACTGTGTGCTCGATTTTCACCCTTATCGTATAAAAAAAAATCAAAATCAACTTCAAATTAATATTTTAAACTTCTGTTCTCGACAAAACTCCTACGTGATACTTACGTCCTTTTTAATATTTAGTGTATAAGGAGAGAAAATATATTTTATATCATTAGTCATTAGGTACTTATACCTTCAATATTCACAATTTCGGTTTGCAATCCTGTACTGCACCGATGGCATTGAAATGCCATCGGCGCCGGACAGGGTTATACTGCCCAAGTGTATGCACAAGCACAGGTGCACTCTCTATTCCCATTCTCTTTCTCTCATAGTCCAACGGAATGCCAATCCGACACAATCGGAGAGGAATCAGGCGCAGGACCTACGGCATATTTATATGAATTATACACATATTATGATAATGTAATCGCAGCGACATTTTATCTGATAAAAAATATTATCCACAAAAGTAATTTATTATTACAGATGTGTTATATTTTTTATTACTAGCACAACAACATTCATTAAAATTTAAAAATATTAACTAACTTAAACCCGTAACATACAAAAAAATTAAAACGACAAAAAGTTATTCAGTAAAGGTATGCGCGTTTCACAAGCAACGCCCGTACACGGAGGTTTGTATAGCTATAATAAAACAAAGTAGTCGCTCGTTACTATGCCGATGCATTATTCAATTAGGCTGATAACACTTAAGACGATTACCGCTAATAAAATTGTAATGCCTTGTTTCCGAGACGAGGCGCGTGGGCCCGAGATGCTGCGACCCCATCGACACTGACCGCTCCCGATATAATATCTAGTTTTCTCCAAACTGACACTAAATTCCATGACCTGCTTCGAGGTCTTAGTCACTATAGCACGTTTTTAACCTATATTCTTTTATTTTCATTCATTTAAAAAAAAAGTATTCGCAATGTTATTAACAGTACTAAGTAATATTAATCATGACAACTCCTTGCTTGTGTTAGTAGTTCACGACAGTAGTGGAATGGAGGATTCGAACCTCCAACCTTTTTGATTCCGCGGCCCACACCCTACCATTAGGCTACTGTCGTTTTAAATTAAAATCATAATTATTTTTGTTACAACATTTTATACTATTTGTAATACATAAAAACATAAATAGCTTTAATAAGAATAAGGATGTTCATACTTTAAACACTAGGAACAAACATAAGCTTGTAATGCCAGTTGTTAGACTCCACAGAATTAGTAAGTAATTAATTTATGGGGCAATGTATACACTTTTACAACAAAATCACAGAACATGTTCAAAGTTTGTCAATAAACAAGTTATAAAGTGTTATTAAAGAAAAACTGTACAAAAAGGGTTATTATAATATCAAGGAATACATGAATGAAAATAACCCCTGGGAATAAGGTGATCTGGGTGATCGCCACCATGCTGGTTCTGTGAAAATTAATTTAAAATTGTATAAACATAATTTAAAATTAAAAATTTTGTACAGCCGACTTCAATATAAGCGACTTCAATATAAGTTATTTAAGAATAACTCAATAACCATTGGTCTGACCTTGATCATATGGGACCACACGAGAACTATCAGCTTTCATATAAAAAAAAGAATCCAGTACAAAGTTATGAGGTAACACACATAAAAAAAACACACACTCGAATTGAGTACCGTCTCCTTTTTGAAAGTCGGCAGAAAAGTATTGTTAAGTGAAATTATGTTTAAAAAAAATGTTCCGCTGGGTTTCTTGCTGGTTCTTCCCAGGACAGTGGTATTTTCCGAACCAGTGGTAAATAAATAAAAAAATCACTTTCAGAAGTATTATGTAACAATCAATATTGAATAAAAATCATTCTATTTTATTCTATTCTAATGGTATGACGGGGAAGAAAATAAGTCCATTAATTAGTTATATTAGATGAATTACAGGATATTATAAAACGTGGTAGAGCCACACTGCTGCTATATTATGGCTGTAGCACGAATGGGTCGGCTCGACTGGGGTAAGACACAGAATACCAGCGTAAAATAGCAGCTCAATGCTGCTGTGTTTCGTATGGTGAGTGTAGAGAACCGGAGACCCGTTTTACTGGAAACGAGCCACTCCATCTTAGTCCTCAGGGGCGACAACGCATCTGCATTTTGATTCTTAATCGAGGATAAATGGAGATATTTCTGGGCCGTAGCACCCATTTACCATCAGGTGGACTATGTACTCGTTTAACACCCTTATTGTATAAAAAATAAATATGCCAAGTACTTATTTTCTTTATAAAATTAAAATGGCAATTGAACTTAGTCCACCTGATTGTAAGTGGCTATTTGCAGCCCATGGACTGCAACCAGTACCAAAAAAAGATCGCTACAAATTCTTTGTCATCTCTAAGGAAGAACATAGAATGTCTCTGCATTATCCGGAGAATAAGAGGATTGTGAAAGACCCACCTTCACCGATGCTCGTGTCAGTTAGAGGTAATAAAACCACATACAATTTGCAAATGATTTCTTTTTAATTAAAATTAAATTGTTTAATGTTCAAATTTTTTGAAAAAACTTACTTCTTTACGTTTGAATACTGACTCTGTTAACGCACTTAAAGGGAACCACAGGGTTTTTGTTACACGTTGTATATAAAAATCAATTGCTGTTCGTTAATCTCGCTAAAACTCAATAATTTAAAATTAAAAATTTTGTACAGCCGACTTCAATATAAGCGAGTTCAATATAGGTTATTTAAGAATAACTCAATAACCATTGGTCTGAACTTGATCAGGTTCATATGGGACCACACGAGAACTATCAGCTTTCATATAAAAAAAGAATCATCGAAATCGGTTCGCCCAGTACAAAGTTATGAGGTAACACACATAAAAAAAAAAGAAAAAACATACACTCGAATTGAGTACCGTCTCCTTTTTGGAAGTCGGCAGAAAAACAGCTCGATTGGTTTTGATGAATTTTTTTTGTGTGTATTTGAATGGGTCTCTATATAGATTAGATTCACATTCGGACCCGGTAGGTGGCGCTGTTGTCGAGATCTAGAAATCACCCGAGCGGAGACGGAGCGGATCCTACCTAGTAGTCTATAAATATTCATAAATTATGATTATGATAAACAAATCGTAATTCAGATCGGAAAGTAGTCGATTTCGCGCAGCAGTCTGAGTACAGCACATTATAGCATCTCTATGATACATGCAAACATAGGGATACTTACCTCACAATTACTATATAACACAAATGAATTAAAAAAAACCGGCCAAGTGCGAGTCGGAATCGCGCTCCGAGGGTTCCGAACAAATCCGTAGGTATATAAATTTAAAATTATTTTTATTATATGATGTAACTAAAAATTTATGCTTTTCGCAATTTTTTTCCTTTATCTGTGCTATAATACGTTGCTTCGTACCTTATTTTAAGATTCTGAGTTCACGGGAAGTACCCTGTAGGTTTTGATTCCCTTGCGAATGTCGAAAATTTGCGGCATAAACGGCTGTATCTTTTGATTGCGTTGGCTTAGAAGTTTGATTTTTTCACAGCTCCAAGGGACAGTAGACTTGAGTATTTGATATAAATTTCAACTTGATACCTCCACGCGTTCCTGAGAAAAAGGGTCTTGATAGACAGACAGACAGACAGACAAGAAAGTGATCCTATAAGGGTTCCGTTTTTTCCTTTTGAGGTACCGAACCCTAAAAACAAAATAACATCAATAACGACATGTATAACCACATCTTGAGTTAAAGAAAAGAACAATGTGTTTAAAAAATCGATGACACATAAAAAACTGATAAGGTAGTAAGGTTATGTAAGACTAAGCGATTTTGTTTTTTTACTTACTATTATGTTGTGTATTTACGTGTAGTGTTCATTTATTTTATTTAGGTTAACCAACAAGATATACATTCATTATTTTATATGTTACAATATTTTTATTCTAGGATTAAAAACCAGGGAGTTGAACCGTTACTCAAAATAACGTTACGCGTAGTTCCAGTAACAATAATTCGTACCGTTCCAACAAGATCGTAACAAAATTAATTACTTGACTTTTAATATAACGATATATCGTTATTAATATGACGATGTAATAACGCTATTTACTTCGATACGCAACGTTGCCAGCTAGCTTCTTCACCATAAGCAAAAACTACATATTATGACCTTGATAGCTGCGGCCACGCAGCGCGTCCCTACTAGATCATCATTCCCGTGTGAATCTGTAACGTTTCACCCGTAACGATATTATAAGCGGATATATGCATAACATTACTGATACCTGTAACGTACGAAAAATATTGTTCTACGAAAATTATATGATTAACGTTATTTTTTATTACGTTATTGATAATTTTAGGTTTTAGAATCGTTTCAAACTTTGGAACGTTATAACATTTAGTGTAACGAAACGAAATTCATTTCGTTTTCAAGTCTCTGTTAAAAACAGATATTATAGGTAATTAAAATGTTGTTTTAATTACCTATGGCTTACTATGGCGTGCGGCGGCCTTAGCATTACAAGTTAAATATAAAGTCTATGAATTATCCTTCACTTCAATCGAGCATGATCTAGATAAGAGTTATCACTGGAATTTTTTCCTTTGAAAGCCGAGCAAGGTTATGTCGCCCAGGCACTAATAACTGTACAATTCGATAATAGAATATAATGAGGGTTGCTTATATTTTAGTTAAATATGATAATGGGCAGTGATAAAAGTGAAGATTAATTATTTTAATGATAGCTCCCTGATGTATCTTATGACCATAACTTCTTGTACTATTATCTATTCTGTGCCTTAATCAAAAATTAAATTTAAAGTATTACATACATCAAAAAAATCCAAACAAAGGAAAAGAGAAGGAAACAAAGCGATTGAATACTGAATGTATTCAATCGCTTTGTTTCTTAACACTATTTATTTATGTATTCTTTATTACACCAAATATTTGTACAAAAGGCGAGCATAATGCTATATGGTATTCTCTACTAGCTTACCTTGGGTAGAACAGAGAATGTGTTTGGGCAGTTAAGTTGTCATGATATGATTCAATTCAAATATATATACGTGCAACACACATAAAATATACACATATATATATAATTAATATACATATATAAATAAATACACACATTTATACATATATATCTCAATGAATGTATATTTAAATAACTATAAACATATAAAGTAAGTCATAATTTATTACAATGTATCAAAACCCTTCTCCTGAACTTAGGCCTTCCCCATAGAATGCCCCATAGGAGAGACATGGGAGATAATTGCCACGCTTGGTAGGCAGATTGGCAACCCTCAGTTTTTTATGTTTAGTACTTATAAGATGTTGCTGTTCATCTGTATTGTTTCCCTCTGTCGACTCTGACAACACCCACAGGACGGTATGGGGCAGTGGATGCTCCTACGACGCCATTACACCGCGATCTACATTGTTAATAACTTAAATAAAAAAAATGACTAAGCTCCGAAACAAAATGGCGTTAAACAGCTGAACAGATTTTCTTGAAACATAGCTAAGAACACTCTCGATTAAGGCGATACCCCGACCAAAACCTTGTGATTGTGCGTTTTTCTTCGTTTTTCAGAGACTATTATCTCATTAGTTATGAGAAATAAACTACATCTAAAAGCACATTATTAATGTTCGACATACTGTCATCACATTCCACGTTTCAATTTATTTTTATGTACTATAAATGAATTTAAAATCGACTTTAAAAAAAACTCTATTCCAGTAAAAAATGTCTCCGGTTCTTGCTCGCGTCTGAAACGAGCCCGCCATACATCCTCGCACCGCTCAGCGGCTTAGCACATCTCTGATGGAAACGCAACCTTAAGGTGGCTACTGACCTGCCCGCCTGCCTGTCTAGGGTGTAGGAGTGGGAATGACCCTTAATTGCCTCCTTAATTGTGATGTGTGTAGGCAAGCAGGGGCAACTTTTTAAGTCGGCCCTGCGACCTTCGATATTGCTCCGATCGCTGTGCTTCCTAGATTGCCCCTGCGGCAGACTGGTCAGTAGCCGGCTTTATCCTACCTCCAGTACTCTGCATTCGTCTCATTCTCTCGAAGTTTATTCTGAATGTTTCACTTCTACCGCGTGTTAAGTGAACTTATGCACTCATGTTTTCTTTATATACATATTTGATAGGACTTAATTATATAATATTGTGTATCAATCGTTCACATAATAAAACGTTATGGAAAATTATTACTATAAGATGTAGAAAGTACTAGGTATACTTTTTTACACTCACCATACGAAACACAGCAGCATTATTCTGCTATTTTACGCTGGTATTCTGTGAGAGCGTGGCCCTACCCCGGTCGAGCCGACCCATTCGTGCTACAACTATACAATTAATATAGCTGCAGCATGGCTCTACCATGTCGTAAATTTTTACTTAAGGTGTATTTAAGGTGAACTATGAGTTTCTCTGTCCCCATAGAATTATTATTCTATGTTTTTCCCCTAATTCTATATAAAAAAAAACCGTATTTGTAAAAATCGAGTTTGCGAAAAATTTACCGTATGATTGCTTTTTATTAGCATAAGCTGATCAGCAAAGTAATTTCAGTTTCATAAAAGTAAAATACATACACAGCCAGCCTATATACGTCCCACTGCTGGGCACAGGCCTCCTCCCATTTCTAAGAAGGTTTTTATAAAATGAACATGTATTATATTGCTAATTTTTTTATTCGTAATATTTTAAATAAGAACTTGTATTTGATATTTTATCCGCTTCTTTTGAAATTTAATTTTTTTACCCGAAGCGAAGCCGTACGAGGCCACTAGTTTAAAAATTAAGTTTTATAACCCGGTTCATCATATTTTCAATCTCTTAAATAAAAGAATCAAGGATACATAGTAATCTGCAAAATGGAATGACACATTCGTACGTAATTCGTACAATAAGCTGTTAGTGCCGCCACCTTCAACCCGTCACTGCGCACGAGATCATTACATACATCCGGACAATAATACATTTGATTTTAAATAAACTTCAAACACGGATTTATAATACATAAAAAAACTCATTCATACTTAACAGAAGTATGCAACAATTTAAGAAACATACCCTCATTTATAGAGATCTCGTTTTTTCTTTTAGGGCGTTATAATTTATCTAAACATAAGGCATGCTTCAAAGTCACTTGAAAAAATTTCAATCGACCGTACCGATTGAACCGATTAAAAAATTTCGGACTCTAAAACTCTACAGGATTATAGTTTAGTATCTAACGGAAAATGTTTGTTTAGCTCACTGATCTTACATACATTTTTATTAAATCAATATTTATTTTTTTTAAAATTAACCCCATATATAGACAATGAAGACCATATGACCATAAATTGAATTAAAAATTGCTAATCAACTTTTACGTTTAACAATTTAATATAACTAACACGCTGAGACCTAAAGCTCCTAAATATCTTGATTGTCTGTTGACTTTTCTGGTTTTCTATATAATATAATTTAACGTTACACAAATTAAAAAGTTATTAGCTAATAGGTAATAAAGGGTGCAAGTTTTTTTTAACAAGTTACCTCACACTTTTAATTTTTTTTTTTGTCCCGGTTCAAAAAATCGTAGATCCGGGGCTGAGCGTGGTTAGTGTTGGATTGACCAAATAATTCAAGTTATGTAGTCCAGTTGGCGCTTTCTTGTAAGGACCTGTATCCATCAGAGGATTAAGCTAAGGAAATAGATGTAGTATAATAGACTCTTTCTGGCATATCCTAAAGTCGACTCTTACGACTGCCATGTGACCAAAGGGGGTGATGGATCTCTTATAACACCTTAAACCGTTACCGTTACAGCCTATTAAAGTTCACTGCTGAACATATTCCTCCCATAGATTGCCTCATAGAGAGGATATTTGCCTTAGCTGCCACACTTGGCAAGCGGGTTGGCAACCGCAGTTTCTTATTTTTATTCGTTATTAAGAAGACGCTGCTGCCCATCTGAATTGTTTCCCTCTGTCGCCTCTTACGACAACCAAGGCATAGTATAAAGACAGGGAAGTAGGCTGTCTCCGGCCCAATCCGCGATATAATTGCCTACTGTCTCAGGGTTGTCATTGTCACCAAATCATTAGTTTAAAGCCCGGCCCTTGCCAAAAATAATACATCTCTGTATAACTAATTCAGTGATCATTAGTCGATAAAGTTCAACAATGGTTTTCCTAACAAACACAGAAATGTATTAAGATTCAGAGCAGTATTATTTATAAAAAAAAGGGATAAAATAAACCGGCGGGGCGGTGTGTGAGCTCGTGTTTAAATTATTTACTTAGTATATTCTAGTTATTTTTTATTTTTAATAGGCATAATATAGTATTTGCACACATAAAGGACCATATTAATTTTTATTTTTAATTAATACAAGCATATATATATTGAATCACACATTTATTACAAAATTACAAATTAGCTACAGAAAAATACTTTCTTCGGTTTCGACTATTACGAAACGACTTGTTATTAAACTTTAATGTGTAATATATCCGCATACTTATAAATAACTTTTGCAAATATAATTAATTACGATTTTATAACCGTAAGTAGGTACTTAGTTACTATTCTTCCTCTGTCTGATAGACAACTAATACAACAAAAATATGTAAATGTATGTAAAAAAGCCGTAACGCGCGAACCTCGTGCGGTGTTAGCCCAGACTGGCGTAGTGAGAAACATTCCGAGATTGTGTTTAAGTGTGCGTGCGGCGCCTCATAGATACTATGGCGCACACATACAAGCCGCGCGCAGTGCGTTTGTTTGAAGATAACGTACTTCCCTGTCTTTATACTATGACCAAGGGATGATATGGGGTAGTGGATATTCTCACACCGCCACTACACGGTATCGCCTCTATACGGCTTATACGTATATAGTACGTGAGGGTAATATGGTCATTCGGTTATTATGGTCACTTTCTTATAACTCAAAAACTACAGCCTTCTTTGCATGGATGGCTATGTTATACAATAGTTCTGTATCAGTCAATCAAATAATAAATGGTCAAAAGGGCGCTGCTTTATCGACGCCATTTTGATAGTCAACATTATCTTTATATATAAAAATAACGTGTCACGTTGTTTGTCCGCGATGGACTCCTAAACTACTGAACTGATTTCAATGAAATTTTGCACACTGTGTGCATTTTGGTCCAACTTGAGAGATAGGATAGTTTTTATCCCAATAAATGACCCTCAAAATTTTTTATTGCGAATATAAGAATTTTCATAGGAAGGATCGTCGGAAAGGGCAGAACAACGTCTGCCTGGCGAGCTAGTAGTAAATATTTTATTTTAATCGATTTTAGTATTGTGTAGTGTAGTAAATTTTTTGAAGTTAATTTTTCGAAGTGTTCCTAATTATTGCCAAAGCTATTTTGCTATTTTTTTTAAATATATTAGTATATACTCTGTGTTTTTGTCTCTGTCCTCCTCGTAGTTTTGTTTTTATAGGGCGGCAAAGCTTATGGTGACTATAATATTACCCTGACGTACCCTATATGTTATCGGTGATATCCGGAGAAGTAGTAAACCTAGGTTTGCTTAGTGGGCTGGGTAAAATTTGAATAGTAATCAAAGTAACTACATTTATAACTTTTGTATATTGCCCTTGGGCCACGCGACAACTCTGATATTATTACTGATATTATCGAGAGGAGCAATTGACACTCCACACTTAAAAAACTAACAAATATTTAGGTTTGATTTCATACTTTAAATCAATATTGTTGATATGTTTACGTAAGTTTCTAAATCAGAAAGGTTTTTGTTAAATTGTCCCATAAGAAAGAGCACTGTTGCCTGAGATACAAGCTCAATGCTTAGTTCAGGCGCAGATGCAAATGTATGTTTTTCATTGAGTTATATGTACTACCTACTAGAGAAGCCATTCCGAACATTGACTATGTTCAACTGAACTGTAGTGCAATCCGTACAAACTAAATATTGCGTAAATTGAAGATTTGTGAATTCCATAAAATAATTATTATTACATTTTATTTAGAAATATAACATGTTTGTTTAGATGAAATTAAGATATTTATATTAAATTCTTATATTTATTTTATATTAATATCTTATTTTATATCAAATTAAAGTCTTCGCGCATGCGCGACTACTACTCCCGCGCATGCGCGAAGACAGAGTAGGACACAGTTTTTGTTTGAAATGGCTTCTCTAGTACGTAGTACATATAACTCAATGATGTTTTTGAAAAAATTTTCCTGAATAAAGAAATTATTATTATGGGTTATCTATAAAGCTACATATTATTATTATTATTATTATCTATAATTTATTTTGACTTTACTCAAAATCACTGGGTAAACTTAGACTTTCTACCTCTTTTGTCATTACTAGTAACATATTGCACAAATATTACCAATTAAAATTAAAAGTCATTGCATAAATTTTCAAAATATTTATGTTTATGTTTCAATATTTCATAATATGAATGTCACAGTCCACATTGACTCACGTGACTATGTATATTTCAGGTAAAACCTAAGTCGATGAGTCACATCAGAAGCGCGTATTGTGAAACTGTGGTAGGAATCACTCGGCAATTGCGTTATGTTTTTTCATTATATGTAATAATATTTTGTAACCTATACATAATTAACATGGATGGTTGGAGCCTTCGTACCTCAGGGGCTAAGTGCTCGCTGTAAACGTCACAGTACGCGGGCAAACCCGGATTCGATCCCCGCCAGCACCAATGAAATAGTTAATTGCTATTTTAAGTGTTGATTTACCACGTGCTCGGTGGCGAAGGAAAACGTCGTGAGGAAATCCCTGAAAAATAAGAGAAAAATTTCGAAGACATGTGAAGTTTGCCAACACGTATTGGTGCAGCGTGCTGGACATTTTCTTGCCCTAATCTCAGAAATGAGAGGACGTCTGTGCCCAGCTGTGGGACGTATTAACTTTAACTTAACATAATAAAATAATAATAATATGTAAAAAACATCGGCTTATAATCGAAACATTGCTACTAGCAAGAAATTTAAGGGGGTGGCATTTTGTGGAGGAATAATTACAAATGTAGGTAGTAAGGAGGCGCCATTTTCTTCATGAGTGGCTATGGACGGCATAAACCTATGCCATGCCAAAATGGTTATTAAAACATTCATTAATATTTTAATAACCATTATACTTGGTGATAGTGGTAAACAGACATTTTCTAATCTTGGACTTAATTGTAAAAGCGATTCCTTTTTTTTTTTATATAGGAAAAGGATGACAAACGAGCACACAGTCCACCTGATGGTAAGTGGTTGCTGCGGCCCATAGACATCTACATCTATCCTCTATTAAAAATCAAAATGTAGATGCGTTGTCACCCGTGAGGACTAAGATGGAATGCCTCATTTCCAGTAAAAAGGGCCTCCGGCCACCTGCACTCGCCAAGCGAAACGCAGAGGTAAATCTCTACTTCACGCTGGTTTTCTGTGAGGTCGTGGTACCACTCCGGTTCGAGCCGGCCCATCCGTGCGACAGCAAAAGCTGCCGCGTGGCTCTACCACGTAAAACAATATCCTATCAAACAGATAATAAAGAGTTTTGAAAATAATGAAAAAATACATTTGTAAGAATTTTTTAAATGAAAGTTTTTTTCTCTATTTTTATTATATAATTCATATTATTAATAATAAAAAGATTTAATTAAATTTGAGTAATCAATGAAATTATCAAACAATAATTTTTGCTTTGTGTTTTATAACCACCAACCAATTTTTAAATTTTCATTCCACTATAAAATCCTATTTACAATATTATCGTAATAATGGCACCCCGAGCAAATTACTAACAACCCCTACCCAATTAATAGTTTGTCTTTCAATTAGGATTAACGAAAAAAATTCCGTGTCGCACCCATAGGGCCAGGGAACGGTTAAGTGTTGGAGTTGTTGGACTTTAATAAAGCGTTTAATTAAGTGCGGCGTCGGCGTCACATCGGGAGCGCGCAGTGCGGCGTGCGCGCGCGACCCTACACCATGCTGGTGCTCGCTCTCCTCTTCATCGCGACAGGAGTAAACTCGCGGCCATTCAACATCACCCATCTCATCGTACCCGAAGTTGTGCCACCTGGGCAAGCCGAAGTCGAAATAGAATGCCGGTACGACGCCAATTTCACGATCCTCAACTGGTTTAAAGGTCCCAACGAGTTCTTCAGATACAAACCAGGTGCGGCACCTAGTACGCGCTCCTTCCCAATACTAGGAGTTGGAAGAGTTGAGCTGGTGACATGTGGACCCACCGCTTGCCGACTCAAATTAGGCGCTTTAACTGAAGAAGCGACAGGATTGTACAGGTGTGACATCGAACGCGACGTTCCACCATACAAGTTTGAAACGCGCACTGCTTACATGGAAGTTCACGGACACGAGCACAGAAGACCGTTGTTGGAAGGGCTGGCTGATGAATATGGAGATGAGGAAGACATTCAAGCGTACTGTCGTGGAGCGCCTGATGCTGAAATACGATGGTATATCAACGGACGGGAAATTGAAGAAATGAGAGGTTCATCATCATTAAAAAGGCGAAGTTCGAGACTTATTTATCAAGGTGTACCACCAATGGTTACGGTACAATGCGCCGAGTTCAGATATGGGAAGTTGTCAGGGTCGAAAGAAATGAAAGCCCGTTGGAAAGATCCAACTGTCAACCAGAAAGACGAAAGAGCCCAAGAACAAAGGAATCATTCGCAGACATTAACCGTTCATTTAAGTTTATTATGGCTTTTATGTTTGTATTACTTTAATTTATGTACATTTTTGTGATAGAGTAATATAAAAAACATAGTTTATTTTAGAAATCGTATAGTGTTCCTGCGAGATTTGTATATATATGTTTGCTAAAATATAGATACAATTTATTTTATGAAATCGATGAACTTTGAAAATTTATAAAAAATCTCTTACCATTAATTTGCCTTTTTAAGGATTACTATAAAAGTTCTTCGCAAAAAAGTATTTGAATCGAACAACATATTTGTGACAGATCTAAAAAGAACAACACCGGCTCATGTTTCGCGTCACAAAATTCTTTAATCTATTTAAATTAAACTAATTGCATACCATAGTTCTGGTCCCAATACAAAGTCCGTAAAAATATAAAAAAATACCATTGAACATATAGTGAAAAAGCTGTGCAGTGACGGCATAAAGGGATCCACTACTCCATATATCATCTGTTGCCTGTCGTAAGCTGCGATAGACGGAAATGAAACGGGAGATGGGGAGCAGCGTCTTCTTGATAATATTTCAAAATAATAAAAAAAATGCGCCTGCTAAGCGTGGCAACGTGGTACGGAATTAAAAGATGTCAGTATATATTTGCCATAGTTTGGCAAATATATACTGACATTTTTTAATTCCGTTTTTACCCACTTGTGGACTTTGATTGATATAAAATTTAGCAGACATCACAATGTAATAATTTCTTTACCATGGTCTAGTATTCTAAATAGAATCATCAGAGCTCATGATCAATGCGTTTTGTTTGAGTTTTATTTCTTTTATGTTATTTTTTTATTTGAGTATTTACCGTGTAATAGCGGTCTAAGAGTTGTCAGTACAACACATTACCATGGATATCGTAAGAGGCGACAGAGTACGACAAGCCAGGAGATGCGTAGGAGAATCTTCCTAATATAAACTAGAAAATAAAAAGTGCCGTGACGGTGACAGAGGGTTGTTAAACAAGAGATGGGCAGCAGCTTATTTCTGATAGATAATGGCTCAAAATAATAAAAAAACTGTAGTTGCCAAACTTGCCTGCCAATCTATAGGTAGACTAGGATTGCCACCTTTTTTAATAAATGTAGTATTATTATTATATATAATATTATTTTATACGTGGTAGAGCCATGCTGCAGCTATATTACTGGCTCTTACAAAATACCAGCGTAAAATAGCAGCTTAACACTGCTGTGTTTCGTATGGTGAGTGTAGAGAACCGGAGACCCTTTTTACTGGAAAAGAGGCATTCCATCTTAGTCCTCACGAGTAACAACGCATCTGCATTTTGATTCGCAAACGAGGATAGATGTAGATGTCTATGGGCCACAGCAACCACTTACCATCAGGTGGACTGTGTGCTCGTTTGTCACCCTATCCTATAAAAAAAATACTTTTTGCCAAATATAGGCACAAAGATAGAGTAATTTTGGGAAATTAAAAAAAAAAGTACACATTTATTTTTAATTACTATGCATTTAACATATAAATTTGTTATTGCACTTCGTTTTGGCCATCAACCTTTAAAATTATTAGAGGAAACTGAGCAATTTAGATTCATATTAAAATAAATTAACAATACCTTTTTAATTAAATTTATTATCTATTTCTTTCTTCTTTCCATTTATCATTCATGACGGAAAACTTCTTTACGTAAAACTTACTTGTTCCAGTCTTCCAGTCTCAGTTAATATAAAAAATTGCGACATTTGAATTAGGGGAAAAATATAGTATTTTTCGTACTATATTAATTTTTAATATATAGTACAATTGACTGAAATATAGTACGATACTATATATTATAGTACGGGTAGTAACCCTAGGGGAGACCTAAGTTCAGAAGTGGACTTTGATAGACTGAAATGATGATGATGATTATTATTGTGTAGGTATCCCAAATTGTTTTATAAGTAGTCATATAATTATCTGTGCTCAAAGCCTTGTTCATCATTGAGTTATATGTACTACGTACTAGAGAAGCCATTCCGAACATTGACTATGTTCAACTGAACTGTAGTGCAGTCCCTACAGTCCATACAAACTAAATATTGTGTAAATTGAAGATTTGTTTATTCCATAAAATAATTATTATTACATTTTATTTAGAAATATGTTTGTTAAGATTAAATGAAGATATTTTATAATAAATTCTTATATTTATTTTATATCAATATCTTATTTTATATCAAATTAAAGTCTTCGCTCATGCGCGACTACTACTACCGCGCATGCGCGAAGACATAGAGTAGGACACAATTTTTGTTTGGAAGGGCTTCTCTAGTACGTAGTACATATAACTCAATGCTTGTTCATTCAGACAACGCGTGATTAACCTATTTAATTAACTTTTCAAAATCGTTAACACTCTGGAACACATTGAGATTACAAAAAAAAATATTTTTTCATAGGTTGTGAGAGAACGATAAAATTGAACAACACCGGAGTAAAATAGTAATAGACATACCTAATTACATTTAATAATGAGATATGTTACAAAGATACAAAGTTAGAAATCACCGCGATAAAGTTTAACAACCTGTTAAGCTTTCCTAGACGGCTTCGAAATATATTTTATTGTTAACGATCATCATACGAAATCTATATATTATTAGATTATCTTAAACTTGACTAGTAGACATTTGACGTCATTATTTTTTCCTAACGTGGTGCAATTTTATGTTCAATCGGTGGTTAAAATTTGAATAAATGATTTCAGTGATCTAGTTGAGATCGTACACGAGGTGTGACAGCTATACTAATTACAGAATTATCTTCATCATCATCATCATCCTCAGAATTCAAAGAATGATCTAAATGGTAAACATTACTTGAAAGATTTTTCCGTGCTCATCGCACTGGGCTGACTGGTTGGTAAGCGATACTTGGCATTAATAACTCTACCTTCCCCTCACCCTATTACAGTCCATTGCTGAACATAGGCCTCCCTCATATATTGTCTCATAGAGAGAATATTTGCCATAGTTGCCACGCTTGGCAAGCAATATTATTAGTTATTAGGAAGACGCTGCTTACTCCGCCACTGATGTGAAGAAAGCAAAAGAAGTGTGTTAGGATCGTGCCAAATGGAAGTCCGTAGTATTTGCCTACCCCTATGGGTAATATGCGAGAGATCTTATATATTTTATGTTAATATAGTTTTAGATAAATTTTCCACTATTATTTAGTCGCCGCTCACCGGACCCTCATCTATCTATCCACAGTGTAGACCGTATACCCTATACAGGTCGGATAAAATGTTCTCATTATACCTTTTACTATATATAAAAAAAACAAACAAAAGTAATATGGATATCTTCCGCAAATGTCATAATATTTCTCATATTTAACTAGAAAGAAATCGTCATACGGTGCAATTATATACAATAATGGAGCAGTGTTGTGTAAACTCCACCGTTGATAAATTCTTAGAAAAAAATATTACTCTATATAACCGTAATCATAGAAAATAAAAATAAAAACTATTGGTAAATCCAACTGTGCGTGCCCTAAGCGCATTAAACAAATTACGTATAACATGATTATACGTAAATTTTTTAAAGTATTAAACTACTTTAAATAATTTTAAATTTTGCTATAACAGCTCTCAGCTTAGCGCACACAGAGGCCCCAGTAAAATTTATGATCAATCTTAAAATCTAAAACTAATGTTATGTACCAATTGACATAACAGGTTAAAGTCAGTTTGCTTCTTTGCAGTACGTAGATCCCTGTGTGCTGTAATAATATATGTGTCGTCAGCAAATTAGTATAGTCCGTTATAGCATTAGTATTTTTCTTATCAATTTCAAATTTTTTGAATTCTTCGAATTCAGTGGCATGCACAGACTTTAAATGACTTTTTAACGAACTAGTCGTAGGAACCTCCCTTTCGTGAATATATCTTCTCACATAGTTTACACTTTGCCGTATTCTCAGAAACTTCATTGAAATAATTCCATATGGAACTTGATTTTGGCTTCATTGTTCAAATCAAATAAATTTGATACACGTCACATAAACTTCACTACTAAAACTAAGCAAAAACTCGGATAAGTATAAATGAAGCGCAAACGCATAATATGCCAATAGTCAAATACGAAACAAAACATCAAGTTAAAGAGTAATCGACAGAAGGCACGGGGGGAAGGAGGTTCCCGGGACGACAAGTATAAAATTGTTCGTACAAGCTGATCGTGGCCGCCGCCACCACTGTGCATTGACCTCTGATATATAACTTCCGATTAAATTTAACGGAACCGAAATCAGAATCGAAGGTGCAGAATCAATCGCAAGTTCCGAACTTTCGGAATCAGAATCGAACCTCCGTAACATCTCTATTGTAAACAACCGATACAGTATCCACTCACGATGGCGGCTGAGGCCGAAGTGGCTAAATTGAGTAAGTGAGGCAGTCTATTTAGTAAAATTAATTATTACAAGGCTGCTCAAAACACCGAAAAGTTCTGGATTTTTATGCCAAATAAAATAATTGTAACTAAACAAAAGAAAATTAAGTTGCCATTTACATTTCATGGCTTCCCACATGATAGATGAAGAGATTAAAGAATAGATGAAGTTAAACAATTGATATTTTCAAAAGTTATCGTGCGTAAGTTACCATGCGGACTTGATAAATCTACATCATAAGCCACTAAAAACACTTTCTTTATGTAAAAATAGCAATTAAACGATTTAAAAAAATATTAATAAGTTCAACAATAATTTATCTTCTGACAATGTGCTTTTTAATATCATTTATATGTTCAGTATGATAGATGATTCTTAGTCTATCTAAACAGAATCGTAGGGATCCTTCTAGGCTCTTATATATCCGGTTAGTTATTTCTGCCACCAAGCAGCAACGCTAGGTTCAGAAGTTGTTGTGTTATGGTTTAAAGGCAATAGAACCAGTGTTCTCTGGCTATACCATTGGTTGACATAAATATTACTCTATAGTAGAGTAGAGTAGAAAAATGACAATAGAATGGCAAGGTAGGGCCCGAAGGCCATGGCCGTTTTATATAGAATTGGGGTGACAAACGAGCACACAGTCAACGTGATGGTAAGTGGATGTTGTGGCCCATAGACATCTTCAATTAAGAACCAAAACGCAGATGCGTTATCACCTGGTTTCCAGTAAAAAGGAACTCCTGCTCTCTATACTTACCATACGAAACACAGCTGCATTAAGCTGCTATTTTACACTGGCATTCTATAAGAGCGGGCTCCATTTCTAGTCGAGCCGAACCATTCGTACTACAACCATAATAATATTTAATGGTTGTAATACATAAGCTATAATAGCTGCAGCGTGGCTCTACCACGTAACTTGCCGGCAGAATTTAGGAATAAAATCAACATTGCAACTTATCTTTTTAATGAAAGAGAGGCAATATACATATATACACTAGCCAAGCAAGGGTAGAGATAAGTTAAAAAATAGGAAATATACACAAATGCAATAGAAAGGTTTTACCAATTTTATATTTTTAGGATACTTCGAAAATGAGGTGGGAGAGTGGATTGTGAAGAGTGGCATTTTTGGTTCTAGCGACCTCATACGGCAGCAACCCGTGTTACACCACTGAAGAATGAATTATATGAATGTTGAGTCATGTGACCTGACGTGAAGATATTTTATATCATGCCCATTACATTTTGACGCCGCCGTGGTACACCTAAAAACAAGATTGTACAACCAGTGCGTGTTGCAAGTTAACTTAAGGATCTGAGACGTGGTATTTAAATGATGGCCGTATGAGGGAGCTCAAGGTCACTCAGTGAGCTATGTAGAGGACCATGCTTGGAGTTTCTTAGCGTGATAGACTTGAATAGGAAGATGTCCGCAAAAAAAACTGAAGTTGCAATTAGACGGCTATAAAGCTCGAAGAACAGACAACCGACAGGGAAGAAAGGTTCTCGTTGAGTAGTAGCCTCGTACCGGTAGGCAAGGCTATAAGGGTGACCCCCCCCCCAAGATGGAGTTACGACCTGGTAAGACATGCAGGAAGTCGATGGATGCAGGTGGCTCAGGTCCGTGTGTTGCTACATTCCTTGGGGGAGACCTGTGTTCAGCAGTCGACTTGAAAAGGGTTGTAATGATGATGATGATAGGCTTAGATGTACTCTAAGTGTATACGCAATAAGTTGTAGCAGTAATTATCAAGGTCATTAGAGCGTTGCCCTTTTATATTAGACCACATGCCAATTTCCTTGAATTTTGTCTATAACGATTGACGATTTGGGAAGGGCTTAGTAGAAATCACTAGCTCAATCAATACAAGTACGAGTACTTCACTTGCAAGTCCCCTGGCAATAATATTAGTTATATTTTTTTTATTAAAAATGACATTTTGTAAATTAAATTGTAACATGTCCTAAAAAAAGAACTCAGAATTTATTTTCGGTTCTTGATTTTTTGGTTGTTCCGTTTCGAAGTTGATTTTAAACAAAAATCTTTAATTGAATAGAAAGTTTAACAAAGGGACTTGCAGGTGCAGTTACCAGCCTTTTCAAAAGGAGCAAGCTCTTTCCTTGAAAGTCCCAAGTCATGCGACTACGGTATATATGGTATCGCGAATCTCTGAGCACTACTTTGGGTAAATGCGATAGAAAAATACTGCTGAAAATAAATTATTGTTCTTGTCAGATCGTAAAATATTGGAATATTTAAATTTTGAATATTCTGTTAACGGCTATTTCATCAGCAAATTATTATTGTGATTGTAATTAACACTGGCAAAAGTACCACCATACAGGTCCATAACCAAATTAAGAAATTATTTTTCAAATTTCGATTCATCGATTGACAAATTATTATAAATATGGCAACACATGATCAAAATGGCGATATATTTATAGCAAAAGTGACAGAAGAGCTGACAAAGCGCATTGCGCAAAGCAACGGAGTCGTGTGTACATGATACGCGGTTAAACATGTTAAAAAGTTTTTCTGAAATTTTAGTTTTATGTTACATTCGGTGCTCAAATTGTTGTATAAGAACTGATATAATAAACTTTTCTCCTTCTTGATTAAGTGGGAAATATAGTAAAATAATAAATAGTGAATATATATTTTTTGTTTGTTGTAAGTCAGCTACGTTCCAAAATCAAGATGCCAAAAGGAAAGAAAAAGGGTAAATACGGTAAGTATTGTTTTAACCTTATTTACATTAAGATTAATATAGTTTGTTTTATGCGCAATCCAGCATGCATTTGCCAAGAATGAGATCACGCGGCGACCTTGTGGTCACAACTCAAGTCTGCAATAACGACAGACCGCGTACATAATTCACATTCGATTATCATTAATCATTACCTTGAGCCAACTAACCATATGTTCAAAAAGAACTTGAAAGTTATGTAGTTCCGCATTTCGTAAATCTAACGCTATGTAACTTACTTTCTATATTTCATAACAAGCGATTTCAACACGTGTTTTAGTTTTTCAAATAAAATTTGCTACTAATACTGTTTTTGCATAAAATTATTAGGCAAGACCGAAACTCGTGACCTTGATTTAGTAACCGGATTACAAATTATGTAATTATTCTTTTTCTTTTTATCTATTATATTTATCGCTTCGTCACAGTATACGGTGTTACGCTTGATAAACAATACATAGCAATATTGACATTGTAATTATTGCTGAAACTTCGTTCCTGTTATCTATAAATTAAACATTTTCCCAATGATTCCAAAAGATTGATAATATAATTTTATATAATATATAGCAAACATTGTGCAATATTATGCCATACAGTGGAACAACAACAACTTTTCCTTTTAAACATTGTTCTTGTAACATATAAATTCCGGTTACTATAATTAATCTTACTTTAGTATGTAATTTAAAGGTATTTTTATGTAACTAGTTGTATGTTTGTACTTTAACTAGATATCTTTTTTGTATAGATAAATAATCATGTATATACAAAAGTGATTAATTTACACAAAAGATTCCAGATTCAGTATTTTGTATCTATTTCTAGATAAAGTAATAATTTCTAGTTGTTATTATCTGCATTTCATTGCAGAATGCAAAATGACCCACTTGCTATCTACAAAGTATCCCCTTGTATTTCAACAAAAAATTTTAATCTCTATCATTTTCATTTTACAAACCATGTTTTAGAATCTTAAACTTTCTTCCTCCAATATCAATCTAATTCAATCACTATCCATCCACCTTAACCTAAAAATATGAAAGGTTTGAACTATACCATATTATACAAAAACTTGAAAAATTAAAGCAATATTATGAGAATAATATTACTTATTTGAAAAGTTGCATATTTACCCACATCGGTCTTACAGACTAATTATACAAACACTTGTGTGAAGGAACTAATATGAAGTTGTAAATGTCTGGTACTGTGATCATCAATCTACCAAGCATGATAATTAAGACAAATCAATAAGAGTTTCCTTACAATGTTTTCCTTCACCGCAGAGCATGTAGTAAATCAGCACTTAAAATTGCAATTAACAATTTCATTGATGCAGGTGGGATTCAAACCCGGGTTGCTCGGGTACTGTGAAATTTATAGTAAGTGCTAACCCACTGAGCTACCACGGCTCATAGTGAGGAAACCTGCATATTTGTAAAATAAAATATCATTATCATCATTACAGCCTTCCATAAGTCCACTGCTGAACATAGGCCTCCCCCAAGGAATGCCACAAAGCACAGTTCTGAGCCACCTGCATCCATCGACTTCCTGCATGCCTTACCAGGTCGTCACTCCATCTCGTGGGGGGTCACCCTACACTTCGCCTACCGGTACGAGGCTGCCACTCGAGAACCTTTCTTCCCCATCGGTTGTCGGTTCTTCGAGCTATATGGCCGGCCCACTGCCACTTCAGCTTACTAATCCGTTGGGCTATGTTGGTTACTCTAGTTCTACTGCGGATATCCTCATTTCTAAGTTTATCACGCAGAGAAACTCCGAGCATAGCCCTCTCCATAGCTCGCTGAGCAACCTTGAGCTTCCTCATACGGCCAGCTGTGAAGGACCACGTCTCAGTTCCGTAAGTCATCACTGGCAACCCGCACTGGTTGTACAATTTCGTTTTAAGGTTTTGAGGTATGTCTGACGAGAAGATGTGTCGTAGCTTCCCGAACGCTGCCCAGCCAAGTTGAATCCGTCGATTGACCTCTCGGTCGAAGTTGGACTTACCTAGTCGGACTATTTGTCCCAGGTAAACATACTCGTCAACAACTTCGAGCTTACTGCTCTCAACAACTACCGGCATAGGTGTGACATGGACATTAAACATATCTTTGTTTTATCCACGGTCATCTTAAGACCTATCCGTTGGGAGACACTATTGAGGTCATGGAGCATAGTGCTTAGGTCCTCCAGCAATTCTGACATAAGGACTATATCGTTGGCAAATCGAAGGTGAGTGATGTACTCGCCATTGATGTTGATACCGTATCCTTTCCAGTCCAGAAGCCTGAAAATGTCTTCCAATGCAGCGGTGAAGAGTTTCGGGGATATGACGTCACCCTGTCTTACACCTCTCTGCAATTGGATAGGTTTCGTACTCTGGTTCTGTACTCGGATAGCCATCGTAGCTCTACTGTACAAACACTTCAGCACTTCGATATACCGACAGTCAACTTGGCACCGCTGAAGGGACTGCAGCACCGCCCAAATTTCGACGGAATCAAAGGCTTTCTCGTAGTCCACATACGCCAGACATAGTGGCAAATTGTACTCTTCAGACTTCTGTACAATTTGCCGAAGGGTATGTATGTGGTCTATGGTGCTAAAGCCCTTTCGGAAACCGGCTTGTTCGGAAGGTTGGAAGTCGTCAAGACTGCTTGCGAGACGATTCGTAATGACTCTCGAAAACAGCACGTAGACGCGGCTCAGAAGGGAAATAGGTCTGTAGTTCTTCAAGAGAGCGTTGTCACCTTTCTTGAAGAACAAGACCACCGCACTTCTGCTCCACGCCTCCGGTGTAATGCCACCATGGAGGACGGAATTAAAGAGCTTCTGAAGGACTTCAAGTACCGGTCTTCCACCCGCTTTCAGAAGCTCCGCTGTAATTCCATCCTCGCCTGGGGCCTTACCGTTTTTAAGGTGTTGGAGAACCATTCTAATCTCGCTCAGACCGACGTCCGGGATATCTTCGGAATAGTGTCGGATGAAACACGCTCTTGGATCGTTACTCACACATGCGTGTGGCTCCAACGATGACGTGTACAGCTGCCCATAGAACCAAAACTCACTCAAAATCTCAGGTGTCCCGGAAACGGTGCTGCCACATTCTGTCTTCAGCTTTGACAGTTGGCTCTTTCTGGCTGACAGATCTCTGGCAAAGACTTTAGAGCCTTGGTTCCACTCAATCGCTTCTTCAATACGAGCTGTATTGAAGTTGCGTAAGTCCCGCCGCATGCATTTGGAAATCTGTCTGTTCAGTTGCCTGTATGCTGTCAAATATGTTGAAGATTGTAGCTTCATCTCCCGTCTAACAGCCATGAGATTAAGATTGTGATCGAAGAGTTTTTGTGTTCTTCTGCGGCGGGTCTTGCAAAACTTAGCTCCGACCGCATGGACAGTTTCCACGAGCTTGTCGTTCATATCGTCCACTTCATTGCAGTCTTCTAGGCACTGAAAACGGTTTTGTAACTCGAGCTGAAAGGTTTCGGGATTTTGGAACAGAGCATGAGGAGGACAGAGCGTTGACTTCATTAGACGAGACCTCTCCAACTTAACGTTTAGGATCAGTGTGCCTCTAACCATTCGGTGATCGCTACCAGTTTTCACCCTCGCGATCACTGAGACATCACTGAACAGTTGTCGTCTGGTCATCATAATGAAGACAATCTCAGTTTTTGTCAAACCGTCGGGGCTCGACCAGGTCCACTTCCTGTGGGGCCGCTTCTGGAAGAAAGAGTTCATCATAAAGAGTCCCTCTTTCTCCATGAAGTCAGCCAGCTGCTGGCCCCTTGGGTTCCATTGCCCTATTCCAAATTTCCCTACTTTCAGCTGACCGTTCTCTCTTGTGCCTAGTTTTGCATTGAAGTCTCCTATTAACACCGTATATTGGGTTTTGGAGGAATGCATGGCTCTAGAGATATCCTCATACATTTCCTCCACCTTCTCATCGGGGTGTGCCGAGTATGCCTGTATGACCTTCAGCGAATACCGTTTGGGGATTCTGAGTATAAGGTACGCAACCCTCGTCGACACACTCCCGATCTTTACAACGTTGTTAACGAGAGACTTGTGGACGATAAATCCGACACCTCCTTGGGACAGACGGTCGCCCTCCCGGTGATAGAGCAAGTTGCCGGATTCGAGGATTACCGTGTCCTCCCCCCTCTCTTCGGACTTCGGATAATCCTATAATATGCCAGCGCAACTTGTCTATGTCTTCTTCCAGCTTCACGATCTTCTCGTCAGTCCTCAGGGTGCGTGCGTTGTACGTTGCCAGGTCGAGTCGTCTAAGGTGGCAACCGAACCTCCACCGGAGATTCTTAGCACCCCCTGCCCCGCCATTACCATGGTCGCCACCGTAGCCAGGTATAGTGGGGCCGCCGGGTACTGGGGGCCGTCTGTTTGTTGCTTTAATCATTGGGGGGTATTTGCCATAGTTGCCACGCTTGGCGAGCGGGTTGGCAACCGCAGTTTTTTTATTGTAATTTTGGCTATTATCAGGAAGATGCTGCTGCCCATCTCCTACCTGTTTCCCTTTGTCGCATTTTTGCAATAACACATATTGATATGTTTACGCGACACTACACATTTAAATGAAACTAAGTTTTACGGATTTTATTGCATATATTAAAACAAAAACGTCGGGGATATAATATTAATTAATATACATGATAAAATCCATAAAACTTAATAATTTTTAGTTTGATTTGTATTATATCTGTTCCCACAACTTTTTTTAACATTGAGTTCCAGGGTGCTCTTGTTCCCTTCAATCATTTATTATTTCATAAGTGTTCAAATCAATATTTGCCTCTGCATTTGCATATATACTTCTAGCACTAAAGTACTCTCATTCAATAATCAGCTTTTGTTTACTTGGAAGTTATCATGGTTAGGAATTCATGAGGTAGGTATTTATCATTATCATTTGTCATAATTGCAGTTGTTAACAGTGTAAGTTTGTCAAATGTAGCACTATAGCTGCCACACAGTATGAATCAGGATGGCGGTTCATATTCTATTATTTGTTTCAACTATTGTGGCTGTATTTTACTACCCGAGTGGAATGATTTACTTAATTTGTGTCCTCTTTACTTATATGGGTATAATGTTATGGTTTATAGTTTATCATCATCATCATTACAGCCTTTCATAAGTCCACTGCTGAACATAGGCCTCCCCCAAGGAATGCCACAAAGAACGGTCATGCATGCATGTCATGCATGTCTTACCAGGTCGTCACTCCATCTCGTGGGGGTCGCCCTACGCTTCGCCTACCGGTACGAGGCTGCCACTCAAGAACCTTTCTTCCCCATCGGTTGTCGGTTCTTCGAGCTATATGGCCGGCCCACTGCCACTTCAGCTTACTAATCCGTTGGGCTATGTCGGTTACTCTGGTTCTACTGCGGATATCCTCATTCTTAAGTTTATCAGGCAGAGAAACTCCGGGCATAGCCCTCTCCATAGCTCGCTGAGCGACCTTGAGCTTCCTCATACGGCCAGCAGTGAAGGACCACGTCTCAGATCCTAAAGTCATCACTGGCAACACGCACTGGTTGTACAATTTCGTTTTAAGGTTTTGAGGTATGTCTGACGAGAAGATATGTCGTAGCTTCCCGAACGCTGCCCAGCCGAGTTGAATCCGTCGATTGACCTCTCGGTCGAAGTTGGACTTACCTAGTCGGACTATTTGTACAAGGTAAACATACTCGTCAACAACTTCGAGCTTAGTGCTCCCAACTACTACCGGCATAGGTGTGACATGAACATTAAACAATCTTTGTTTTGTCCATGTTCATCTTAAGACCTATCTGTTGGAAGACACTATTGAGGTCATTGAGCATAGTGCTTAGGTCCTCCAGCGATTCTGCCATAAGGACTATATCGTCGGCAAATCGAAGGTGAGTGATGTACTCGCCATTGATGTTAATACTGTATCCTTTCCAGTCCAGAAGCTTGAAAACGTCTTCCAGTACAGCAGTGAAGAGTTTCGGGGATACAACGTCACCCTGTCTTACACCTCTCTGCAATTGAATAGTTTTCGTACTCTGGTTCTGTACTCGGATAGCCATTGTAGCCCTACTGTACAAGCACTTCAGCACTTCGATATACCGAGAGTCAACTTGGCACCGCTGAAGGGACTGGCAGCACCGCCCAAATTTCGACGGAATCAAAGGCTTTCTCATAGTCCACATACGCCAGACATAGTGGCAAATTGTACTCCTCGGACTTCTGTACAACTTGTCGAAGGGTATGTATGTGGTCTATGGTGCCCTTTTGGAAACTGGCTTGTTCGGAAGGTTGGAAGTCGTCAAGTCTGCGTGCGAAACGATTCGTAATGACTCTCGAAAACAGCACGTAGACGCGGCTCAAAAGGGAAATCGGTCTGTAGTTCTTCAAGAGAGCATTGTCACCTTTCTTGAAGACCAAGACCACCGCACTTCTGCTCAACGCCTCCGGTGTAATGCCACCATGGAGGACGGAATTAAAGAGCTTCCAGTAGAATTGAAGGACTTCCAGTACCGGTTTTCCACCCGCTTTCAGAAGCTCCGCTGTATTTCCATCCTCGCCTGGGGCCTTGCCGTTTTAAGATGCTGGAGAGCCATTCTAATCTCGCTGAGACTGACGTCCGGGATATCTTCGGAATAGTGTCGGATAAGACTCGCTCTTGGATCGTTACTCACACTTGCGTGTGGCTCCAACGATGACGTGTACAGCTGTCCATAGAACCTCTCAAACTCACTCAAAATCTCAGGTGCCCCGGAAACGATGCTGCCACACTCGGTCTCAAGCTTTGACAGTTGGCTCTTTCTGGCAGACAGATCTCTTTGGAGCCTTAGTTCCACTCGATCGCTTCTTCAATACAAGCTGTATTGAAGTTGCGCAAGTCCCGCCGCATGCATTTGGAGATCTGTCTGTTCAGTTCCCTGTATGCTGTCAAATATGTTGAAGAATGTAGCTTCATCTCCCGTCTAATAGCAATGAGATTAAGAGTGTGATCGGAGAGTTTTTGTGTTCTTCTGCGGCGGGTCTTGCAAAACTAAGCTCCGACCGCATGGACAGTTTCCACGAGCTTGTCGTTCATATCGTCCACTTCATTGCAGTCTTCTTGGCACTGAAAACGGTTTTGTAACTCGAGCTGAAAGGTTTCAGGACTTTGGAACAGAGCATGAGGGGGACGGAGCGTTGACTTCATTAGACGAGACCTCTCCAACTTAACGTTTAGGTTCAGTGTGCCTCTAATCATTCGGTGATCGCTACCAGAGATATCCTCATACATTTCCTCCACCTCCTCATCGGGGTGTGCCGAGGTTAGTGCGTAAACCTGTATGACCTTCAGCGAATACCGTTTGGTGATTCTGAGTATAAGGTACGCAACCCTCGTCGACGCACTCCCAATCTTTACAATGTTGTTAACGAGAGACTTGTGGACGATAAATCCGACACCTCCTTGGTACAGATGGTCGCCCTCCCGGTGATAGAGCAAGTTGCCAGATTCGAGGATTACCATGTCCTCCCCTTCTCTTCGAACTTCGGATAATCCTATAATATGCCAGCGTAACTTGTCTATCTCTTCTTCCAGCTCTACGATCTTCTCGTCAATCCTCAGTGTCAGTCAGTCAGTCAGTCAGTGCGGTGTACGTTGCCAGGTCGAGTCGTCTAAGGTGGCAACCGAATCTCCACCAGAGATTCTTAGCACCCCCTGCCCCGTTGTTACCATGGTCACCACCGTAGCCAGGAATAGTGGGGCCGCCGGGTACTGGGGGCCGTCTCCTTGTTACTCTCTTCATAGGGGGGTATTTTCCATAGTTGCCACGCTTGACGAGCGGGTTGGCAACCACAGTATATATTTATACAATAATTAATTTAATTAACTTATACATTATTATAACATAACATTAGTACTAAAGGCAAAGTGTAATAGTAATTTCCAGTAATTTCTTAAATATGTGTGTTATGTATGTGTTTTTAATAATGGTGCAAAATTGAATCGCCACAATGGTTTTTCATTAGTGTTATTCATATTTATATTCTGGTCGCTATCAAATTATATTCAAAACAAAACCCCATATGTGAGCCTGTCTACGGTCTGTACTGGACTCTTAGGTATATTATTGATCATTTTGCAGACATATTTGGGCGGTTTCACAAAAATGTGACAGTGATGAAAAATAACAGTATTTTATTTTTTATTGGAATCCAGTATAATTTTTGCAAAGGATCGATTCATTATATATTTCACTAAATGATATGAAGATTTTTGGGTTCATAATTTGCTTTTTAGTAATATTTTATTAGTATTTATCCGGCCAGACAATGAATAACGCTCCATTCCGTTACCAAATAAGCATGGTGTTTTACCAAATCAAACACAATTTGAACTTGTTAGCAGTTTTAATGTGTCTTAAGAACTGTATTTGTATAAAATAGTACAAAATTTTAATAAATAAAAGTAACAGACTTTAATTATGTCAGTCTTTATTTCCATTACATCACTATTTGACCAGCGGTCACACTATTTTTATCGAAAAAAATATGATGCCTTTCGAAAAAATACAATTATTATTTTAAAATAAACAAAAAATAATAGTCTTCTTAAAAATAACAAAATAAAATGTCTCTCCACGAAAATAAAGTAATACACGTAAAATTAAGTAATCAACAAAAATAGGACAGTCACCGAAGGGTAAAAAAAAGTAAAGTAAACTTTCGGAGTGGAACTGTAAAGAATAGTTTACATGCAGGAAGAAAAAATGCACCCATTTTTTTTACGTTTACACTTCCTACAATTCGACTCACAAAGATCGGGGAATCTTTAATTACATATAGTTTGTAATAAGTCTATTTATCTCTCTCTAGTCTATTAAAGATGATAATGATTTCTATTTGCGTGATTATAGTTAAATGTTTCGAAATTTAATTTATAAATGAAGCGTGCTTTTTATATTTATTTTAATACCCTCAAAGTGTTCAAGAACATCAAAAAGTTTACAAAATAGAATCAGTGCCACAACACGTGAGTGTTTGATTACGTTATAGCTCGCCGGAATCGAGTCAGCAAAAAACCGATAAGGATCACGTGGTTAAGAAACAAGATAATAGCAAAAATTAATATCTGACATCGACTTTAATGTATAAACATAGTTTTTGGGGTTCCGTACCCAAAGGGTAACCTACCTAACCTAAGGGGACCCTATTACTAAGCCTCCGCTGTCCGTCCGTCCGTCTGTCTGTCAGCGGGCTGTATGTCATGATTCGTAATACGTAGACAATTGAAATTTTCATAGAATGTGTATTTCTGTTGCCGCTATAAACAACAAATAATAAAAATAAATTAAAAATTAAAAGGGACCCCTACTAGAAACCTGATTTACGATGGTACGGAACCCTTCATGCGTGAGTCCGACTTGCACTTGGCTGGTTGTTATTTTTATTTGTGAATGTTATACTTCAATGGCACGAAAATCTATTCCAAAAGTTGTATTGTCAAAAATATAAGCCAACAATTAATTTATTTTGAAAAAGTTTCTCCCACACTAGGATTTTCTCCTGTATCGTGGAGGCAGTTTACAAACACAAATTGCACAAGGACAAACATCCAGACCCGGAACAATTATTTGTAGGACATACAAATACTTGTTCTGTGCGGGATTCGAACTCGCGCCCCCAGCGCAGCAACTCATTGCTAAGCCACTAGCACAGAGCCGTCAAATGTCAGATATGAAATTATTGAAAGCGGTTTGAGTAGATTATAAACAAATAATAAGTACTTATATAAATTAAATATATTAATTACTGCAGGTATGTAAACCAAGCTTTATGTTTCCATTCCGTTACATTTTTTGTTCCGCTTCTACGAAACCGTCAATAAAGCTTCGGAGTGGAGGTAACGGTATCAACACTTGCACAACATATGAAAGATTCATCACAATTCTACTAACTGTTCTGATTTCTAAATTTGATAATTGGTTTTAGTAATATATCTATATTCTTTTAAAATAATAGTACAATTAAAACAAGTTTAACGTACCATTAATTTTGGTTTCGGATCATGATACTTTTAAAATGCAATCGCCTGATACTCACTACTCCAACATTCATAGCGCTCGAATGACGTAAAACCAAACAACGGTTGCAACAATTTCGTTGTAAATATGTGTTGCTACCGATAAAATAAAAACCAAATTGGTAGTTTATTTTAGTTTTTCTACGTAACAAATCTTGGTTTCGGAATGGAGTTTTCCACCATGGTCAGATTATCGACCTAAACTTTTAACGATATATTATTTAAATTCGCAGACCTTATGATTACTACTGCTATAGTTTTTGATTAAATGATAATCTTATGTTTAAAATGCTATGTGCTAGTTGTATTCCTTATGAGTAAAAAAAACAAGAAAAACGGTATTTATTTCCAAAGCCTTTTAACAGTGGTAGAGCCAGGCAGCAGCTTTTGCTGTCGCATGTATGGGCCGGCTCGAACCGGGGTGGTACCACGACCTCACAGAATACCAGCGTGAAGTAGAGGTTTACCTTTGCGTTTCGTTTGGTGAGTGCAGATGGCCGGAGGCCCTTTTTACTGGAAATGAGGCATTCCATCCTAGTCCTCACGGGTGAAAACGCATCTGCATTTTGATCTGTAACAGAGGATAGATGTAGATGTGTATGGGCCGCAGCAACCACTTACCATCATGTGGTCTGTGTGCTCGTTTTAAAAAAAAAGCCTGGGTATGGGACATCATAAAAAGCTGTATTGTAATGGCTTTAAAATTATTTTAACTACTTCATTTATCTCCTCACCCCAACTTTTTATACGTACGAGTGTTAAAAACTACTAAGCTACCTCAATAGCTATATATAATGTAAAATAAAGTTATCCTGGGCAGGTACCAACTATCCTAAGTCATGGGACATAGCGAAAACTCAACATGAAAAAAATAGTGAATCCGCCCATTTATTACTTAACAATAGAATCTTAACAAGTTTTATAAATTACAGAACATAAAAGAACAGAACAAGCCTACTCATCAGATGAGGATGCTGGCATCGACATGACCATAGACAACTCTTCAGAAATATCAGGCCAGTCTGAACCGAAGAGTAACCATGAAGAAACAGGTATTTCTATACATAAAATTAACTTATGCCATTCATATGATATTTGTTTTTCTTTTAAGTGTTGTACTAAGTGGTGTAGATAAGGAAGGAGGGTGAGTGTGGGCCCACATCTCATAATTTTAAATTTGTCATAAGATGAAATAATCACAAATTTTATGATGTAACACATAAATATAAACATAATATTATTAAGTGTTTATTATTTTATTAAAAGATTTTTGTATACTATATTTAGTGTAAGCATGCACTGCATAATGGCGGCCACCACATATTACAGTTAAGGTGACAGAGAGATACTGAAACAGAAAATAGCTATATCTTCCTTAAAAGAACTTTTTTCCCCTTTGTAAGATCTGCAATCGGGTTATCTAGCCATAATCAGATGTGGTCAGTAGGTTATATGTATTTTTGACAATGTGGGTCCATTGAACAGAAATCAATACAAAGTATAATAACGAGATATTCTTAGTATCTCTCTACCAGGTCCCATATATGCCAACTCAATTAAAAAGATGGCATGACCTTATAGCAACTGAAAAAAAAAACTGAGGTTGATGGCCAAAACCTATAAGGCAATCTATGGGGGAGGTGTGTGTACAGGGCTTTTAATATTCTCCAATGAATTAATGAATGAAGACTACTCTAGTTGGTCATTATTCCATACACAACCATTTGATAATGTATATCACACAATATTTAAAAAACCTAGTATTGTATATAACAACACAATATTTACGTAAAGGGTCAGAAATCTGAATTTTCAATTTGTAAGTTTTCTGACTGATTCCCTATAACCTTTCAAAATTTGCAATCTCAATTGCTGTTTTACAGAAAATGACATCCAAGAAAAACTAGAAGAGAAGGTGCTAGAATTGATTGAGGCTCTAAATGCTCGGGCTAATGCTGCAAGAGCAGCAGCACTAGTGTCGCTACATGGCGCATTGCAAAGACGTTATTTCGCTGGGATATTGGCAAACCATCGTGCAACTCTGGCTGACCACATATCGCGTGCACTGAAGCGGGGGAAGGACGGTGAGCGGCGAGCAGCAGCGAACGTTGCTTCCCTAGTAGCTTTGCAGGTTATTAAGTATTCACTACGCTTAAGAGAAAATTCCTTACATAAATAAATATATCCCCTTTTAGTTGATTACACAATAGGTTCCTTGTAAATTTTAGACGCGCTTAATTGCTTATCGCTACTTATGACCCATTTTTAAGGAATTATAGACTACTAGAGCAATACATTATTTACTCTTTTGATGTATATAATTCATAATTGTATAATACTGGGTTATTTTTCAAGAATAGCTAATAGAATAGAACGTCAAGCTCAAATTGTCAAAAAATCGCCTTGATTTATGGCCAACGACGTTTTTGCATACCGATCGACCCTTACAAATGTGTGCGTGCACAGTAAAATCAGTTAAAATAATGCATTACCACGCATTTTGAATTTAAAAGATAAAAAGGACAGAAAGATTGAGATTTTTTTAAACTAATTTTTCTTCACCATTTACCGATATTACTTATTCTGAACCTTCTCTGCAAATTGGACCAGTTAAGTAACCCTGTATAAATGATTTTAAAGTAAAATTTCAATCATGCAAATATTTGTAACAGAGAAGATATTCTTAAAATGTAAAATGTTATTCTATAAAGGCATGTATAGAAACAGAAACAAAGATATATTTTGGGAATAGGCTTTTGTTACGCTAAGACAGTGCGATTTACCATCTAGGGCTGCATCACCACTTACCACCAGGTGAGAATTGTGGTCAAACACTGGCTATGATGTTTCACGACTGCCGGGAGGACCGTGACAGCAAACTTCTTTTATAGTATAAGGGTGCCAAACTAGCATAAGGGTGTCAATAAGTATTATGTAATCTATGATTAATAAAATCATTCTATTCTAAAACCTTGATAACTGTTTGAAACATAAGTAGTGCCTACAAGGAAATATCAATAATTAGCACTAGTTATCACAGATATGTTACTATTGCTAACCTTGGAAAAAGGCTCTAATTATCTTATATTAAAGTATTATAAGTACAGTTACAAAAATAAACCAATTTATAAATAATTGTCTCAGTAATTTGCCTTTGATTTATGAAATGATTCAAGTTTAAGTTTGCGTTAAGATTTAAAATAATAACTATTTAAGTTCTGACTATAATAAACTTGTCAACACAACAACTGGGTTTGACCACTTTCAAAGTTTAAGTCCATTTACAAGCAGTTTCTGTACTATTGTGTTTTTATAAACACTTAAATAATTTTGTTTGTCTTAACTACTATTCCAGATTGGCGAGGAGGGTACAGATGAATTCATGAAGGAAGTAAGGCCTGCACTTTTCGCCGCTTGCACCGATAAATCTACCTCGCTCGAAACACGAACTGAGGTTTGTTTAAAATGCTTTCTTTAAAAAGATGTCAATTGTTTGTTGCCATTCACAGATCTGGTTTCGGGTTCTGATAGTTTTTTTTTTATTTACCTTTCTCTTTGTATATTTTTGCATGTTATTTATATTGTTAGATTAGCGACTCGCTTCGGCTTCGCCTGGATCTATTTATATGGCGTCATTTCGATTTAAGATAATTAAAGGCCGTTTATTTTATTAATTTTTCGTTTTAACAAAGAAAAATCTCCTGATAAAATAAGGCCTAAATTCCTCATAGCATTCTATCTGTTCGTCTAGTTTCATTACAAATTCAGCCATTCCGAAAATTATCCCGGACAGTATAGATATGGACAATTTTTTTTTATTGTAAAAAAAGGTTATTCATGTCTTTATATCATGCAAATAATCCCTCAGCTAAATAAAAAGCAGGTATTCCCATATCCACACTTTTATTTATATGTATGTAGTGTAATTCATAAATAACATGGATGTTAGTAATTGGCACTTTCATTAACTATTATCTATGCACACGAATTCCTGTGGTAGTTTAGAATGTGTCCTTATCAGTTTCAATTATCGTATAAAATATAAAATAGTTTTTAACATTTACGTTATCATTAGGCAAACTATTGTAAAACGTTTGTAGAATGGAGATCAAAAATGTTCCGACTCGTATTCTAATAATGTTGTTGGTAGAAATGTTGGCAACATCGCGGCAATAGTGTGAAGTGGCTGACTCTGGGGAAGCAAGAAATAAACCGAGGAGAAACACTTTCGCTTCAACTACCGAACGCGCTAGTAGTCTCAAGTCTTGTCAAGGACATAATTATTGTATAATACTTGTTCTATTAAACACATATATTACGTACAGTCAGTGTCTAATTGTCTACCTAAATAAAATATAACGTTTGCAGAGATACAAATTATACATGTTACGATTAACATAACATATCAGTGTACAGGAACGTAATACAGAGCTCTACGGTTGCTGCGGGCCGACTGTTTTCCGCACGAGCATTATTCGGCGCGAGTCGGGAATGTTTCGACACGAACTACGTTGCTTTTTCTGAGGCTCATTACAGAGAATGTTTTAACAGCAAATACATTGTTTTCTCTAATCTATTAAAAATAAAATTAAACTTTTAATAAAAATTCCAACTATAAAGAACTAAAAAGAATAGAATAATTTCTTCTGTTTCTTAATTTTCAAACCTTCTGAGTGAACTAGGCAAAGTAACAACTAAAATTCCATCTAATTCTCTATATTATGTAAAGATCAATTGCTGTCCGTTAGTCATGAAGGGTTCCGTATCACCACATACGTTTCTAGTAGAGGAGCCCTCTAATTTTTATTATTTGTTGTTATAGCGGCATCAGAAATACACATTCTGTGAAATTTTCAACTGTAACTACTTATTACATCATGAGATACAGCCCGCTGACAGACAGACGGACGGACGGAGAGTGGCGGCTTGGTAATAAGGGTCCCGTTGGTTACCCTTTAGGTACGGAACCCTAAAAACGGCTTAATCGATTTTGATGAAATTTTTTGGGTTTATTAGAATGGGTCCCTAGATGGTTTATATTTCACATTTGGACCCGCTAGGTGGCGCTATTATTGAGTTCCAGATATCCGTGCGAAACCGGGGCGGATGGCTAGTAGTTACATAAAAATCTTCATGCCTATTTTCCCTCTTAGTGGTGGATTTTTTGGAACGAAGTTCCTTATCGCACGGTACGAATTTGGCGGATGGGGGCTAGGCGAGTAAAAGTGTAAGATTTTTCCGTCGCGACCCCTTTCTATAGTGCGAGCGAGATGGAATAATATCCATCTCCCTTGCAATTTTTGGTATCTTGCCATGAAAGAAATATTATTTTATAAATAAATGACTAGTAATAAATGAGGCTAGTAATTCATTTATTTGTATTTGTTAATCACTAATATAATATGTTTATCAATAATAATATACTACAAAAGGAACTTCATTCCAACTGAGTGTTCCATGACACTTACAATTTTTTTTCAAAATTATATGGCTACCATATAATTATTACCACACACTACATTATCGTTATCACTCCACAAACAACTACTTGTTATGAAATCTTATTATGAGATGTCCCTTTTCAACCAACTTCAAAAAGGAGGAGGTTCTCAATTCTTCGGAATCTTTTTTTTTAATGTATGTTCGCTGATTACTCGAAGACGCCTGAACCAAGTTGGAAAATTCTTTTTTTGTTTCAAAGGGTTATACCACGTAGTTTCCCATTTAAATTTGATCAAGGTCTGACTAGTAGTTTTTGAGTTATTCTTAATAATTTTTATTGAAGCCGGTTGTACAAAATTTTAAATTTTACCACTTGTTACAGTTTGGATAGATATTTAACCTTTAAATACCGACGTGCATTTTTGTAACGTTAGTACGGACGTGAGGTCTGAGAGGCCGCGTATATTATGTAGTGTTTTTTAAAGAAAGTGATGATTTAAATAGCCGTCTTTGAATTATGGTGAAAAGTAAAGAGTTTTTAGTAAAAATAAGTCTAAAAAGGAATTTAACTTTATTACATTTTTAAATATAAGACTACAATAATATTTGGCTTGAATTTTGGGAAAAAATCCGACTATAAGATATAAAAAATCAAATCACGAAGAATAATCTTCTAAGAATAACAAAAAATAGTATTTCTTACTTATGACTTATATAACTTTTATTAAAAAAAATATAAAGTAGGAACATAAACCATCTGGAAAAAAAATGACCACAGTCCAACTACACCTTAAAATCTAAGCTCAGGCAAGGCACACTTGTTTCGCGCACTATAAAGAAACGTGATTTTTTGCACGAATAGCATCTATATATCGATTTTCTATTCAGTTTAAGTTAACATGAGAGACAAGTCTTTCGTGTCTTGACTTCCTTAGCTTCATCTTCAGATGTCTCTGGCTTATCAAAACCAAGTACTTTTGCTAAACTCATCCTTAGTTCACAGGGTTCAGATCTCTTTTAATGCTATAAATCTATCTCAGAACTATTTCTTTTACAACTTGAAGTCTCTAGTATATTCATAATTCACAATATCTGTAAAAATAACAGTTTACCTTGACAAAAAATAAAACTAATCAGTTACGTAAGTACCGACGTGCGGCCTAAGAAACCGCGTCGGAATTTTAAATCGTAATTACTCACTAAATGCGCGTGCGACATCACCACTTCCTGCTCCGCCGTTAACGTGAGCACTGCCCTTGCAGCTACTTAAAAGCGGGGATCGGTATTACGCGAGGAAAGGGGTAAACTAGCAAGTCAAGTGCCCGCCGGGGCCTCACAGACCGCACGTCGGTACTTAAAGGTTAATGATAATAAGTGATAGAGCCAAGCTGCACCGGGGAGTAACAATGATTATCCTAAATAACAGTGTGTATCTAATCTATACAAATAAATAAAATAGAAGTGTTTGTTTATAATATCAAAATAACAGCTTTTTACTAAATGCAGATGAATGTATATATATATATATATATACGGGTTTAGAACAAAGAAACAATTTTTAAAATTTTTATCTGTGTGTTTGTTCCGGCTAATCTCCGGAATGACTGGACCGTATTTGAGGGGACTTTCACTGGCAGATAGCTGATGTTATAAGGTGTAACTTAGGCTGCAATAACATCATTATCCATGAAATCCAACGTTATAAATTTCACGCGGATAAGTCGCGAGGAACAGCTAGTATTAGTATGTTACTGCTGGGCTTTGTATGTAATGTATTTAATTAATAATGAACATATTTGATGCAACTCTTCAGTGCTGCGCATCACTTGCGGTGCTGTGCTATCTGCTGGAAGAAGACATATCTGAAATCGTCGAGATTATGCGCATGTACGAGACCATCTTCAGTGGCAGCTACCTTAAAGTGAGTATTAAATTAATTATATCAATTATAGTTGGAGGATTGGGAAATTGATTAGTTTTATTAATATATTAGGAACTCCAGATATAGCATTCCTCCCGATTAAATAATATAAGATTTTGACTATTATCTTAGATAGTAGAGTTGTAGAAAATGGAGCAGGAACTGTATTTTTTTTATATAGGATAGTATAACAAATGAGCACACAGTCCACCTGAGGGTAAGTGGTTGCTGTTTTTTTTTATAGGATAGGGTGACAAACGAACACACAGGCCACCTGATGGTAAGTGGTTACTGTGGCCCATAGACATCTACATCTATCCTCGTTTGCGAATCAAAATGCAGATGCGTTGTCACCCGTGAGGACTAAGATGGAATGCCTCTTTTCCAGTAAAAAGGGTCTCCGGTTCTCTACACTCACCATACGAAACACAGCAGTGTTAAGCTGCCATTTTACGCTGGTATTCTGTGAGAGCGTGGTCCTTCCCCGGTCGAGCCGACCCATTCGTGCTACAACTATACTACTTATATAGCTGCGGCATGAACAGTTTAAGAAGAAGAATAGTCTATCCCCCTTTATCATCTAATATTGCTCATGGCGGAAGACCAGTTGATTTAGCTGGAATTTCATCTATTTTAGGAACTATCAATTTTATCACAATTATTAGTACGAATTAATCATATATCATTTGATCAAATAGCCCTTTTTGTATGAGCAGTAGGAGTTGCTAATATAAATCTAAATTATTATGTGTTATAAATATAAATTATCTTATTACAATAATATAACTTAAATTAAACCCCCCCCCCCCCCCCCCCCGGAACAAAAACAGATGATGATTTCCAAACGGCTGAACCGATTTTGATAAAATACACTGAAAAACTGCTTTTAAATAAATAAAAAACCGCACCCAAATCGGTTCACCGCTTTAATATCTACGGTCCGACAGACACACATATGAGGGCGGCACTGAAAATTTCGGGAATCAAGGAAGTGACACAACATTACTATTTAAAAATGTATTTATTGCTTTTCGAAGTATTCTCCGCGAAATTTGACACATTTTTCCATACGATGGAACCAATCATTGAAGCAACCATTCCATTCGGAAGTTGGAGTCTCCAAAATGGCCGTTTTGTAGGCGTCCACAGCTTCTTCAGGTGATGAAAATCTCTGTCCACGCAATTTATTCTTTATTTTAGGGAAAGTATAGAAATCATTAGGGCTTAGGTCGGGGCTGTACGGCGGATGGTCTAATAATTCTACGTTTTCTTGCTCTAAAAACTTTTGCTCTGTGTGCGGTGTGAGAACTCGCATTGTCGTGGTGGAGGATGATGCGGCGGTTGCAGTTCTCTTTACGGAGTTCAGAAACGACCTGTGGCAAACAAATACTAGCATACCATTCTGCATTAACCTTTCTTTGTCCCTCAAGAGGAATAGTCGTAACATAGCCGGTTTTGGAGACAAACGTGGCCATCATTTTTTTTTGCAACACCGTGAACGAACAATTTTGTTGGCTTTAACTCATTTTCGAACACCCAAACTCGTGACTGGTTTTTCGTTTCGGGTTCGTACGCGTATATCCAGGATTCGTCACCTGATACGATGTTGTATACAGCATTTGAGGATCCTGCGTGGAATCTTTCTAGAGTTCTGACGCACCAAGTAACGCGAGCCGCTTTTTGCTCTTCACGGAACGAATGCGGTATCCATCGGGAAAACAACTTTTTTACACTTAATTGTTCATGCAAGATTATTTGTATTTGACTCATGCCAATGTCCAAAGTTGCCTGAATTTCGTGGTATGTCACATGTCGATTTTCCTCAATCAGCTTACGTACAGCATCAACGTTTTCTTGGGTGACTGCAGTTTTTGGACGACCTTGACGGGGATCATCACTGAGCTTGACACGTCCATGTTGAAATTCAGCAAACCAGCGATAAATTGTGGTTTTGGATGGGGATTCATCACCAAGTGCAGAAATCATCCGGTCAACACACTGTTTTTGTGTTAAACCACTTCCAAAGTCATAATAAATCATCGCTCTTGAATTTTCTCGAGTCAATTCCATTTTCTCAACGACTAAACAAGTTTCACAAAACCTTGTGACAAGACCGAGAATCTTTTTTAAATAAATAAATGGTATTCGATTTTTAAAACTAAGGAGTTTTCAATTAAAAAGATTTTAATATGACAGGAACAGTGGAAATATTCCATTCCCGATACTTTTAGTGCAGCCTATGTAGCATTCAAACTTATAACACTCCTCTTTATACGCTTAAAAAGTAGTTGATATTTTGTCGCGGGTAAAGTCTGCTTCACGATAGAAGTCACAGAAATATCCGATCTAAAATGTAGTGTGAAATTTGTCAGCAAATGTCAAATTTCGCGAACACTGTAGTTAAGGGACTTTTTTTAATGAGAAAGACTTCTTAAGTGAGTATTATATAATTAAATGCTACTGTAGCAATAAACCACGTCCTGAATACAAATAAGTTAAGGACCTTTACTTTTTCATATATTGTTCTAAACAAATAATTTATAAGTCATTTTTGTGTAGGTCCTAACGCTTACTGTTTTAACTCTGTAATACTATAAGGCTTTTCTGGACTGTACTGTAGTTTCATAATTTAAGTATTTCACTAAATCTATATGATACATATACACTAGCGAAATTAGTTACATTAATTCATACGAGATACCCACTGATACCCCACACACCACACAAATAATCGCCAATGTCCATTGGAACAACGGGGAGGTCTATTAGCCCTATCACACTCGGAAATGAGAGAAGACCTGTGCCCAGGTGTCGGACGTATACAGGTTGTTACTTTACTTTCTGTTATATACTTACAGTATTTTTACATGCTCAATACAACATTACATCATAGTTCGGTAGCCCCACATATATAGCCACACACAACAGCTAGAAAGTATTTTTTTTTATTAATTACTATATTACCACGCGAGTTCTCGAAAACTTCACGTGGTAGAGCCATGCTGCAGTTATATTAGTAGTACAGTTGTCTCACAGACTACCAGCGTTAAATAGCAGCTTAACGCTGCTGTTTTTCGTATTATTAGTGTACAGAACTGGAGACCCTTTTCACTGGAAACGAGGCATTCCATCTTGGTCCTCATTAGTGACGACGCATCTGCATTTTGATTCGTAATCGAGGATAGATATAAATCTCTATATGCCACATCAACCACTTACCAACAGGTGAACTATCTGCTTGTTTGTCACCCTTATCCTTTAAAAAAAACTTCAAAATAACCCTTCATCATTTTTTTATTTTTAATGGCCAGTAATAAGTTTTCCCAAAACGTATCAATAAAATATTCTATATCAGATATGAACAGAACAGCATGTGTTGACTCAAAAGCTATGACTCAACATTTGCACAATCTAAATATAATAAACTTCAAGGTCCTTCAAGTTCAATGTTCCATTCAGAATTCGTATACCTACATGTTTGAACGAAAATACTTCATTGCAAAATACAGTATTTTGTCTTCACTCTTTATGACTAATGAATATATTCCGAGTTTATAATTATATTTTGCTCAGATCGTAAAATTTTAAATGTTTTTATTGTACATATATTATTGTATTGTGAGTATCAATATTTTTTTTAACAATGTACATTTAAACATATTCAAAAATTTCATGACAAGGTAATAATATTATATTGATATATGTATTTTTTTAACGTATGCACTTCAATTTTATTTATATGTATAGATTTGTACTGTCTAACAACCACACATAGTTTCTTACACGCGTCGTACTTAGGGTTGCCAGATGGTCGGGATTCATCTGGATTCTCCCGACATTTTAAATGATCTCCCGACTCCCGACAAAACTCAAAATCTCCAGACAAACAGCTCCTCGAAATGTTCTATACAAAATAATAATTTAAAATTGTCGCGCACTTTCACGTTCACTCCATTATGCGAACGGAACGTAGGACCCTCACCCCCGGCCCATTTTAAACGTTAAATACGCCCTTAATGCTTTGACAATAAGTATCGAGAGCATCTTAATAAAAATATTCAATGAGTTCAGTTCATCGTCTACAAAGTCTGTGAAACTAAAATAATGTTTCTTATTTGCAAGTGTCGAGTACAAAAATCTTCTTCGTCATGTCCCAACAAGATGGTTGTCTCTTTTGCCCGCTTTAGATCGTTTACTGTATAGCTGGCCAGCTGTAAAGCAGTATTTTTTATTGAAAGGGGAAGCCAAATGTCGAAAGAAGATATGGGAGCTTGTAACCATAAGTCTAAACCATATTGATAATAGTGAAGGAGTTGACGAATGCAAACAGGAAGGAATTTCGGAAGCGTATTTATACTTTGTACACAACATAAAGTTGGAGTTCCAATCAACAATTTTAGCATTGGAAAGTGATGCATGCACTGTCTTATAAATTGACAGTGTAATGAGAAAACTGATGAGTCATCTTAAAAACAGGTTGGACGACAAATTCTTTGGTATTAGAAATAGAATCATATTAAGGAATGTGTCTGATAGTGAGAAAAATCTTTTTTTGCCTCGAAGCTGAACAGTTTTTAAAACGATCTATTCAATATTTGCAAGATTGATTTTTCTGAGAACTCTTTATACAAAAAACTCGCTATATTGTCTCTGAAAATTGCAAATTTATTTACGTGGGAAGAGCTATCCGCGTTGCCCGACATTCTCAATATTTCAAACGATATTGACCAAGATGCTTTATATACTAATGGACTGTTGTCTTCGAGAAATATTTTAACATATTCCGAAAGACAAAGACATGTCAAATGACAAAATTTGGACATATTTTTTTAAAAAATGCAACCAAAACGAAATCAAAAATTAAAAAAAATATATATCATTTGTGTTGTCAATTCCTGTAAGCAATGCTTATTCTGAAAGGCTATTTAGTTTACTAAATAATTTATGTACCAAATAGAGAAATCGTATGGCTATTGATTTAATAAAAGCTGAGTTACTAATTAAAATGAACTTTGAGGAAAATTGTTTAAATTTTAAATATTTTCTGAAGACCACTAAAGGATCCGAATTGGTGGATTCAGTAAAGTCCAATGCCAAATACCTGTAGCAACCTCAAAATTAAGTACCATTAATTATCTGTCAACAATGTTGAGTATATTTGTATTGTAGCCCATTAATTTAAAAAATTATATTTTTGTTTTACATTTTTATTTTTTTAAGATTTATTTCTCCCGACAACAACCCCAAAATCCCGACATTTTCAAATTTTGTCAGTATATTTTGGTCTTTCGACCTGGCAACCCTAGTCGTACTTCTGCCACGTACGTTGAACTTACTTTTAACGTAACAAAGAATGATCAGTACATTATTGTCAAGGGAAAAATCCACTCCTTTGTTGTACCTAGTTATAGCTTTATTTGAAATACATTTTTATAACTACAGTCTTTCTCTTTATACTCGACAATTAAAATACTTCAGTGTATGGAATTTTTAACGAAACTACATTATTAATCTTTACTAGGTATTTCTGTACAACTAAACCCTACATTAATAATACCGTTTAGTGTAGTTATATGGAGTACACATATTTGATCTTAAACTTATTTTAAATATCTGTGACACGCGATCCATTACTATCTTTAAAAAAAAATTGTAAAAGATCATTGAAGAATGATTGGACAAGATTAAGACATGAACTTATCTCAATCTCTCTGACTGCTTAGCCACTGTTAGGACAAATTGCTTCTATAATTATGTTTAATAACGTATTTTCCAATTTATATTGTATTTGAGGAATTTGGTAATTTATTTATTCATATGTTATCTGTATAAGTGTCTTGTTGAAATATTTTGACAGAAGCTTGGGCCAGCAGACAATCGATGACGATATTATCTGAAGGCGCCTAAGCAGTCATTATCTTAGAATAGAATTGAATATTTTTTTATTCAATATTGTTTATTACATAAAACTTATTGGAAGTCATTTTTTATTTACCACTGGTTCGGAAAATACCTCAGTCCTGGGAAGAACCAGCAAGAAACCCAGCGGGACTTTTTTTTTCAAACATATTTCACTTCACAATAATTTCGTTTATACTATTTTTAAATGCTTTTTCATAGAACCAGCATGGTGGCGATCACCATATTCCCAGGGGTATTTTCATTCCTGTGTTCCTTGATATTATAATAACCCTTTTTGTACAGTTTTTCTTTAATAAAACTTTTAAACTTGTTTATTGACAAACTTTGAAAAAAGTCTTAAAGTTCACATTGCCGTTTGGAGCACTTGTTTCATCCTTTCCACTACTTTTACATAACAAAATCTAGTTCAAACTAATATTTTTCACCAATCGATCAAGTTCCCGCCAAAACTCGAATTGTATACTTCATTTGCTTTTTATATTTTTGTATTTTTTTAATACGCTTTTATTAGCTTCGCTTGTATTTATCTATGTAACGGAATCTTTTAATGTAATTTTCTTGAATCTTTTAAGGTAAGTTATGAAATCGTGGATTGTTATGAATGGATTGGTTAAGATAGTTTTATTCAATATTGTTACTTTTATTTATTTAATAAATGTGTTAATTTTTAACTGTTTATTTTAATAGTTAAAAGTTATATCAATCATCTATAAAGCACCACACAAAGCGGAGACCGAGATAATAGGAAACTACATAATGTATTCTATCTCATTCTCTCGCGGGCTAAATCGTATATTTATATTTTTGTCCCTTATTAATACCGCTTTCTCGTTTGATCGATTTTCCAATTACAATGATTCTAAAAAGTTTTCACTAGACAATAAATATAAAATAAAATCGAATCATAATCGATAATAACTATAATCGATTCTACGTAATATTTAGGTTCTACATAATACGTAATATGGTTTTAATCTGTAGTAATTGTAATCGCGCAATATGCGTGTTCGCATCTCTAGTTTTTGCTACCGCCTCACCCTCCCACTCCTCTTGTCACCATTTTGTTCCAAAAAACAAGTCTGCGCAGCCTCGCGCGACTGACTTCAGCCCGACTAAGATAGAATGCGCTAGGAGTATCTGAGCGTGATGGTCAAGCGAGTTCAGTGCGTTTTCCCCATCCCAAAAGTGCCCAATGTGCCTAAAGAAATTTTCACTTCAAAAAATGTAGTTTGTGATTAAGCGTCGCGTGTTTTGTTGTACCAGGGCGACAGCAGCGTGAAGGTGTCGGGCGCTGTGGTTGAAGAAGGCGCGTGGCACGCGGCGGCGCTGGACGGCTGGGCGCTGCTGCTGGCGCTCGCCGAGCCGGCGCACGCGGCCGCGCTGCTGCGTGCGCACGCGCCCTCGCCCGCGCGCCTCGCGCAGCTGCTCGCCGCCGCCAGCCTCGACGTACGACCCGCTGCTTTATATACGTACACGTAGAGTTCACTTTACATTGTCAGCTGGCCGAGCCGGCGCACGCGGCCGCGCTGCTGCGTGCGCACGCGCCCTCGCCCGCGCGCCTCGCGCAGCTGCTCGCCGCCGCCAGCCTCGACGTACGACCCGCTGCTTTATATACGTACACGTAGAGTTCACTTTACATTGTCAGCTGGCCGAGCCGGCGCACGCGGCCGCGCTGCTGCGTGCGCACGCGCCCTCGCCCGCGCGCCTCGCGCAGCTGCTCGCCGCCGCCAGCCTCGACGTACGACCCGCTGCTTTATATACGTACACGTAGAGTTCACTTTACATTGTCAGCTGGCCGAGCCGGCGCACGCGGCCGCGCTGCTGCGTGCGCACGCGCCCTCGCCCGCGCGCCTCGCGCAGCTGCTCGCCGCCGCCAGCCTCGACGTACGACCCGCTGCTTTATATACGTACACGTAGAGTTCACTTTACATTGTCAGCTGGCCGAGCCGGCGCACGCGGCCGCGCTGCTGCGTGCGCACGCGCCCTCGCCCGCGCGCCTCGCGCAGCTGCTCGCCGCCGCCAGCCTCGACGTACGACCCGCTGCTTTATATACGTACACGTAGAGTTCACTTTACATTGTCAGCTGGCCGAGCCGGCGCACGCGGCCGCGCTGCTGCGTGCGCACGCGCCCTCGCCCGCGCGCCTCGCGCAGCTGCTCGCCGCCGCCAGCCTCGACGTACGACCCGCTGCTTTATATACGTACACGTAGAGTTCACTTTACATTGTCAGCTGGCCGAGCCGGCGCACGCGGCCGCGCTGCTGCGTGCGCACGCGCCCTCGCCCGCGCGCCTCGCGCAGCTGCTCGCCGCCGCCAGCCTCGACGTACGACCCGCTGCTTTATATACGTACACGTAGAGTTCACTTTACATTGTCAGCTGGCCGAGCCGGCGCACGCGGCCGCGCTGCTGCGTGCGCACGCGCCCTCGCCCGCGCGCCTCGCGCAGCTGCTCGCCGCCGCCAGCCTCGACGTACGACCCGCTGCTTTATATACGTACACGTAGAGTTCACTTTACATTGTCAGCTGGCCAGTCCTCCTTACCTAATGACCTCGCTAAATCTTATTTAGAAAGTCTAACATGTGGAACGGGTTACTACATTAAGAAGAAAAAATTATGAAGTTTAGTTTAAAAAAGACACAGTATATACATCACATCACACCAGTGTTCACAGGTATTTTTGCAGAAGGATCTTTACTATCAATAGCCGTTAACTTGTTAAATCCAACGCCAGATATAAACAATAAAAAAGCGCTTATTAATTTTATTGTTAAATATTGAACAGGTGCGCATGGCGGCCGGCGGGGCGATAGTGATCGCGCACGAGCGCACGGCCGACGAGGACACGGCCTGGCCCGAGGAGGAGCTGCTGCCGGTGCTGGAGCAGCTGGCGCGCGACTCGCACAAGTACAGGGCCAAGCGCGACCGCAAAGTGCAGCGGGCCACCTTCCGCGACATACTCAAGTACTTTGAGGTGAGCAGCTTGTCACTTTGTGTCGGTGTTATTGTAGTTAATGTACACTGTCCGAGTTACTTTTGATATTGACTTTTTGTCAATATCAAGTAACTCGTATGTTCTTTAGTTAAAAAGTTATATTCAAACCATAGCACAACATGGTCCACCAGTGGAGTAGCCATACGCAGGCGTTACCCTCTGCCAAAATATATGTCCGATATATTCGTACATTAAAATTAGTTGCAGCCGCACTGCTATTTAGACTAAATCTACTTGCGTGACTGAATCGACGTCCTACAAAATGCCGAACTGTTAAATTTTTTGCTGCAAAAGAGATCTGCCGTCATATTTACAAAAAGACGGCGTTACCTTTCATATACAGGGTTATTTTGGAACATACGGCTAAATTTGCATAGAAAGTCCAGAATAAGTAATATAGGCGATTGGTAAAAAAATATTACACATACCTTTTATCTTTTCCGTTTTACGTAAAGTACACCTGGCATATCTATCTATGATCTATTTGCACCTCTTCATTTAATGCACTCCTATTTTTGTTTCTTTCATTTACCGTTACAGCCTATTAGAAGTCCACTGCTGAACTTAAGCCTCCTCCATACAGTGTCTCAGGAGAATAATTGTCGGACGGGTTGACAACCGCAGTTTTATTACGGTATTAATATCAACGGCGAGTACATCACCCACCTTCGATTAGCCGACGATATAGTCCTTATGGCAGAATCGCTGGAGGACCTAAGCTCTATGCTCAATGACCTCAATAGTGCCTCCCAACAGAGAAGTCTTAAGATAAACATTGACAAAACTAAGATCATGTGTATCATCCGTATTACACTTAACATCCATCGACTTCCTGCACATCTCACCAGGTCGTCACTCCATCTAGTGGGGGGACGCCCAACACTTCGCCTACCGGTACGAGGCTGCCACTCGAGAACCTTTTTTCCCCATCGGTTGTCGGTTCTTCGAGCTATATGGCCGGCCCATTGCCACTTCAGCTTACTAATCTGTTGGGCTATGTCGGTCACTCTGGTTCTACTGCGGATATCCTCATTTCTGAGTTTATCACGCAGAGAAACTCCGAGCATAGCCCTCTCCATAGCTCGCTGAGCGACCTTGAGCTTTCTCATCCGGCCAGCAGTGAAGGACCATGTCTCAGTTCCGTATGTCATCACTGGCAACACGCACTAGTTGTACAACTTCGTTTTAACGTTTTGAGGTATGTCTGACGAGAAGATGTGTCGTAGTTTCCCGAACGCTGCCCAGCCGAGTTGAATCCGTCGATCGACATCTCGGTCAAAGTTGGACTTACCTAGTCGGACTATTTGTCCTAGGTAAACATACTCGTCAACAACTTCGAGCTTAGTGCTCCCAACAACTACCGGCATAGGTGTGACATGGACATTAAACATGATCTTTGTTTTGTCCATGTTCATCTTAAGACCTATCCGTTGGGAAGCACTATTGAGGTCATTGAGCATAGTGCTTAGGTCCTCCAGCGATTCTGCCATAAAGACTATATCGTCGGCAAATCGAAGGTGAGTGATGTACTCGCCATTGATGTTGATACCGTATCCTTTCCAGTCCAGAAGCTTGAAAACGTCTTCCAATGCAGCGGTGAAGAGTTTCGGGGATATGACGTCACCCTGTCTTACACCTCTCTGCAATTGGATAGGTTTCGTACTCTGGTTCTGTACTCGGATAGCCATCGTAGCCCTACTGTACAAGCACTTCAGCACTTCAATATACCGACAGTCAACTTGGCACCGCTGAAGGGACTGCAGCACCGCCCAAATTTCGACGGAATCAAAGGCTTTGTCATAGTCCACATACGCCAGACATAGTGGCAAATTGTAATCCTCTAACTTCTGTAAAATTTGCCGTAGGGTATGTATGTGGTCTATGGTGCTAAAGCCTTTTCGGAAACTGGCTTCTTCGGGAGGCTAGAAGTCGTCAAGTCTGGTTAGTTAAAAATAAATTCAAAATTACAACAATAGTTAACAACACAAATTCAATATCAAAATAGGTTACTCACTGGAATAAAAAGTGTTGGAATCGCATTCGGCCACAAATATGTCCTCTTGTGCGTTTTACGAAAATAACCCGACTCAAAATGTTTCGAACATATCCGGTCATTCTTCTCGAGTTGCCATTCCTTTCTCCCAGTAGCTATAATCCACATATTTATATTGTTTGCTTCTTTAGGAAATCTAAAATAAATAACTTATATTGGTAATTAAATTAAGGTTAAAAAAAATTGTTCAGAGTCGTTAAGAAATTAAGGAATTTTTTTGCCGAGCACTGGTATCCCTGTAGTGATTATACAGCAAATGGGAGTTTTGGCGGGAACTTGATCGGCGGCGGTATGCTGCTCCTGTATTATAGTTTAAATAATAGTTTGAAGTGGATTTTGATATGTAAAAGTGGTGCGATTTTATGTATTAACTGTCTACGCATGTGAACTATTAGTGGAAACGGTGAAACAAGTGCTCTGATGGTGATGGATTCTCATGATAAGCTGTTTGTTGCATAGGCGCCTTTAGATACCATTGCCAACTGTCAGCTGCCTGCTGGCTCAAGTTGCCGTCAAAATCTCCCAAGGGCTGCACAATGTGACGCATCAACATATTGTGAAGCAGTGAACTATGAAGGATAATTATAAAGTAATGTTTTCGACTGAAGGTCCTCGCAACCATGGTCATGAATAAATTATAAAAAAAAATATATACAGCAATTTAGAAAACGACAAAAAATAAATGGCGACCTTTAAATAAAAGAACGCTTCTTAATTTAGTCGTATATAACGAAAAAAGTTGTAGGTTATTTTAGTAATTTATTGTATATTTTCTGGTAATTATATACTCGAGATAATGAAAATTAATCAGCTAATCGATTTCCATAGGCAATTTTACTTTAAATAAGCTTACTTACTGATGAAAGGTTTTGTTTGGTATTTTTCGTTCTGGTCGGTTTTTACAACCTAACACACAACAACGCACCATAATTCACCGTTAGTTGTTGGGAGTACTAAGTTCGAAGTTGTTGACGAGCATGTTTACCTGGGACAAATAGTCTGATTAGGTAAGTCCAAATTTGAAAGGATTTAATTTTGCTGGGCAGCGTTCGGGGAAATTACGACACATCTCGTCAGATATACCTCACAACTTGAAAACGAGATTGTATGATCAGTGCATGTTGTCAGTGATGACTTATGGATTTCAGTCGTGGTCCTTCATTGCTGGCTGTATGAGGACGCTCAAGGTCGCTCAGCGAACTACGGAGAGGGCTATGCTTGAGGTTTCTCTGCGTGATGAACTTAGAAATGAGGATATTCGCAGTAGAACCAGTGTGACCGACATAACCTAACGGATTATTAAGCTGAAGTGGCAATCGGCTGGCAATATATATATACGTACAATTTTTTTTATTGCAGAGGGGACAAACGAGCATGCGGCTCACCTGATGATAAGTGACTACCGCCGCCTATGAACAACCGCAACACCAGGGGAATTGCAGATGCGTTGCCGGCCTTTTAAAAAGGAGTAGGCTCTTTTCTTGAAGGCGCCTAAGTCGTATCGGTCCGGAAAAATCGCTGGTGGTAATCGATTCCACAAGGAAGTTGTGCGAGGAAGAAAAAATCTTCTAAATCGCACAGTGGTAGACCGCCAATCGTCCAGGTGGTATGGATGGTATCGCAAGTTTTGTCGCGATGTGCGATAGTGAAATTGAGCGGCTAGAATTAGTCCGAACAATTCCTCAGAGCACTCCCCGTGGTAAATGCGATAAAATACGCAAAGAGATGCGACATCTCTACGCAGTGCCAGTGTATCGAGCCTATCAGAAAGAACTCTGTCGTCGACTATTCGAACCGCTCTGCTCTGGATGCGGTCAAGTGGAAGGAGCTGGCACTGGGGTGCACCGGCCCGGAGATGAGAACAACCCACCACCTCCCATGGCCCAACCGACCCTCAGGTCATACGGGCCGAATCTCGGGTGATGCGCGCGATACTTGCACGTGGCTCTTTCCCGCGCACACTTTCTTGGCTCCCTACAAATATTTAATCTGTTCCTTGTCCCAGTTTAACGTCATTCTCCCCCTTCTGGTGCTGACGACCCATTTATGCCTACGTCGTCGGACCTTCCTACCAGCCTTCTCTCCTGCCTTTTCCTGCGATCATACCACCTATGCGCAAACTCGCGCAACAGCCCGTAGTTAACCACATCACTGACGAAATCCGAGTAGTACATCGGTCCTTGAACCGAACGAACTAATCCATCCATCATTTTCACGCTTAGGTCGTCATACAGAGGACATTCCCATAGAACATGGTGAACATCCTCCTCTGACTTACCGCACTCACACATACTAATTTCATACAGTTTCATGTCGCTCAGTCTCTTCCGAAAGCATCCATGTCCGGTGAGAATCTGAGAGGTTTGGTAGTTCGGTGAGACCCAGGTATACCTGAGTCTCAACGCCACGTCCGGGAAAAATCGTTGTAGCTCACGTCCTTTTGTGTCACTCGTCCATCGTTCCTGCCAGGCGCCGATCACCTCAGTCCAGATTTCGCGCTTCCGTCTACTCAACTCCTCTTTGGGCGCGGTCAAACGTGCTATACCCATCCTACCAGCACGGATGACCTCTAGGTCAGCAGGGAGAACACCAGCCAGCACCGGTAAGACCGCCGTGCTGGTTGATCGATACGCTTTTGTCATCAATATCAGAGCTGATCGCTGCGATCTCAGTAGCACGCTACGAACTGTGTACATGTTCGCACGCTCGTACCAGCATTCCGCCGCGTACGTGAGCGTGGATACAAATACTCCTCTGTATATTATTTTTAAGCTCGGATATCGGACACCCCATGAAGATGTCGATACGCGAGTCATCTTGCCAAATCCCTAGGTCGCTCTTTCAGAGATATCGGACGCATGTTGCACAAATGATAGTCCCGAATCCAAAACCACGCCTAGTACCTTAGTTACAGTCTTTATGGATTCTCACCCAATTTAAAAAATAGGAGGGCGCTGAAGTTTCCCTCAAACCGTCATGGTGGTCGACTTAGATGAGGAAAACTCCAGTCGATTCCTTATACCCCACTCCCGTACAAGTTCCAGGGACACTGACCCTGGATTCGATACCCGCTCTGGTTTCAGATTAAATCAGAATTGTAACGTCGTCAGCGTAGGCAGTCATGGCTACTCCCTCAGGCAGAGGGAGTCGGAGTAGAACGTCCATCAATACATTCCACAGTGTTGGGCCCAGCACAGAGCCTTGAGGACATCCTATGGTCGACGTCTTCCACTCAATCCGGTCGCCGATGTAGAGGCCCACACGTCTGGAGGTGAAGTAGTCCACCAGCATTTTGTAAATGTTGGGTGGACAGCCACCTCGTTTCGCTTTGACCATCATCATCGGCCAGCCACCAGGCGTTGTCGAAGGCGCCGGAGATATCTAAAAAGATTGCTTGTACGTTGCATGCCCGAGAATACCTTGCTATGCTGAGCAAGACACGCAGCGCTGTTACTGTAGATCGCCCCGGAGAGAAACCGTGCTGGTGCTCAGATATCCCGCGACTTATCGCAGGAGCACATCTTAGCATTACGCGTTCCAGTGCTTTTCCAAAGACAGGGAGGAGCGTTATCGGACGGTATGCCTTGGCATCAGTGAGCGTCATTACCCTTGGGAATGACAATCAGTGTTACGGCCTACGGCTGTATGGGAGAAAGCTAGAAACCAAAAGTAGTTACCAGTATCAGGAGCTAACTTCGCTCCAAGGCTTGGGCAGACCGTGAGTGTGTGTAATGGTGTTTGGTGAACAGTGTACAGTGATGTGTGAATGTGTGAGGTCTGGGCAGGCGTAGGCGACCAGCAGCGGCCGATTTCCCGGCTGCCCCAAAATGCTGCATCGCTCCCGACTGCTCCATCGCCGGACCACTTCTTTCTTTACTGTCACTAATTCAGTCTCTTAGCTTCATTGGACATTTAACTAACTTCAATTCGCCTAATTCAACACTCATCGCAGAATCAAACACGTGATACCCCGGTATCACGTGTTCGATTTCAAACCCGGTTTCACATGTTCGGTTATCAAGGACAGTAGCACAAAATTCGACATTCAATGTCCCGGATCCACTTATCACAAATTATAAATTCGACACCAGAAAAACACTTCCCACAAAATTCAAAATACGCCTCGTTGACACGAAAATTAATTTAACTAGGCAACCAAAACACAAAAAGACACTAACGCGACGACACAATTATAACGATATCCTGACAATTAACCGGGAGAAGCTCTCGAACAAGGAATGCGCGGCTCAAATCCTAGACAGTATATCTCCTCGACGCGCGTACACTATTCCGCACTGTCGCACAAGTTAAATATCGCACAATTCACATATCTACGTGACGAAGAAGCACGCACTTCATCTAGCTATCTAGATCCACGACGGACCCGTGAATTTAGGTAAGAGGGCCTGACGGGCTCCCCGCATCGTGGTTGGCGGGGCACTGACTCTTCGTCCACGCGTCGAGCGACTGCAAGCCGCACACACCTACGCCCCACCTGGCGAGCGTTTTTTCACCTACATACTATCGGGTGATGCGACAGCTCGAACGCGATTGGAGGAATTGAATTGGAGGAACATGACCAAATTTAGGCATAAACTTCTTCTTAAGTCTTCCGTCCTTTCATACTTTAGGGAAAACCCCCTCTACCACACACTTGGCGTACACCGAGTGAAATTCCCTCGGTGCTGCCATCCAAACATTCCTCACAATTCGCGCACTCACTCCATGAGAGATGAGAACAGTATTACATGTGAGGCCGGATTTGCGCTTTTTAAAGTTGCAAGCGATGTGCCGGCATGAAATACTGTCTCACTCTGCTGAGCACGCCAAGCTTTTAGGAAGCCAGTTTGGCCTTCCCTTCCAAGTGACCACGAAACTGCACACTATTCGATATATCGACGGCGAGGATTCCGATGCTAGCTGAGGCAGCAAGGGGAGTGCCTTGAAACTGAGGAGATACGACAGAGGGGTTCTTTCTAGCGGTAAACGCGCAAACTTGTCTTCTGGGGATTGAACTGGACTAGATTTAGTCGCCCCCAATCTGAAACTTTGTTCAGCAAAGACTCGACTTCAGACACAAGTTTTTCCCGGTACTCGGCGACGTTTTCCTGAGAAATATTGGCACGGCCGGTATATAAGGCATCACCAGTGCCAATGAATGTTACTAGTTTGCAACATATCATTGATATGCAGGAGAAACAGCGTTGGTGATAGCACGCAGCCTTGTGGAACACCAGAGTTGATAGGCTTGACATCACAGCATGCACCGTCTACTACGACCTTAATGCTCCGATCAGCAAGGAAACTGGTGATCCACTTGCAAAATTTCTCGGGAAGCCCATAGGAAAGAAGCGCTTTGTGCCAGACCCGATCGAAGGCCTTCGCTATGTCCAAACTAACGGCCAATGCCTCCCCCTTGGACTCTACTGCCTCCCCCTTGGACTCTACTGCCTCCGCCCATCTATGAGTTAGGTAGGCCAAAAGATCACCAGCTGACGACGAAAACGGTACTGGCGGTCACTAATCAGCTGGTGATCCTCAAGGTACCTCGTGAGCTGGCAGTTTATAATGGATTCCATTATTTTGGAGAACAAGGAGGTTATGGCGATAGGCCTGTAGTTGGACGGGTCTGACTGGTCGCCTTTTTTAGGGATCGGGTGGACCAAAGCTGTCTTCCATCAATTCGGGACTACGCCTTGGGAGTAGGAGTACCGGAAAAGACGCGTTAAAACCGGTGCCAACTCCGGAGCACACGTCTTCAGCATAATGGGAGAGACTCCATCAGGCCCACTCGACTTGCTGACGTCCAGGGAGAAGAGTGCTTTACGAACCGAGCGCTGTGTAAATCGCACATCGGCATGGAGCACTCACACCGCGGGATGGTCGGCGGTGTATTCCCTTCGTCATCTAGAATCGAGTTGGACGCAAAGATAGAGCTTAAAAGATCGGCTTTCTCCTTTGCGGCATGGTCCAGTGAGTCGTCCTCTTTGTGCAAAGATGGAAGAGATGGCTGACAGAAGTTCCCTTGGACAGCCTTGGCGAGAGACCAGAATGCACGGGTTCCCGAAGGAAGGCGAACTAGCTTCTCGCCAATTCTGCCAATGTGCTCAAACCTTGCCTTGGCAATGACGCTTTTGAAGAACCTGGAGGCGGAATTATACTTCTTTTTAAGTGCGCTGGTATTTACATCCCGAGATGTTGATGCATCAGCCCAGGCCCGGTAGCACTCCTGCTTATAGCGTGATGCTATTTTACAGGAGCGACCAAACCATGGCTGGGATCTGCCTCCGATGGGCACCACAGAGGATGGAATAAAAAGTTTCATTCCCTGAAGTACCACATCAGCAACAGAATCGGCAACAACGCTGGGATCTTCCAGCGAGAAGCAAACCCGCCCCCAAGGGTAGCATGCAAAAAAAGACCGCATCCCGTCCCAATCGGCTGAACTATAGTGCCAAACACGGCGGCAAGCTGCAGATCGCAACTGCGATTGGAGCGTGAGTGGCACCGTACTCCGGATCAGACAATTGTTCGAAGAGCCCAAAGGGGTATCGACGGAGACCTGATATCCGTCCGGATGAGAGGTCAGCAGAAAGTCCAACAGGGAAGGTACATTGTCTTCCACATTTATGTTAGACCATATGCCAAGGCAAAGTCATAGACAAATCTACCCGCATGTTCGGTTAAACGGGAACCAAGCCATTCAGCGTGGTGGGCGTTAAAATCACCGAGTATCACGATCTCTGCGGATGGGACCTGTTGTAGCACGAACTCTGCAGCCATTTGGACGTGGTCGATGAGTCGGTCTGTATCGGCATTACCGCTATGGGGCCTATAGAGGCACCCGTAGACGCGGGGGTGGTCGTCGTTGTCTACGCGCAGCCATAGGATGGACAGGTCCTTACCTTCAAGACTGCCGAGGCGTCGAAAACAGATGTCCTCTCTGACGTATACGCAAACCCCAGCTCGAGGCACAAAGGAGTGTTCTAATTTGTACCCCGGGTAGGAGATATATGAAGTATCAGCCGGAGAGGACACCTGCGTCTTGGTCAGAAAGAGCAAAGCCGGCTTCGCCGTCTCGAGATGGTAGTGGACGGTGTTTAGGTTCGAGTGAAGTCCCCTGATGTTGCAAAAATTCACGGATAGCGTGACAGGGGTCGCCTTGGTCGTATTGCTTCGCTTGCCCCGAGCAGTTTTAGTCGTGAGCAGATATTTACCCCCTCCCCCAGAATACGCGGGCAGCCTGAACACCCACGCTCAGGAGTGAAGTAGTTTGGTCGTGGATGCTCAGCGAGGGATTCTCCAGGGTTGCTGTTACCCTCCTGGGGTAGTCTTTTCTTTAATTCCGCTACCATGTTGATGGGGGGTGATATTTTGGCCACCGGCCACCTGCACTCACCAAGTGCAACGCAGAGGTAAACCTCTAATTCATGCTGGTATTCTGTGAGGTCGTGGTACCACCCCGATTCGAGTCGGCTCATTCGTGTGTCAGCAAAAGCTGCCGCGTAGCTTTACCACTGTTAAAAAGTAGCTCGAATAACCGATAACCGACAGGGGAAAAAGGTTCTCGAGTCATACCGGTAGGGGAAGTGTAGTGCGACCTCCCACTAGATGGAGTGAAGACCTGGTAAGACATGCAGGAAGTCGATGGATGCAGGTGGCTCAAGACCGTGGTTTGTGACATTCCATGGAGGAAGCCTATGTTCAGCAGTGGACTTGTGAAAGGCTGCAATGATGATGATGATGATGATGATGATGACAACACCTAAAGATTCTGTGGCGACGCTATTGTTGCACCACAAGCGAAGGAGGCCTATGTTCAGCAGTGGACTTGTGAAGGGCTGCAATGATGATGATGATGATGATGACAACACCTAAAGATTCTGTGGCGACGCTATTGTCGTACCACAAGCGAAACGCACTGAAACCTAAATCGCGTTATCAAAATATCAGAAGTACTGCGCTATATACAGGCTGTGCCAGTAATCGTGGATAATCTGGTACGTACGTATTGGGGCGGGGGGAGGTGGCCTAGTTTCCCTGAAAAAAATATACATCGAACGGTTCGCGGTCTACGCCATGTTTTATAAAATTCCGAAAATTCGTACTTCTGCTCACATTTGTGGTCATAACGTTCACAATTTAATGTCTAGTACGGATTGTTTTTGTTTTAATGTGTTCCCTAATAATGATGTTTCTAAATTACCCTTAAAAGTTTTCAATTACTATGGGTAGTATTTTACAAGACGGCACTAAACATAACTGGATGGAAAACAGTACAAACCATATTTTCACAGCTGTACATAATAGAACATGTCAAATTTCACTGTTCGTCTTGCTTACACAGCTTAGAATTCGTCTAAACAAGGCGAGCAGCTAGTAAAGTAAAATTTTCAAGGGCTACAGATGTACTTACCTAATAAAGACATGCAATGTTAAAAAAGACTATATGCCAATAATTTTGTAATAAAATGCCTACTTTTACACATTAGCGGCTATAGCTCAGTAAGTAATGACATTAAGTACATGGTATGCTAATGTTTTAGAATCCTCATGATGTAGGCAAACTTTTTAAATGGTTGACTACACAGATCTCATGCGTTTTTTTTCACCACAGGTGCTCAAACTTAGCAGTTAAATAAAGTAAATAATTAAAACTTATGTTTAGTACCGTCTTGTAAAATACTACCCATAGTAGTTGAAAACTTTTAAGGGTAAATTAGAAACATTAGAGAACACATTAAAAGAAAAAAATCCGATCTAGGTATTAAACTGCGGACGTGATGACCACTAATGTGAGTAGAAGTACGAATTTTCGGAATTTTATAAAACATGGCGTAGACCGCGAACCGTTCCAGGTAGAATTTTTTTTAGGGAAACTACCTCCCCCTCGCCCGAATTTGTATGTACCAGATTATCCACCATTACTGGGACATTCTGTATAGAATACCTAACTACACGAAGCGTTGCCCGTTCTCGGCTGGAGATCTTTCTTTTTCCTTTCACGGTCAAAATCCGTTATTATGGCAAGTGCAGTGTGTGTAAAGAGTAGTGGCGTGGTGCAGGAGGACGAGGTACCGGAGCTGCGCGTGCGCGTGGGCGGAGAGTGCGTGTCGTGCGAGACGTGGGGCGCGCGCGCGGCGTACGGCGCGCTGGCGGGCGCGCTGGGCGCCGGCCTGCGCGCGCTCGCGCCGCACTGCGCGCCGCTGCGCCACGCGCTCGCGCTGCCCGCCGCCGCGCCGCTACACGCGCCGCCGCGCCGCCTCGACAAGCTACAGCGGGTGAGTGCATATGCACTGTACACACACGCGCACTGTACACACACACGTGCCGCGCCAGGCGCTGGCCTGTGCGCGCTCGCGCCGCAACAAGCTGCATTACAATAGCTACATTAATCGCATCATCATCTATATATTCTGGCGGTCTTCTAACAGCATTTGATTTTGAAGCTTGTCTCCAATAAATTATATAAATCCAAATATTTTTTACAGCATTTGCAGAATAACGCAGCGTGCAAAGCAAGGACGCTGGCGCGCAACAAAAGTCGCGACAAGCGCTCCGCGGCGCTCGCTCTCTGAACACAAGGACATGCCGATACTCTGTACAACTAACGTGCTTGTTTTAGGTACGGGCGGTTCTAATAGTAAGAAAAAATACTTGAAAATAATAAAAAAAACAACTTTTATGTTTGGCCTTGAATTTATTGTATATAATATAGCATTTGCAATTAAATAGGTTTATATTGATAGGAAATAATATAAATTATTAAATTTTACCAAAACTGTTTTACGTTTCAATGTCGAATATATCTTTGAAATATAGTAGAACCGCCCGTTTCCTTACTACTTCTGTATCATTCTCATCTGCTACTTTCCCATTTCGTAGATACTTGATTGACTTAAATTCATACGTCTATGTTAAATTGATAAATTGTACACATATCTTTGTCTTACAATTAGTTTACTGACAATTATATTTTACCTTGTTTAAAAGTTTATTAAGTTTTTGCTTTTGTCGGTTCAAGTAATGGAATATTGTCACAGATTAGATCATTATAAATAAAATACACACGATTGGATAACGAGTTGTTAGCTTTTTTTGTTTATGATTTGTGATTTATTATACACCTATATTTGGTAGGGTTTTCTGATTAATATGGGCGTAGCTGGGAAGGGGCAAAGGGGGTGCTCTAAAATGTAATACAAATTAAACATATTAAATGTCTGCTTCACAAAAAAAATGCTACCGTCCTCCGTCAAGTAGTGCTTCAACCAAAGGTATTAAATATCTTTGGTTCAAATAGAGTATAGTCTGTACTCTGAAAAAATAATATTGGCTACGCCCATAATGTCACACCATAACTTGGTGAGTATATCTTACTCCATAACTTGGTGATATTAAGATACTATTTACATAGGATTTCATATTTCATTAATTGTATCAATCTTATTAAATTGTATATCTTACTCCATAACTTGGTGATATTAAGATACTATTTACATAGGATTTCATATTTCATTAATTGTATCAATCTTATTAAATTATCGCCTCTTATTATTAGTAAATTATTTGTAAAAATCAAATTAATTTTTTATTTATATTTCGCGCCTAAAATTTGTCAAAATTGACAGCAGTAAATTTGCTAGTGTAAAAAATGATACAATTTCTGCTTTTAATGTGTAATTAGTAATTACGTTTTATCGAACGAATGAATTTATTGAATATTTATCCATATTCAATTGTTTAGTGATGATTTGAAAAGGATGCATATGCCTTTTTTGCTAGCCCAATTACCTTAATTACTAGAATAATTATTATTCTTCTTTAATGATGAATCAAGTTGCGGAGTAAGGATCTTTTATTTGATAGATTTGTTCTGTTCTGTATCATAATATTGTTTAGCTTGCGTTAAAAACGTTGTCTCGAGGACAGTGCAATTTTTACCTATATGTTGGATAATGTTTCTCTATGAATATTATTTTGATTTGTATTCGTCACCGAGGCCGCCTCTATTGTACATTAACTAGAATATATGTGGGATGTTGAAATAATATTTATTATGAGAACGACATGCGTTTTATTTCCATAAGTTACACGATCACCGTGTAGTGGCGGTGTAAGAATGTCCACTACCACATATTGACTGAGGGAAATTGAAACAGGACATGGGCTGACACTGACAGTGACACCTCTTTCTGACAATAACACAAAATTATAAAAAACTGCGGTTGCCAACCCAACTTCCAATCGTGGCAACTTTGGCAAAATCTCCCCCCTTTGAGGCAATCTTTGGGTTATCCTGTTCAGCCGTAGACTTTTATAAGCTGCAATGGAAGTTACACAATGGTTTTTCTGAACGGGGTAGCGCTGGTGTCGATTGTATAGGAGCAACTAGAATTGGATTCCTACAATTTATAGGTAATAAAGTCACGCAACAACCCGTATAGGTCGGCTCGACCAGGGAATAAACACCACCGCACAATACCAACGAGAAAAAGCAGCACAATTCTACAGTTACCCAACTACGATAAAGTCAAAACGATACGATTTTTGCAGGATATGTATGTATGCGCTTATTTTTTTATAGTGCTATTGATTGCTAGTTCTGCGTACAACATAAATGACGTCTCTATACGTACCTTTATAAGTGATAGTATGTATGGGTTCAATTTTATAGGGGCTTACCACGCTTGTCGATCAAGGCTAAAGGCAAATTAGAATTAACCCTCTTTTAGAAAAGAGAAGATAACGGGGCCCAGCTGTATATCGTACATATACATATTATGTCTAACTGTAACTTTAGTTTTTATTATAGATTATTGTATATATTAAAGTTTTATATTGGTTGTTAGATAGTTTGGTTTTATATTACAAATACAGTAAATACAGTATTGTTACGGCCAACAGCTGCCTATCCCAGGAGACGGAGAAGCTACAAGCAGATGCTGGTCGGGCGTCCTAACGCCAAGGGCTAAAAGTTTCTAATTACATTAAACGATTCGGGGGGAGCGTCACACTATAATAAAAGGGAGCTTACTTACCTCTATCCAAGGCGACTGGTCCCTCTTGGTTCGGTCAGGTCGCGTGTGGATGTATAGTGCTAGGAAAGTAAGGGTCAGTGATGTGTAACTGGGTGTGGCTGGTAGTGTTATTGACCTTATTAGACCGTTCCCTCTGCAGCAGTTCGGCCCTCAGCACCTCTCCAAACCACGGTCTCCTTCCGCAGTCACTTTCTTCGTTTTCTACGATGGCAGTTCTTTAACTCTGTCGTACGATTAACTACCTTACAGAAGCCACTAACTCTCGTTTGTTATAACGCTTGACTCGCGAATGAACACAGAACGTACGGATCAAAGGTCACCGTTATTTCTAGAATATCAAATACCGCACTAGTAACTAATACGGTCGAATCCACTTATACAGATTCTGAATTAGACCCTAAGTCCCGGGATGAAGCTAACAAAACAGGAATGTTTGTTACAATTCCCAGTGGTATATTTACTATACGCGCCTATCATATTCCGCCTCCGACTTCCCGACAAAGAACGCGTGTTTATCTCGACGCGAGGAAATGGACTCCTCTTTTTTCTCGCGTGTCCTCGAAACGACCGGACGTCAAAAACCGGTATCGTAGAGGTGCGCGCGCCCTCTGACGTCTATTATTGACATTAACGCTTTTACGCGAACAAACCCCCGTCCCGGACATAAGGATTTAGGTCCGCGAGCAAACCGGTTAGCGGGACAGGGTCGCGACGGCAAGTTGCAAGACCGAATCTACAACCAAACCAGGCCACCTTACGCAGCCCATCAGATCTTGCAACCCTAACCAACGCCTCAAAATTACAGCCCCAACGTGGGCTAGCCGGAGGGTCGAACTGGATGCCCTTCCTGGACATCGCAGCACATAAATAAGTCCTATTCCTAGACAGAAGTCCGACGACCTCCTTCAAACACCTATCTGCGCTCTTATGATTAGTTCCGCAATCCGACCGGATCAGGTCCGCAAACAGCGACGCGACACGAAGCGGCCCAAAGGGACCTCCCAAGCTTCAGTGCAGAGCGCACCCCCAAATTCCCCATAAACTTCGTCTGTGGAGTGCCGAACGAAACGCACAGATAGTCCCTAGTATGAATTTTCAAACAAGTAGGCATAACCAAGCCATCCACCTACAATCATTTACCAAATGGTGCGACAGCTGATTTCCATCTGATAATCTACAAACCAGATAGCCCTTTAGGCAGGTAGTCCTATGCTCATATCTCAACAAATTTTTCAAAAGCATCAATGTTCAATTACAGAATTAATTAAAACAAAGTAATCACCGATGCACATAGGTCAACTTGACAAAGTAAACAAAACAATAAACGTAAGAGACAGCCCTATTTCTTATTTCAAATAAATATCTTAGACAGTGCCAACAAAATCTAAACCAAAAGAGAATTGGCTCTTATTCCCTCCGGCACAAACAGGGTTATCTAATTTCAACCTTCCTTATCACAAAGCAAAATGATTAAACACTATCACAAAACATATACATAATCTTCAAAACAGCGCGTCATTCAATTTCAAATGAATTCAAACTTTCCTTTCAGCAGCAGACGCGACAATCAAATACAATTACAAAGCATACGCACAAGCATTAAAAAAGGACACACAATTAAATCTCAATTTTCCGTGCAACAATAAACGCAGTGATCAAATGTATTTACAAAACATATGCAGTAGCATTTAAAGGAGTATTTTAAATTCAATTCTTTTAATCACAACCGCTACAATATGAATTTCGCGGAAAACCCAAAGCATTTTAATTTTAATTCAAAGAATTCTTAACTAAGTGCTCGACCAAACCAAATCCAATACCCCTCGAGAGCGTGATTCAACGCTCCAGGGGACCCCAATCCTCCCACCACCAAGTGGAGGCCACACCGCGTGAACCCGAGACTAATAGAGAGCAACCGCTAACAGTCGCCACTCGGGTTGTACGCCCTCACTGAGGCCGTCGGCAACAGAACAGCTTGACAAGTGGACTGTTGACGGCTTAAGGCTCAGTAGAGGCGGCCGTGGTGGGAGCTAAGGCGGCAGCTAGCTAGGGCCGCCTCCATCAAATGGGGTACAGTGGTACACCAGTCGCGGCCACTCAGCTAACGGGAGTGAGAAGGGTCCAGCGGACCGATGAGTGGCCGTGAAGTTTCTCTTCGCACGCTGAGGGGGGGTGATGACACCCCCGCCCCTGGGGGAATTACCCCCCGACTGGTCGGGGGGTAATTCCCTTTCCCTTTCAAACCTAGGGGTCTGTTGGCTAGCCGGCGAGCGCCGAGCGTCGCCCGTCAGAGGGCGTGGCGGAGCGCCCCCGCCCGTGGGGGTCGAGGGCCTGGCAGCGCCCCGAGAGGAGACGCCGTTCGCACCCATGCACAGTACGGCATGGTGATTGCCCTGGCAATGCAAACAGGGACGCCGGTGCGGACAGTCTCGCTGGAGGTGCCCTTCCACACATGAGTAGCACCAGCGGCGCTCCTTGGCGATAGTTCGCCTCGCCGGAACCGGCTTACTTAATAATTTCGGGCAAGACGTTACCCGGTGATCAGATGCTCGACAATAGGAGCAGGGGGGGGGGGGGGGGTTGGCGACGACTTGCCCGGCGGATTCCGCCTCTCACTGGGCACGGCTCGTAAGTCGTCAACGGTGCCCGCCGCGTTCTCAATCTGCCGGCACTGCTCCTCCAAAAACCGCAGCAGGTCATAGAAGAGCGGAATATAGGAGGCCTCGTCCCCGCCGTACCTCTCCTCAAAAAGTATTCTAAGGTCGAGAGGTAGGCGGGACAGCACGATGCGGAGCAACAAGAAGGCCCATTCGCCTACTGGTAAATCCAGCCGCCTCAACGTATTACAGGCCACCAAGACTGGATCCAACAGGTCCGGACGTAGTCTGGCCCGGTCACTAAGCAGCGGAAGGCTTAGAAGCTGCTTAACATGTTCGTCCGCAATTCGCCGGACGTTAGCGTATCTTCTGACTAGGAGGTCCCGAGCAGTCTGGTAGGCGTCGTCCGACAATCTCAAATGGCTGACAACGCCCAGGGCCTCCCCCTCCAGTGAGGCCAGGAGGTACGCCATCTTCTGGCTCGGGGTCAAGTCACTCCGGGCGTCCACTTGGCCGTCGAAAAGACCAATGAAGGTCAGCCATTCGGAAAGGACCCCGGAGAACCTTGGCAAGTCCAGAGTTGGGAGTCGTCCCAACAGCTCCGGCTGAGGCTGCTTCCGAAAGGACTCAGGCAGGCCACTCGTCCGAGCTTCACGCGCCTCCTCGGCATACCTGCCTTCAGCCTCGATCAACTCGTCCGTGAGCGAAAAGAACTGCTCGTAGTCTGCGAAGCAGGAGTCCAGGACTCCCTTTTCCACATCCGAATCCTCGAGCTCAGCGTAAGCCTCCTCCACTGCAGCCCTTCGAGCATCGACTTGCTCGAACCGCTTCATCAAGTTATGGACCCTATCCGGTCGACCTATCAAAGCATGGGCGCTGGTGGCCCAGCGTAACTCAGTCCGCAGGCAACGGATTAGCATCTTGGGCGAGGACATCACTACTAAATACAAATTACGAGGCGGCTCGAGCACAATTACAAAAATAAACAAGTATCTGGAAAACAAATCTCCTGTTAAAAAAAACAGTGCGTTTGTCTTATTGTTTAATTTTGCTTAAAATGGTTCAACTGCCGTCTTATTACTATCATATAGCCGAATGGACCTACGAAGTATCATGTGCTCTTGTAATACGGTATGTGGTTTATTTTTTCTTGAAACAGTTCGAACTCGTTTATGCATAAAAAGTTCGCTAATAAATAGTCTTTTGTTGATCCGCCGCCGTACAGCTATTGTTTTATACTTATGAAAACACTTGTTTTGCTATTTTTACTAATTAGACGTTTTCAGATCGACTTTACTTTTACATTTGTATAATATTAAATAATATATAACATTTGTAAATATCAAAGAATCATAAATCTTTGTACACGCCCCTAGTTGCCCCGACAAAGTTCGACCATCCCGAGGCCCATAGCGGTACGCTCGACGGCCAACCAAGGGGTGGGCCCAATAGCCTATGGATAATTCTTAACTAAGGGCTAACAAGCAAGCAACAACACAACTTACCGAATTCCGGAGTTAGGGTTGACCACAGGGTATCAGTCAGGTGGTAAGTAAGGTGTATGTAAGTAGTGCGCGAAAGTGTGTATAAATGTAACCTGACGTCCCGATGTAATCAGACAGCAGATCCACAGGCGCTGCTTTTCTCCAAAATGTGCGATCCCTCCAGTGGGCGTTCACCAATTGAAACCTTCTGCTTTGATTTCACTATATTAGTTTATCAACTTTATTGTACATTTAATTAACTTCAAATTCAACCAAATCTACGTTAATCGAAATTAAAACAAGTGACACGCTGCACAACTTAAGAACGGTCGATCAAAGTTCAATGTTCCAGGTTCACTTAACACAAAATTATTACCACGTTGTACGAACGCGATCTCTTCTCGAGTCACAAAGTTCTAGGGTTCCACACGACAAAGCAAAATTCCTTCGTACGATATCAAAATGCCACAAGGCAACTCGTCGACGCAAATTAATGGTAATCAAAGTTAAGTTAATCACTCAAAAATATTACAACAAGAATTATATGAGCTAAGCCCCGTAGTCACGCAAAACGAACGAGATTAGACAACACAAAGGAGGCTGTCTTAAATACAACCTAATAATTATCACGTAACTTCAGACCGACCCGGTAATCGCGCACAATTTATTTTTCCAGACGTATATCAGATAATCACTCAAAAATCAGCCTCGTTGCCACGAACTGTACAAATTAAAACAACGCCATAGGAGGCAAGCGACCCAGAGATCTCATATTCACTTCCAAAAACAATTCACCTCCCGGCCGTCGCGCGACAAATCCTTTTTAGACTAACTCGACCGCCCTCGAATGGAATGCGAGCGGGAGCGGGGGCCAGCGGTGACCTTGGTAACATCGGATGCACGCGTCGAGCGCGCGTCGTGAACTCAATTCAAAGGTTAATATTTGGCCTAAACAACCTTATTTTTTCCAAATTAAGGTTCTTGATTGTTTGATATTCATCGTTATTATTAGGTGAAAATTTAATTTAATAAAAACCAAGGTTTTCCAGGGTGATTTAGCTGTACCTACTTATATAAATGATTTTTTTATAAAACAAAAAATAGTACAAAAGGTTTGTAATCTCTGCATAAAAAGTCACTTACTCTCCATTTCAAGGAAAACATGTAGAAAAACACGTAGTTAGCCACGAAAAACAAGTATCCTTCAACATACATTTATTACAAATGTTACAGGGGTTTCCATGCTGGTCTACCTTTCCGGTGATCCTGTTATGGAATACGGGTACGCGACCCCGGCTCCCCGAGCTACTGTTATTCGCATACCTTTCCTGCCGAGATAACAGTATCCTTACACCTATGCTCCTACCCCCAAACTTCTTTTTCCTTTTCCCAAAATGGTAGCTTCCTCTACCAACAATAGCATACCCAAAGAGGATTGGTGTCAGGCAGGCGGCCGACTGTAAAACTCCTGCCAAATCCCATGCAGTAAATGAATAGTACGAGTTGTGGGATATATGACAGGGCTAGGGCGTACCCCGCAGGCGACGCGCAGGGCAGCACCCGGCTCCTGTGGGAAGTGGGCAAGGGTTGTCGCACCTTACGGAGCGGGTGCGACGTAAGAGGCGAGCCCGGAGAGAGAAGAATGTCAGAGTGAGGTTTGCAAGCTGGAATATAGGTACGATGACTGGAAGAGGAAGAGAGTTAGCAGATGTTTTGAAACGACGAAGAGTGAATGTTGCCTGTTTGCAGGAAACAAAATGGAAGGGCAATAAAGCAAGAGAGATTGGGGAGGGATACAAGTTTTATTATTGTGGAAGTGATGGGAAGCGAAATGGAGTAGGAGTTGTGTTAGATAGTGGAATGAAAGAACGAGTGACAGATGTGAAAAGAGTAAGTGACAGAATGATAGTTGTTAAATTAATGATTGAAAACAAAGTAGTGAATGTTGTAAGTGTGTATGCTCCGCAAACAGGCTGTGAAGAGAGTGTGAAAGAGAAGTTTTGGGAGGAATTTGATTGTATGATGATGGGAATACCTGAGCGTGAGGATGTTTATATGGGAGGAGATTTTAATGGACATGTAGGGAGAGTGAATGACGGGTATGAAAGAGTACACGGTGGATGGGGGTACGGAATGCGGAACCGTGAGGGGGAAGTTCTTCTGCAAGCAGCATGTGCTTTCGACCTGGCTGTAGTAAACACGTGGTTCCAAAAACGAGATCAGCATCTTGTTACTTATAAAAGTGGCCACCACGCGACACAGATCGACTATCTTCTGATAAGACGGAACCAAATCAAGAGTGTAAAAAACTGCAAAGTGCTTCCAGGTGAAGATTTAGTATCCCAGCACCGAATTCTGCTGGCTGACATCTGCTTAACTGTTCGCCTCAACAAACATAAGGATCGTCCCCCACCCAAAATAAAGTGGCATTTGTTGCATAAGGAGGGGTGTGCAAGTGAATTTAGAGAGCTAGTTGTAAACAAGATGATAGAGATGGGTGATATGGAAGGAATGAGTGTGAATGAGTGCTGGAAGGAAATGGCTGATTGTATCCGAAGTGTGGCAAGGAAGGTGTTAGGAGAAACAAAAGGAAAGCGTATGATAGATAAGGATGGGTGGTGGTGGAGTGAAAGTATTAGAGAAGTTTTGAGAGAAAAGAAAAATGCCTTTAAAGAATGGCAGAGCGTAGAAGACCAGAATGAATCCATAAAAGAAAGTAAGAGAGGGGCGTATAAAGAATGTAAGAAGAGAGCGAAGAAGGAAGTTGCTATTTGTAGGGCAGAGGCGCATGATAAATTATATCGGTCCCTTGAAAGCCCCGAAGGTCAAAAACGACTTTTTCAAATTGCAAGAGCGAGAGAAAGGAATGGAAGAGATGTTTCACATGTAAAATGTATAAAAGATGATTCTGGAAGGATTTTGACTGACGATGAAAGTATAAAGAAGCGATGGAAGGAGTATTTTGAGAAATTGATGAATGAGGAGAATGAATGGAATGGTATGCTTGAAAACCCACCAGTGAATATGGGCTTAGTGAGAGAAATTAGTGTGGAAGAAGTAAACATGGCTGTTAGGAATATGAAGAATGGGAAGGCGGTCGGCCCAGATGGAATACCAGTAGAAGTGTGGAAGTTGCTGAGGGAGGATGGATGGAAGTGGTTGAGTTTATTTTTCGGTAAATTGTTGCAGGAAGAACAAATACCTGAGGAATGGTGCAGTAGTATACTGGTCCCCATTTTTAAAAACAAAGGAGACGTCCAAAACTGCAGCAGTTACCGGGGAATAAAACTCATGTCACATACGATGAAAGTCTGGGAAAGAATAATAGAGAGAAGAATGAGAGAAGAGTGTGAGATAACACAAAACCAGTTCGGATTCATGCCCGGTCGAAGTACGACAGATGCCATTTTCGCATTACGCCAATTGTGCGAAAAGTACAAGCGCATGCATAAAGATCTGCACATGGTTTTTGTCGACCTTGAAAAGGCGTATGATCGGGTTCCCCGTGAGGTTTTGTGGTGGGCGTTAAAGATGAAAGGTATGCCTGGGAAGTATGTGAGGTTAGTCCGTGCTATGTACAGAGCATCCCGTACATGTGTACGATCTGCCGCGGGAACTACGGGCAGTATCGATGTGGCGGTAGGGCTGCACCAAGGGTCGGCATTGAGCCCTTACCTCTTCCTACTGATTATGGACGCTTTGACGTCGGACCTGCAGGATGAGGCACCCTGGTGCATGCTCTTTGCCGATGACATCGTGCTTGTCGGGGAAGAAGGCATCGAGGTACAGAGCAGACTGACGGGGTGGCAACGGAGGCTGGAAAGTGTTGGCTTGAAGATCAGCAGACCCAAAACCGAATATCTGTGCTGTGATTTCGGCGGTCTTTCCAGTCCTGTACCCATGTCGTTGGATGGCGCTATACTGCCTATCTGCTCAGATGTCAAGTACCTCGGTTCCCTCATTCAAGGCGACGGCGGAATAGATAGAGCTGTGCAGCATAGGATTAACGCAGGGTGGATGAAATGGCGACAGGTCACAGCCACAACGTGCGATCCCCGAATGCCAATAAGGCTGAAGGGGAAAATTTACAAATCGATCATCCGACCTGTCGTCATATATGGAAGTGAATGCTGGGCCGTCAAGAAGAAGGATGAAAATAGACTGCATGCGAATGAAATGAGAATGTTACGATGGATGTGTGGTGTGACAAGGATGGATAAGATAAGGAATGAGTATATAAGAGGAAGCCTGAAAGTAGCGCCAGTGGTAGAAAAGGTGAGAGGAAGCAGATTGGCATGGTTTGGGCATGTGATGCGGAGGAATGAAAGTCATGTAACAAAACGAGTGTTGAATATGAATGTGGAGGGACACACGGGCAGAGGAAGGCCGAATAAAAGATGGATCGATTGTGTGAAGAGTGATATGAGAATGAAAGGAGTAAGTATGGAAATGACGGCTGATAGAGAGGAATGGAACAAAAAGATTTACTGCGCCGACCCCAGATAATGGGAAATGGTTTAGAGAATGATGATGACAATTGTACAATTAATTACAAATGTACAATTAATTACAAATGTTATTATTAGGTGGAAACTTAGAATAATAACACCTAGAACGATAGTTCCTTACAAAGCGGACGTTCAAAAGTGAGGCAAGAACAAATTTATGTTTGCGTAAGCAAGTTGTGTTTATGCTAGACGAAACGCACACAAGTGAAAAAACAATGTTCCCAATACATTAAATTTTCCCCCAAAAGTAGGGAAGTTGAAACTATATTAAACTAACAGTAACGACGTAACGTATTACTGATACAAATGTGAAAATAAGTTTGTTCGAATTCTGTTATCGAAGTGTAGTCCGCCAAATTCAAAACATTCTTGAATAAGGTATTTGCCTGTCTAGCCAAGCACTTTTATGAGCCATCGAAATGTAATTATAGCATATTTTTCCTTGTAACTGAATAGAGACGTTATAATTATGACTAATGCAAGTTCAATATACACACCCGCCCGATGCCCGACACACGACTGTTCGACGAACGATTGGTGAATTCAGTATGCATTATTCAGTTTGTTTTAACTAACTCGTTTTTAATAATCGTCGAATAATGGTGCATCGCGCCTCACTGCATGCATAACGTAAGCTACAATACGAAAAACATAAGAACTTTTTAATTTTGGCAGGTTTTACACAGTAGATGCATTCCAGCTTAAAGTTATTGAGAAAACTTTATAAGAAAAACACAAATGAATATTAAAATCATTTATATCAGTAGCCTTGTAACTGAAACTGTTTCCTGAACAACTGCCGCTTTGATGATACGAATCGTAAAGTATTTTCTTTTTTGGATTTTTGAACAGTCTAATTCTTAAGTAGCGCTCGAATATAAGTCTCGTCAAATTCGAATCATGGAAGTGGGAGTTAACGTGTTCTATAGAAAAAATACGAGTTCCTCCTATGAATCTTCTCATAATTTGGTGTGACTTCTTTTTCGAAAATATTGCCTGAATCTTCTTTTAGATAACGTCTCTGATCAGTTTCAGCAACACTACAAATAGAATAAACTTCTTTTGAGGCGTAAACCAATCCACCTTTATCCCTCATACATACCGATTTATGAAACCAAAGTTTCTCTTTTGCAAGCATGTTATCAATGCGATATTTACATTTTAATCGGGTTGTGAGATGTCTTTCCAGCTATATAGCCAACAATGTGGTTTCTGCAGTTAGGATCATCGTTACCCCGTGTAATTTCAAATCCGACATCATTTGGAATCGGTGTTTTCAATAAGTGTTGAGTCAATTCTTTATCTTCATCATCAAATCTTTCGGAAAATGAAGTATTATTATTATAAGTATTTAATTCCTATTGACGTGTTTTATTTTTAATAACACGACTAAAAGTGGGAGATTTTTTTCTACCACTGACAACATTTCCATATAGGCATATTACAATGTCATGTGTCAGTTTTTAAAAATTCATATTTATTTTTGATGAATGTTTTACGTAAAAATATAAGTTCAAAAGTATTACTTACAAGTGAAATGTAATGTTATTATGTTTCTTGTGTTTCTCTGATGTGCTGTGACATCTGTTCACTGCACAAACCGTCAGTTTTAATTAAAATTTCGGGAACTGTTGTCAACACGACACGACCTTGAGCACTAACGGGCCGAGTATTTAACTAAGCCATACTGGCTTAGTTTGAGTTGCCTCGCATTACGGACGCGGACTGGGCTTCTAGGTGTTATTATTCTAAGGGTGGAAATTTAATTGGCTTAGCTTTCCATTACCTTCCATCGAGTTTGGTATTGATACGTATTTCTACAGAAAGGTTACATTTTTATAAGCACACACACAAAGTTTCAATATGCGGAAACACGTACTTTTTGAGAAAAAAACATTATTTGTAAATTAATTATTTTTGCAGTGTTTAAGTTACATTCCTAGCGTAAAACTGGCGCCATTTTGTAACGTCATTGTCGTCGTCAGTACGGATGTCAATTCTTTCCGAAAAAGATAGATTTTTAAATCGATTCGAATCGTAAGCTGTCGTGATATCACAAAAAATGGGTTACATTTTTATAAGCACACACAATGTTGAAATATGCGGAAACACGTAATTTTTGAGAAATAACTTAATAAAAATCACTAATTTCAATATATTGTTGTTTTTTTAATTGGCTTTACGGCTCTGGGTTCTAGCCCGTTTGAACCTATTTAATTTCCAGACATTCGTCGAATGGAGGGGGAGGGGGGGGGGGGGAGAGGAGGTGTAGGAGGACTAATTAAGAGGGATTTCTATGGAAAGCTAAGGAATTAGTTAAAGCGATACAATATGTGTATAAAATTGATTAATAAATTATTGATTATATTTGATTTGTTTTATTTTAACAGTACCTATTAGGGCAGATAATAAATAAAATAGGTTAGGTTCTACTTATGTCAAAGAACCAAATTTATTGACCCCGACTCCACGTGGTACGAGTCTGTCCTACCCCTAGAGTGGTTATATAGAACCGGAGGCGCGTAGGGGGAGCAGCCTCCACCTGCTGTAACAAATCGTAGGCATCGGACGAGCCGGAGCGACTGAGGCTGGTCGCCGAAGGCGACCAACAAGTCGAAGCTGCGGAGGCGAGGAGGGATGCCTGCAATTTGTTACGCAAAGGCGTAGAGGCTGCTCTTCCCGCAGCGCCGGAGACGTTGCAGTCTCAAAATAGATACAGAAATCCCTCTGAATTAGTCCTCCTACACCTCTTCTCCCCCCCTCAATGCGACGAATGTCAATGGAAATTCGTAATAAAATAGGCTCAAAAGGGCTAGAACCCAGAGCCGTAAAGCCAATTTAAAAAAAATATTGTTAAAATAAGTGATTTTTATTAATTTATTTCTCAAAAAGTACGTGTTTCCGCATATTGAAACTTTGTGTGTGTGCTTATAAAAATGTAACCTTTCTGTAAAAATACGTATCAACACCAAACTCGATGGAAGGTAATGGAAAGTCGTACCATTTAATTTAATAAAAACCAAGGTTTTCCAGGGTGATTTAGCTGTACCTACTTATATATAAGATTTTTTTATAAAACAAAAAATAGTACAAAAGGTTTGTAATCTCTGCATAAAAAGGCACTTACTCTCCATTTCAAGGAAAACATGTAGAAAAACACGTAGTTTGCCACGAAAAACAAGTATCCTTCCCTTTGCAACTGATGTTTGATGTTGTCTAAACTTAATCAGGTCTAAACAAAAAAAGCATATAAAATAACTTTATTTTACACATGACTGATGGCATAAAAGGCGTGTCATCGACTTCTGTGGCGCTTGATAAAAAGTTGTCGAAAATTGGTGTCTTTGGCAGACTTTCATGCATAAAATTAGTTGAGAAGGAATGGTGGCGTCCATATATCAAAAATATCTTAAAATGTTAAGCGTCAGTCCCTTAATAACTCTGTCAAAGAATTTTGTCCTGAGAAAGCGTCAAAAAAAAGATATTTAGATTTGAACCTTTTTAGGTTGTCTTATGTCATTTGGAAAAAGTCAATACATAATTGAGAGTTTTTAGATTATTGTATCTCTATTATATAATTGCATACTATAAATGTATATTTCTGGCATGGCTCCAGGGCCTTTGTCATAGTGATATTCTCAGAAGGGCAGAAACCCAGAGCCGTAAAGCCAGTAAAAAAACAGTGACATTTTTTTTGGAGTTTATGGCCTGGTATCTGGCTGAACCTTTAGGCCAAGTCTTGGGTATTATTATTCGGTTTATTATAATTTCCCCAGGCCTTGTCTTTATGTATTATTATCCTTCATAGTTCACTGCTTCACAATATGTTGATGCGTCACATTGTGCAGCCCTTGGGAGATTTTGACGGCAACTTGAGCCAGCAGGCAGCTGACAGTTGGCGATGGTATCTAAAGGCGCCTATGCAAACAGCTTATCTTGAGAATCCATCACCATCAGAGCACTTGTTTCACCGTTTCCACTAATAGTTCACATGCATAGACAGTTAATACATAAAATCGCACCACTTTTACATATCAAAATTCACTTCAAACCATAGACTTAGGATATACGTATAGACCATAGACTTAGGATATACGTATAGACCAACATAGTGTGCAAGGGAGAAGAGAATTCCTTATGGAAAAAATGCAAGATAGAAAAGGATACTAAATCTCATGACTCTGTAACCAATTTTGAATGACAGGTCGGCGCAAGTCGGCGCGCAAGAAATAAGCTAGGGATTGACTCAACTATATCAAAATTAATGTCGATATTTTTCTTTAATGTGTATAAAGAATCGATAGACTTTTATACACAACAAAAAGAAGAATGAAATTAAATGCTCGATTTGCGTTCTAAAAACAAAATTTTATTTTGCCGTTTGTCAAACAGATTCCCTCTGGATCCTTTAGTTAGAAAAAATGGTTGGAATTAATTGGGCGGGTTGGATGGAATCCTAAGAAGAACTCTACAATTTTGTAGTAAACATTTTATTGAGAAATATATAAGAAAAAGCAGAGTAAATACAACTTTATTAAAAGGAGCCATTCCCACATTATTTGTACCAGTAATTATATTATTGTTACAATAAGACTTCTTTTTTTTGTATGATGGGGTGACAAACGAGCACACAGTCCACCTGATGGTAAGTGGTTGCTGTGGCCCATAAACATCTACATCTATCTTCGTTTGCGAATCAAAATGCAGATGCGTTATCACCCGTGAGAACTAAGATGGAATGCCTCTTTTCCAGTAAAATGGGTCTCCGGTTCTCTACACTTACCATACGAAACATAGCAGTGTTAAACTGCTATTTTACGCTGGTATAAAAATTTAACATCAAAAACTTTACGTAAAAATAGAGATAGATTTTTATACATTATAAAACTCTATCTCTATTATTATTTAGTTTCCCCAAGGGGTGGTGCGGAGCATTGGAATTTATTCCTAAGTCACAGTGACAAAACGTTTAGCGTAGTTAGGTATGGTTATTGAGTATTGCTCCTGAAGCGCCACTAGATGCCATGAGGCGCGCGATTTAGTGTACCAGGATAGTATAAATTCCATAGTATTTGATACGCGCAAAGCTTGATGTTCGATTCATGCTTTAATCTCGATGACAGTGTGCCGAGAGCGTTATTCGTAGAGAAGAGGAACTCGTAGTTAAGTAACAGTTGCGTAGATCACTAGATCTGCAAGACAAAGGTGCACTTGCTGTGTCGGTCCATGTGTGGGTGACCGTTTTCTTAACATACTGCGATTGAGAGAATAGAAGAGTGCATCTGTATTCTCGGACACTTGGTGCACTTTAATGTCTCCAGCGTATTTGGCTTGTCTATGTTAAGATTATTATATTTTTTAAATTCATGCAGCTAAAATGATCATAAATTTATTATTACTTTATATTTTTCAGGGACAGATGAAAGAAAGAGTAGCCTTATCATATGTCACTCGTGACATAACCCCTCCACCTTTGAAATCACAAGAAAGAAGTGATCAATTTACACCAAGAAAAAACCACTTTTTTCAAAAATTGAGAAATTAAAACAAAAGCTGAAAGAAAATAAAAGAAAATACGTAGCTTAACAGCAAAAACTAAAAGACAGGCTAAAAAAATTGTTACATTGCAAAACGTGCTTGAAGAAATTCATTCAAGACCAGGATTGAAAGATCACTATAGCGATATCACCATGGCATGTAGCAATGAATTGATACAGAATTTAATTAACAGGGTTAATGATAAAAAAGTGGTAAAGTTGTGTCTGCATCCAAATATAACGAAGAATTACGAAAATTTGCTGTCACAATACATTTCTATAGTCCAAGAGTATATAATTATTTGTCTTCCACACGTTAACACATTGCGTACCTGGTATGCCAGACTAGACTGTGAACCTAGTATCACTCAAGAATCTTTAAACACCATTAGAGAAATGAGAAAAAAGGAGTTGATCTAAAACTATGCCTCACTTTTGACGAAATGAGTATACGTGAATACACTGAATGGGTAGGCCAGAAGCATTATGGACAAAGTTTCATGATGCATCAAACATTAAAAAATGCGTCATGAGCTCTCGGACCAATATAGGCGTTCACTGGTTTGATTAGTTTCTCTCGAATCTCATCGGGCTTGGGTTTATGCGGTCGTTCGCGCTCCGAGCAGAGTATTCATTATATTAATTTTTCATTATCTCTTAACCTATGCGTCCAAATAATATGCTCTAAAGAGCAAAGTTTACAGTAGAACGCCGATTATCCGAATTAATTGGGACCGTGGTCAATTCGGATAATCGAAAATTCGGATAATCGGACATAGACTGGTATGTAATAAAGAAAAACGAACTGTCACACATAGAATAAACTTTATTAAGATTATAGGTGGTTTTACACTTCATAAAGATTTATAAAGTGCAAAACCAGCTACACCTAATTTTTCACTGAAAATTCACGCCTTTTCACATAAAATCGATCTTGAAATCGGTTGTCCAATACTGTGTTGCTACAGAACCCACGTAAAAACAGCATTCTCAAGCTATTCATCCCTTGCCTTTTTCATTACTTTTCGCGACGAACATCCAGTTTCCAACGCAGTCACAAAACTTTAAAAAATTTCACTGTTATTTTTAATACCAGTTAACCAAGTACTGTAAGTAAGTAACATTACTTACTTACAGTACTTGATTTTAATCTTTTATTAGACTTAGGACCGATTCGGATAATTGGCGATTCGGTTAATCGGCGTTCGGATAATCGGCGTTCTACTGTATATTCATAAAATTGTCTTGACGATGAAGTAACTTTCGTTCGTAAAGGTTAATATGCCATGACTAATAATAACGCTCATAAATCACTTTTTCATTTTCAATATTTTTTTTCACAAAATAACTTATTGTGGCTTATGTATAAGAAATAGGCATGTGGCTGGTGGAAGGAAAGGGGGAGATCTCCCGCCGGGCAATGTGTTCTGCCCGGATGCCCGGGGAGCGGCCAACGCTCCGACTGGTAGTTCGGAGCTATTCTATATATGCTTCGGAACTTTGTTAGTGCGATTTAGGCTGCGATATGTTTCGCTTGTGGTATGGCGACAGTGCCGCCACAGGCATATGGTATCACACACTTTTATTAGATGGAGCAAAGACCAATATTTTTGTAGAACATTGTATTTATATAATACTAGATAAAGCAGTTACAGAGCGCCTTTTCTTCCGACTTGCTTAACAAAAATCAATATATATATTATAAATATATACTATTCCTCATGAATCTGGCTATTATATACAAAAATTTTAAATTTGAACTGGTAGTTCCAGAGATTATCGTGTTTAAACAAACAAAATAACTCTTCCATTTTATTATATTAGTATAGATTAAATGATTTTGTTTTTTTGTTTCTGTTTACGATTCTGTTTTATAAATATTAAAGGTAATAATTATATAAAAAAATAAAGCAGCCATTATATACTCCATTTCCTCGTTTTTTATTTTACCAGCAAAACATTTTATAAAATATAAATAGGTAGATACTTAATTAAGTATCTACCTATTTATATTTGATTAACATTATGTTGAAAAAGAAATAAATTCCGGGGATATTGTAAATGGCATTAAATATTTTTTTCCAAAGGTCAAAATTATAACTTTCCGATCTGATTGTTGTAGAAAATTGTTTCATTTTATCGGTAGACTTACCTCGCCTCTTCAGATATTATTGCAATTTTGTACATTTTGAATTAAAGTCCAACAAAACGCAAGTGGTGCCGGTGAAAGAATTTCCACTACCCAATATCGTCCCATGTGTGTCATAAAAGGCGACAAAGGTAAACTGAAAGAGGCCACGGGCAGCAGCATCTTCCTGATAACAACTCGAAATAATAAAAAAACTGTGGTTGACAAACCGCTGGCCAAGCGATGGGAAATATACCCCCTATGAGGCAATCTATAGGGAAGCCCATGTTGAGCAGTGCATTTTTATAGGCTGTAATGGATTATGGATGATGGAAAAGGCAGGTGGGTGCAGCTTATTCCCGGTAACATGTCATTTGAATATTTTTAGTTATTATAAAACTATCATGGTAAAAATTTAGTTAATTTCTAATTAAATAGTTTAGTGCACAAAATTTATTCAGTTCTGTGCACTAAACAATTTTTTTAGTCTTTATACCAGTTTCTGAACAATAATTTTTCGATAGCCCTTTTAAATAAAATGTACATCACTAGCCAATTCACACAATAACAAATCAAAATTGGTCACGCGTTTTCGGGCTGTCAGGTCGTCTATACGCCAGTATATCCTAAGTCTATGCTTCAAACTATTATTTAAACTATAATACAGGAGCAGCAAACCGCCGCCGATCAAGTTCCCGCCAAAACTCAAAGAGTAACTGTCCTCCAAAATTCCTCAACAGTGACATTTTGTTTTAGCTAGTGTTGCCATAACATTAAATGGAAATGTTACATAGTACTAAGATTGAGATAATGTATTATTGTAGGAAGTTCTTTGTAAGGAACTTATTCTCAACCATATCACTTTTATTTTTATTATTACTGATAGTATAGTTATTACTAATAATAACTTAATATAAAAATATTTTGTGTTGTGTTGGTAGTCTTACAAAGTGTGTACGAAAATAGTATGAATATACTAAATGGCAGCACGGCAGTAAAATGATTTAAATCATTTGATATTCCCAAAAAAATTTGTTTTTTTTTCTGTGGCTTTAATTAAAATACATTTTATTTGAAAAATCATAGAAAAATAATAAAACTCATTTTATATATAACTTATTTCTGGACGTGATTATTTTTGTCAACTATTTTTCTGCCATTGTTCTTTCACACGGCGAAACATCGAATCCCGAGACAATTATTGTGCGGGATATAATAGCTGGAGCTTTGTAATATATTGTGTTGTAATTTCGGTCGAACCGACTTATTTGTGTTGCAACAACAATACAGCTACACTGTGGCTCTACCAGCTACCACATATAAACTTAGCAAAGGAAACAAAAATCAGCTAATTGTTGTTCAACGATGGCTTTCTTTGACACCACGATCCTTTGACTGTCGTGTAGACTTTTATAACCGACTTCATAAAGGAGGAGGTTCTCAATTCGAGTGGGTATTTTTGTACGTATGGTACGCTCTATCGTCGCAGATTGTGAACCAATTTTGATGATTCTTTTTTTATTAAATAGGTTATACTACAAGGGTGGTGCATTATAAATTTAGAGAAAAAAATTCCACCCTAAGTGCAGCAAATAACTTTTTTAGCCTTTTTACTTTTTGTTAAAAGTAATAATTATGAAAAAACATTTTTACTTACAATACGAGGTTACAAGACAAGCTGCAAAGAATGATATTCTTTGAGATGCCACACAACATTTTAAATATTAATAACAGTGCAAAGTCTCTTTATTTCACTTTATTAAACATTGTAATCAAATCTTGTATTCGTATAATATTTATAGAAATTTCTTAAAAGTAAATATAAAACAAATCTTTTTTGAATAATATTAATTAGCAGTAAAAATTAAATTTATAAATTAATAACAGAGTTAAGGGAATAATTAAAGATATTTTGCTAAAATACATATTATGTAGAAATATGTGGAACACTCAACGCCTGGTTATGTAGCTCAATACTCACACTTAATCAACACAATCACCTAAGGTATAATATGACTGCATTATGAACAAATCAGGCTCAATAATTTAAAAAAAAATAATATCTTCAACTTTTTAAAGATTTCTTCTATATTGTAAGTGTGAGTGAAGAAGTGACGAATTCGAATATTGATTTTAAAAAGTACTCTGTGAGTATTGTAAAGATTCAGGCCAGTAGCCAAAAGAAGTTTCACCATTAAATATTTTCTACGAAATAGTATTGAGGTTTTTAAAAATGTATAATTAATTATATTGTACATTTCTATTATTGAGACTATAGCAGCAAAAGTATATAATACAGTGTCTTCACATAATTTATAGAGATTGGAGGGCTTTATGTGACATTTTTGGACATAATAATCCGCTCAATGGTAGGATATCACCACTTAATATCTTCAAAAGAATTTATATGTGACTCAGCAGTTTTGACAACATTTGCAATAATTATGCCGATGTTAGTCGCATAACCCATTCGCGAACCCTCTAGCTTGATCAAGATTAGATTTAATTAGTCCTGTTGGGTTTTACCTATATTAATAACATATTATATTTTTTTCCGCATAGAATGGATCGCCGTCACCACCCGCGGGGAAGATAAACGTATTTGAATGGCTACATTTAGTCCAGTAAAGAGAGATTTTAAATTAAATCGACATTTGTTGTGGAAGGCTGGTTTTTCGAGCATATCTTCGTTTTTATATGTAAAACAAGGGTCAATAGTTAAAATATTTAAATTAGCCTGCAGGGATTGTAAAAAAAAATAAAAACCACCCTCAAACCTATGAGCTATAAGGTAGAACTTTAAACGAGATATGTAAATAATTTCTTTTTAAATAAAAGGATAAAAAAGAATTAAAATTTACATGGTTAACCCCTTAACGGACATAACGATCGAGCTATGATAAATTGAATCTGATTTCGACTTAAGGTTATTTTTGATGCCTAAAAATAAAAATAAAAATTATTGGTGGTAAAAAATATTTCCTCTGCCTGGAGTCAAATTTACATGATACGAAAAAATTGTTACATAAATGTAACGCGTATTTGGAAATCTATGCAGAGAAGAGCACACAAGAAACTAAGCACTAAGATAACATAAGAACATTGAATATCATAAGAATACAGTGATGTGGGAGGTCAGAAAAAGAAAATAAGCATACAAAAGTTAATTACACATATATTATGTAGGGTGTAAGGGAAAGCCTTCCGAAAACTAACCATGAACAATAACCTTTCTCAGGACGATGATCTGTCCTGAGAAAGGTAACGAAGAAAATTTTTCGCGGAAATTAAAAAAAAATTTCGACTCCCCATGCAAATAGTACCGGTCATGACCAACTTTGTATGGGAAGTCGAACATTTTTATCATTTCCGTGAAAAAATTTCTTCAGTTCCTTGCTCAGGATGATGGTCTGAGTTAATCGTTAGAGTTTTCAGAAGGCTGTCCCTTACACCCTTTATATATACCACTTAGAATACATATGTCACATAGAATATAAACATAGGTCATAAACACCTAGGACAAATGGCCAAGAAAAAAAAATCAATTTATTTCAGACTGAATCCATACAAGTAACATTTACATTATTAATTTATCAATATAATTTATTAAAATTTATTTATTTAATATTAATTAATTTAATAAAATTATAATTAATAAAAAAAGTGTAGAAAAAAGGATTTTCAAATTATGTTGGCGTTTGTTTATGAAAGTTTAGGAAGCACGTTGTTATACACAATGGAACTTCACATTTGTTACACTTGATCTTGGACCGCTTATCCTTTATCTTAGTGCTGTAATATCGACGTCGTTGATACAATGGTAGATCAACTAGCATGTGCTCTCCAACGTTAAAAAAGTGAATTTCTGGGGCAGTAACATTGATAATTTTTAACTTTTGTAATCATCGGAAATCGCTACTTTTTTTCTCACAACAAAATTGACGCCTGCTGAACGCCGTTTCCGCGATGAAAATCCTCCAATTAGCCCTCTTGCTAAGGCAACACGAAACTCTAAGTTGGTTAGTGTCACAGAATTAGTATTAGCGCTGTAAAGCAAAAATGCATTTGTGATGCAGGCATCAAAAAGAAAAAAAGCCACCATCTTTTGCTTCTTCGTCCAAGTGAATATGTACCTTTAATATGATCGAAGTGATCAACTTCACCCATTCTGCCTGTGTACTCCTATACTACTGCAGGGCATCACTATCAGATCTCCACGATCCCGACTTTTTCCAGCTCTCCTTCTCTGTCCTATTTCTCGTCCACTTTCCCATCCCATCTCATATCCACTTCCCTGTCTCCTTGCAGTTTGAACTGTACCAGGATAGGCATTACTAGGCAATTCTGCATTCGACGTGGAAGGTTTAGGCGATAACGATGCCTTTTCAAATCTTACAAAACATCGCGGGTCCGGTTCATCACTCGATGTGGAAGGCTGAGGAGAAGCCGTTATTATATCTAAAGATCGCAATCCTGGTTCATCTGAATCCTCTAAAATCCGCTGCAGTTTCGCATTATGATATTGTAAAACATTATCCTCATCCGATTCTTCATCGTCTTCGGACTGCTCTGGATCTGATGGTAAACCGAACATTTCCTCCAGAGCCGTCTCTATTTCACTTTCTTTTAGTTTTCTGCTGCTCAATTTTAGTCAGTCTGTGAAACAATGTTATAATATAATATAGGGTTACGGTTAGAGGGAATATTCTTACCACCAAGAAAAATCATTGCAGAAAAAGTATTGTGTAAGGTAAACCAAAAATACGTCGTGATTTCTAACATATTAGAAATAAATCTACAAAATCTAGAAGAACTTCAAAAAGAAAGAAAGAAACAACCATAAATCACCAAGTAAATTTGAAGATTTATACCGATTTCTCTCGCAAAAACTCCTGTTTTTAATTTTCAATGCAACCGTTTCGAATAAAAGTCGTATACGATATGTCAATATCAAATTTAAAAAATAAACTTTTTTTGGAGTTTATGGCCTAGTATCTAGGCCTTTAGGCCAAATAAACTTTATTCTTTTCTTTTAGTGTTGCCAAATTAAAAAAGCTATTGCAAATGGTAGTTTTCGGTTTTTCTATTATAAAAGGTGGTGGGGAAAAATATTCCCTCTAACTGTAGAAGGGTTAACTTTTTAAAAATTATAAGAAAATATCTCTCTAGAAATGTCGGTTAGACTGAATTGAAACAATTAAAAAAAATGTTAATTCGTTTATTTTTAATAAATTAAAAAAGATTAAGGTCGTGGCAAGCTTAATTGCAAATGTCAAATGCAAATATCTTTTCCTATTAAAAATTCGAGGAAAATGATTCAAGACAATTTTGTGTAGTTTTTTATTTTCTATCGATTTTATGTAAATGGTTTTTGCTATATTTTATAATTTCTGAGAAAATGAGAAGTATTTTTTTGCAATTTTCTCAGTTGGTTTTTATTTTTTTTACAAACCCCGCAGGGCATTTTTCATTTTTAACTATTGACCCTTGTTTTACTTATAAAAATAAAGATGTGCTCAAAAATCAACCTTGCACAACAAATGTCGATTTAAAATCTTTCTTTACTGGACTATACAGGGAAAGAATTAGTACCTAAGTAACTTCTTTTAAAACGCCTTATGCTAAATAAAAATCTTGTTTATCAAACATATTTACAAACGCGACTACCGAATCGTGCGTTATGTTTGCAATCTTATGCCTATACGCGAAGGTTCGAGATTCGCGCGCATTGACGTGCGTCAAAAAACCGACAGCTTGGAATTGTGCACTCAAAACTCAAGTAATTCTTTTAAGAATGTCGTCTTACACTTGTGGGTTCGCATAGTCTGTTCGCTTAGATACGGTCGCCTTTGTGCCGCGCCGCCTTGGCACGTGCCGGATCTTGTCAAAGGCGCCGCCGTGACATCAAATTTCGCCGCGAGCGGCGTACACCCGCAGGAGAATTTGACATTTTAAACGCCGTAGTAAGTTTTTATATTTTATTCTTAGAATAGAATAACATTTATATAACAAACAATATAAAAATAATAAAATAAAAAGTAAAATTATAAGTGCGCCTCCGGGTGTGCCGACACTATCTCAGCTAACAGACTATATATGTGCGAACGTTAGTGACTTTATAGATATAGACAAAAATAAATTGGGATACAGGTGAAACAATATCAAATGCAAATCTTTATCACGGTAATTTATTTTATACTTAGATCCTATATTAATAACATGGAAATTGTTATGTTATTAATATTAATGTGTGTTTCAATACAAAAGCATCACCAAACTGCTTAGGTGTATCAAATTTGTGTCTGCAATTCAGATGTGACATACTAAAACTTATGTTCTATATTTGGGATTCTCAATCAAAAAGTTGGTAAACAATGTATGTATGTATGTATGCATGTATGTATGTATGTACATAATAATTTTGCTGTCACTCCCATGACTAACATGATATTGGCAGAATTCTTTTTAAAGTAGCCAAATAATAAAAAGAAGAAAGATTGAATCAATAAACTTTTCTTTTAGTTTCATATACCAATAAGTACATATAACATATGCACAACAAACATTTATTCATGATACTGACAAAGGAACTCTCAGTTCACCTGCAGACAACGCCCAACAAACAAGGCTACACCTGTACAATGCTTTTGATCGAACAGTGTAAAAACGATTCTAAATAGTGCTTATTACTTTCAATAATTAATTCTGTATTCATTTACAATATTTTATAAGATACCATCACAATATAAAGCCTGCGTTATACACTCTTAACATAAAATAATCTCTGTACAGTTTGAACGTGTATTATTCGGCCTGCCGTAACCTGGCCAGTCTTTGGGTCAGATCGTCCTGCTCTTGTGACACCACTGTGGCTGTACCTATTGATGTGCTTGGGACGCCTGAGGGCAGTTCCATATTCAGTTCCAATCTGAAAGAGTAAAAATATATAATATGTATGTGTTCACTTCTGAACATAAGACTCTCCCGCTTTAGGAAGGATTTGATGGTGTTGGCTGTGGTGCGGTGAGGCCGCGGGTTCGTACAAATATTTGTATGGCCTAAGGTATTCTGTGAGAATGTGGTCCTTGCCCGGTTGAGCGAACCCATTTGTGCTACAACCATAATATATATAAATAATAGTGATAAAAGCTGATTTACGACATGCTCGGTGATGAAGGAAAAATTATCGTAAGGAAACCTGATAAATTAAACAAATATTTCTAAGGCACGTACACTCTTACGCATTAAGGCAATGCTAAAAACCTCTTATAATTAAAAGGGACATATATAGGCTGTAACTCTGCCTTTTATACTATAGATCACAGAGCACAATGTCAATTGTCATGCATACAAAACCGTGGAATACACTTATGACAACGTGTGCTTTTGCTTACAGGTGAAAATAGTATTAAGATACGGGTCTTTACTCAATGATTGCTTTATTGCACTCTTGTAATTTTCTCACGTTTGTGGGAGCGTTTTTATATTCGTAAATTGTATATGAACAAATATCCAGACTCGGAACAACAATTTGTAGCTCACACAAACACTTGTACATATAAAAAGCCTCCATAATAAAAGATAAATTGTAGTTAAATTAAATAAATAATAGTGTCCGGCTAACATACCCTGCCTCGTCTGCGACTTGCTGCAGTAACTTCTCCACATCGCCCTGTGGCACGGAGGTAGTTGTCGTTTGCGACATTGCATTCTCCATGTAAGAAGACTGAACATCCAGATCTTCGAATTGACTTTCGAATTTATCCATCAACGTGGAAATCTTTTCGAGATTCATCGAATTCATCGCCGCATCCATTGCTTTAACGACGCCCGCCATGGAATGTGTGACCTGTAAAAAAATATAGTTCGATTTTTAGCTGGCACCCTTTTTAAATCAGTGTATTGGAAAGTTGAGCGTGTAGTGGGGGTGTAAGGATATCCATTACCCCATTACGTCGTGTGGGTGTCTTAAGAGCCGACAGAGGGAAACAAACCAGGAGATGAGCAACAGCATCTTGTAAATAATAACTAGGAAATAAATAACTGCGGTTACCAACTCGCCTGCTATAAGCATGGCAACTATGGCAAATATTTAAGACCCCCGCCCCCCATGTGGCAATCTATGGCGGAGGCGTACAGCACACGGGCCTCCATTAGAGATTAGTGAAAGGTTGTAATACCTTTCTGTAATACCATCTGTTACCCACCGTCGGGCGAGTTATATTGTTGTCAGTGTAGTTCTCTAATTTGCTTCATTTAAAATAATTATCTAACATTTAAAGTCGTAAAGGTGAGTGTGTATGACTATTTAGAACATTGTGTAGAAGAGTTGAACATTTATGAAGCGAAATCAAAATAAATAACATTAAAAGTGCTAAAATAAAACTATCATCAATATCGATCTACCCCGTTATAATTACTAAATGGCATTAACTACTAAATAACATTACTCTGATCGTGTTACATATTAATTTGTTAACAAACGTTATGTTTATTTGTTTTTGCAATAATTACTTTACAGTGAACTTTTAAAGTTTAATTCCAAATTATTTATAATAACTATAAAAATAGTGAATAATTGTATTGTGTGACATTTAAATTACCATAAAACTGGTCAATAGTGGTGATCCATAGTGTTGTGTTCATTGCCCTCTTTCGGCTACTAGTAGTACATAAGACGCTGTTACGCACATAAATAAATAAACGAGATATTTAAGTCTATCTCAATCAACTCACCATGGTTATGTGTGGAGCCTGTGGTCGCTACCTGGCGGCGTCAGATGGTATTACCTGTGGCGAATGTGATGTAGCCTATCATCGAGGCTGTCTGAACCTCTCTGAGAAGACGAAGATAACAGCTTCATGGATGTGCCCTGCTTGTAAAAATAAGGTTTAAAAATACAGATGCGTTGTCACGTCTGAAGTCTAAGAAGGGATGCCTAATTACCAGTAAAATGGGTCTCCGGATATCTACACTCACCATACGAAATACAGCTAAGCTGCTATTTTACGCTGGTTACTCTGTGAAAGAGTGGTCCTACGCTGGTCGAGAGCCGACCCTTTCGTGCTACACAACTACAACCTATTGCCGTGCTACACCTGCTACAAGCTACAACCGTAATATAGCTGCAGCGTGGCTCTATCACATAATATAACGGATACGATCACCAAACTGTAGCATGTGGCCATTAATATAAACCGTGGAAATATGAAACAATATCGAGTCTATGTTCCATTAAGTGCTTTTATAAACATGGCGATGAACAACTTTTGTAAATTACCTTTCTTGTAGTGAGTGCAGTCTGTACTCTACTCGAAACTGCATCCACTCTAGCAGACATCCGAAGGTAATTCAGTGCTTGATTCTTCTGCCGTATCGCATTCTCTGCGTGTATCCGAGCTCCTTCCATGTTACCTTTTTGTATTGCCTTCTTTGCTTTCTCCTTCTCCATTTTCTCCTCTTTTTCACATTTTTTAGAATTTCTTTCTAGCTCTTTGACCGCAAATTTTAAATTAAATAGATGTTCTGATTAGTTTATAAGTAAAGGAAAACGTATTAGGTCTAAGTACATAATAGTAAAAGAATGGATACTAGAAATTGAATAACAATTTATTTAAAAACGTAGATATGGAAGGAAATGATGGGAGTTGCAAAGGAAGAGATAACAAACAAATAGCACTGGATATAGAAAAATACATCCACAAAAATGGCACCTATGAAATTTATAAAGAAAAAAGAAAAGATTTACTGACATTATTTTATTATATTCTGTGGGACCAGTCGACCCTTACGAATGTGTGCGTGCGTAGTAAAACAGTGGACAATCAGTTAAAATAATGTACTACCACGCATTTTGAACTTAAAAGATAAAAAGGACAATGTTTGAGATTTTTTTTAGTGACGGCTCCGTGGCGCAGTGGCTTAGCAAAGCGTTGTTGCGCTGGGGCCGCGGGTTCGAATCCCGCACGGAACAAGTATTTATATGGCCTACAAATAATTGTCCCGGGTCTGCATGTTTGTCCTCGTGCAATTTATGTTTGTAAACTGCTTCCACGACGCAGGAGAAAATCCGAGTGTGGATGGGGATAACGTTTTTTAAAGATAAAATTTTTTTTAATAAATTTTTCTTCATCGTATATTACTTATTCTGAACCTTCCCTGCAAAATTTGGCCGGTTATTGCAAAATAACCCTGTATACACAGAGGTAAGGAGATTAGGTTAAGCTACGGGGAAAATGTTTATCCCAAACCACAAAATAGCCTTGGATGTGTCTTCCTCGGGCAATACTGCAACATTGTTCAACAGTGGCCTGACTGACTGCACATTGAAATTTTTATTTATTCAATATAAATTATACATATTTTTTACCGTTACACCGTAACCGTTACAGCCTATTAATGTCCACTGCTGAACATAGCCATCCCCTTAGATTGCCTCGGGGGATACTTGCCATAGTTGCCACGCTTGGCAAGCTGGTTGCCAACCGCAGTTTTAGAAATGAAAACCTCTTTTGCATCGATGTGATTTGAAACTCAATGAAAGGAAAAAGCGACACTAAAAAGAGACAAATACATAAATCTATAGGATAGAATGAGATAGAATCTATACTTAATTTTAGTTTTTTTATTTGATTAAACACGTTAATCTCTGGAACCACTAATCCGATTTGATTTTTTTTGAATATGATAAATAGATTCACGAGGAATAATATAGGCTATCTAGCATCAAGCAACACCTCTCAGCTAGCCTTAAATATTGATTTTTGCTAAGTAAGTCGGAAGAACTGATTTACCCGCATGCGCTGTATAATGGATATACGTAAGTACTATATTCAACAAAAATATAGATCTTTCCTCCATCTAAAAAAGTCACCGATGGCATAGGTCTATTTGTTATACATAAGCCACAGTAAGGAATTTTGTGCGAAAATTAAAAAAATTAAAAAACGATATAAGAGCGTCATTATTAGGCGTAATTATAAAAAGGGTGCGTATATTAATCCTTACGAACGAAAGTTACTTCATCATCAAGACAATTTTATGAAGATAAACTTTGCTCTTTATAGCATGTCATTTGGGCACATACTTTAAGAGATAATGAAAAATTAAAATAATTCAACACATGGCTCCGCGCGCGAACGACACCTAGCCACCCGAAAATGAGCGGGGAATAGCTAGTTCAGTTACAAAATGTTTCCTATTATCTTGGTCTCTTCGGTGTGCCGTTTTTTAAAAATGGTTACTATAAGTTCTAACTGTTAAAAAAAAAAACAATTAAAAAATACAAATTTATTTTCAAATAAATGAAATTATTTACTTATATAAATAAATAGAATGATAAGATGTTCGCAGTTGTGCGCGCATCATGGAAAAACTACTGGATGGATTTCAATCAGGTTTTCTAAGTTTTATTTCTTAGACTAAAATGATTGCAATATCTTCATTTAATATAAAGTTATTAAAGTTTTATGAAACAAAGATTTTTATAAGCTCTACATGTTCAGTGATGTGTTTTCTTGACGCGGAGAAGATCGAAAACTTTGTTAATATATCAAGCAAAGCGGACGAAGTCGCGGGTATCGGCTAGTATTGAATAAAATTAAAGTATCCAGGCCATTCTTAGTAACAGTCGTGTTTAGGGCATCTAATTTGTGTTCAATTAAATGATTTTACCTATAGGATGAAGTAGGCGTAGCTATTACAAAGCAATTTTAGTCGAAAGAAAATATTCTTTTGATTTAATACACTAAAATTTAGACTCTCCATGTGTAGAAATAAGGATGTATAAAGTTAAAATTTTATCTTATATTTTATGTATGCTTCACAAATTAAACAAATCATTTACTGTGACATATTTTTGTTTTATATTTCATTTCATTTGGAGGTTTCACTACTACCGCGTGTGAACTGCACACATGTTTTTTTTTAGTTGTTATTACAAAGATGATGCTGCCTATCTTCTGATTTATTTCCCTGTATTCCGTCTTACGATACCCATGGGATGATATGGTGTAGTTGATATTCTTAAAATGCCACTGCATGGTATATAATATGTATACAAATAATATTTATTGAAAGTCATTATGTTTAATTTACCAAGGTTTGGGACAAATATCTCTGCCCTGGAATTAACCAGCAAGAAACTTAATGGAACTTTTTTTTCAATTTTCATATGAATCTGCCATAACCAGTGCCAACAGAAGACAAACTTGATACACTCAGATTGTGCAACAGTTTGCGCATTAAAGAGCTGGGAAGAAATATTATAAAAGCAACTATTCTGACTGGAGCCCTCAAAGAAGTGTTCCAACTCCCTCCTACATTCTATTTAATCATCATTTCAACTTACAAAGCTACAATTCCTGTTAAAGTTAGCATATAATAAGTTAACATATTAATAAGGCCTTTAAATATTTTTTTTGTTATATTTGTTGATGGGTTATTAAATTAATTTAGTCACTCCATGCTTTTTGAATGACCAGCAGTTTTTTGGTTGTTCGAGAGTGTCAAATGACTTTTTCTTGCATTTGCTGGGAGAAAGTAATAAATCATATAATGTGCTTTACCAATAACTAGGTGGTAGAACACCTTTTGGAATCCATCTGGGTAGCTGGTACCTGTTGCTGCCACCAAAAAGCAGGGCATGCACCACTATGTTCTGGTGGTGTAGAGCCTTACAATTACAAACATTGTTATTATAATTATAGGGGATAAATAAGAAAAAAATATAAAAGTATATTGCAATTCAAGTTATTTTTCAGTATGCTTATATGTCGACAATAATGTAATGTCATATAATATAATCGATATTACCATTTATAAATTTCAATATATCAATGTAATCTTTTAGTGTCTTACGGGCTGTAAACAAAATAAATAGTTATATTTTATTTATCCAGCTATTAAAATTTAGCCGACTACAACAAGGTGCGACTGATTGTGATTGGTTAAACTTATGTGCATTGATTTAATCATAGTTAAATGTGAGGCCATTCTGGTTTTCTTGTGTGGAATATCAGAAAGGTTGAGGTGCATCTGGGGTGGACTAACAGGGGTTCCCCTCCACTATCTACCCCCTCTTTTCAGTTTTGCTCAGCGTTGCCAACACTATGGCTTTTTCGGTCGGTTTTTTATCTACGGAATTTTTTATTGTCTACGAAACTACGGAATGAGGGCTAATAATTTTGCACTCGCCAGATGTCGCTAGTCGTTTTTTTGTTACACAATGTTACCTAATTGAGAAATTTATTTTAAATAATAGTTTATCATTATCTAGAGTATTATATTAATACACAACACAATGCGTCGGTGGTTTTATTTTTAATTTTTCGCACTTTATAACTTTTATTTAATTTTTCTACTTTTAGTTACATTTATATAGTTTGGTTTATTTATTTCCAATCTAGTTAATATAAAATATAATAAATAATACGGAAAGAGTCATTAATATTAACATTTTCCTAAAAAAATATCGTCCCCGCTATGAAATCTGTCAAATATTTTACCTCGTTGTAAAGCGGCGCCGCCCTGGTGGTAGAAAAAGTTGTGGATCATTTGAGTTGAAATCTACGAAATTTGATTTTCATGTTAATTAATATATTTTTTTGTACTTCACAGTCCTTTCCGAATAATTAGATTTTTAAAATATTTAACAGAAAACATTTTTTATCATGAGTGTGAACTTGCTGAAAACCGATAATCAAAAATTTTAACAATTGATATCACTGAGGGAAAGTTGAATTTGACAGATAAGAAAGGCAGTTATATGATTTTGGATGATTTTTTTTTTCACAATGAAATTAGCATTACTATTCACAAATATTTTTTACTAAAAATAATCATTTTTATTGTACTTTTTTTTCCTTATATTTGCAGCTTGATTCGATATTATATTACAACTATTGAACTTACAACAAAAAAGGTAATGCCCAATTCTGGCCATGAAACGCCCAACAATTTGCATTTGTTAAAAAAAAATTTATGGTAATGAGATCTAATAATCTTCCACTCACCAGATGTCGCTAATAGCGACTGAGGTAAAGTTTTTTGTTACACAGTGTCAGTTAATTGAGAAATTAATTTTAAATTATAGTTTATCATTATCTAGAGTATTATATTAATACATACCACATTGCGTCAGTAGTTTGATTTTTAATTTTATGCAGTTTATAACTCTTTTTTTAAAAAAATCGGCTTTTAGTTATATTTATAGTATGGTTTATTCATTTGTAATGTAATTAATATAAAATATAACTAATAATAAAGAAAGAAACGTTAAAAATTACATTTTCCTAAGAAATTATCGTCCCTGCTATGAAATCTGTCAAATATTTTACCTCACTGTAAAGTGGCGCCGCCCTGGTGGCAGAAAAAGTCGTGGATGCCCTCATTAATCGCGGTATTTATATATTCAAAAACGATTGCAATATTTTTGCACAAAAACAAAAGTACCGAAAAGATAAAAATGAAATTAGGTAAATCCGCAAGTCATTACTTTGTGGATAAAATAAAAAGCGTTGCCAATCATAAATCTCGTTAAAAAAGTCGATTCTGTTTTTTCAATCGATTTTTTATGGTGTCATTTTTTTTTTTCTTAATAAAACATATTTATTAATTCATAATTATAATGGTAATATTATTTTTCGATAATTATTATGATGTTATGATAATTAAGCAAGCGAATTGCTAGGTGATTTACCATGAATTCTTTAGACCATAACAAAAACGCTACTGCACAATTTAACTGTTATTCTTATCCGTTGTTAAAAATACATTTAAAATGGAATTTAAATAAATTAAACAAAACATATTTTAAAAGGCGTGCTTGCGGATTTGTTATCTAAGCAACAAATAAGCTTTCTAAATGGACTCTGATTATTCTTCTCACTCTATTGACCACGGCCTGAAAATTATCCCAATCCCACTTCTTACAATAACCTCTGCACAAACTTGGACTCGATATCCACTGTTAACAATGACCACAGCTTTCACACCGGCCAGAGTTCTTCCCAGCTCTCAGTAACTCATTCAAGTTACGGTGTGTCAATTGTGGTTTAAATGTCACGAAAATACAAAGTCATTTGTTGTTAATAAACTGTTTGTGTGAAAATAAAAAACCTTTATATCTTAAAAATCCGGACTTTTTTTAAACCAATTCCTTAACCATGTCAGTCTTTTAATTGCATATTATCATTTCCATATGCTTTTATATGTGGGCACCCATGGCCGAAGTATCTATGAATGGTGGGCATTCCCCTTTTACATGACAGAAAGAATTTTTCCAAAAAAAATCTATTCTATGACAAAACAAAAAAAATCGATCATCCTAAGAAGTCTGCAGATATATTGAAAATACGGATACTTTGAAATAGCATCTACAGAATTCTACTGAAATTTTTATACCACCTACAGATTTGGAAAAATTCGAGTTGGCAACACTGGGTTTACTAAAGTATGCTTAAGAGTGTGTACTTAGACCATTCAAACAAAGGATGAGTAATGCACCTAATGCCATGAACAAAAAATTCTGTCACTTTTGGTGCACGGTGAGGAATCACTAAATAGACACCTGGCCGCCGAGCTTCAGCACATCAAGTAGGTTCTGCAAGACAACAAGCTTCAGGTGCCGCGCCTACGTCATAGTGACCGAGTGAACCCGGCCACAGTTGAGCGTATGCCTGTTGTACTACCCTATGTAGAAGAGTCACAGACAAGGTTGGCTACATCTTGAAGCAAGCTTCCATTAAAACATACTTCAAGCCGCTGAAGAAGATTAGTCTATTTTTACCATCCATATAGTGTCATATCCCTCTACAAAATGCAGGAGTGTACAAGCTGGATTGTAAATGTGGTCTCTCTTACATAAGACAAACAAAAAGACCTATAAAAACCCGTATAAAAAACATATAGCTGACTTGAAGCACCGACGTTCCGGGAAGTCTACAGTGTATGAACATGTTGAAGATCGTCCCTGCCATTACATTAGATTTGATAAACCACAAATCCTTGCAAAAGAACACCGATTCCCACCGAGGATGATTCATGAGCCTATTGATATTAAATAACATCCTAATTTCAGTAGCTGGATGGGTACTGCCATCTGCTTGGGATCCTATAATTAATAAAATTAAATCCAAACCCAAGCATACCACTGCAAGACTTCAAGATATTGTAAGCTCATTCTGCGTAGATCGGACCAAAAATTAATATTCAAAAACTGAAGTTAGCCAGACTAACTATGACATCAGGACGTTAAAATACTTATGAAATCCACAGGACCACTTAGTTGCTTTTATAAGGCGCGACAACTGCAGGGTTAAGAAATAGTCTCATTACACTTTACATTTAGATGTCATGTCATTCGTTTATTTGAATTCTGAACTTAGCTTTATGCATTGTTGGTTGAAATTGCTATATAAAAATAAAATAATCTCAAAAGGAGTGCATTTGTACTTGCGTGTACAAATTTAAACCCAATTTTTAGCAGACAAAGGTTGAAATTCTTTGAAAATAAAACAAATAAGTCTCGTAAGATGTGCAGTTGTGAAATTGCAATATCACTACGATTTTTATGAAATATTATGTACTCGATTACCTAATCGGTAAAGTTTTCGATTATTATTTAATAATTAATTATTTTAAAAGATTTTAATTAAAAAAAATAATAATACTTACATATTATGGAATATAACTTAAAATATACTTTTAATTTAATAGACATAATGAAAAGAATATATTTAATAAAAGAAATGAAAACACACAATGTCAATAAGTAAAAATATTGTTAAAGAAAATATTTGCAGGATTGAATAATACAACAATACATTTCTTTATGCATGATAATTCGACTCATGACTGCCACTGTGTGCTTAGAATGCTGAGGATTTGAAGTTTGTTTACTTTGTTGTTGATGTTTAGTAAATATCTTCATTTACTAATAATATGTTTTAGGTTTTCATAAACAATGAAAAAATAATCATTACTTCCTAGTAACACTTGTAAAGGATACTTTCCATTGCAGAAGAAGACATTTCGTTCCCCAGTTTGACGGTTTATAAGACGATTAAAGTAGAAATTTGCAGGCGTTAGCCTTAAGGTTATTTTAAATTAACAATAAGAAAACTAAATAAAACTAGCTTTTTAAAATATTAGTAACTTTCAATGGGATGATTCACGCAAAATAAATTACGACCACAAACTATATAGAAACGCTACGCGTTCAGATGGACGTCTCTGGTCACAGAACACAATTACTCTTTATCAAGTCTCTGGTACATTTAATTTGGACCGTAGAGCAAATCAGAACATGACATTTCGTTTTTTTTTAATATGAATTGGATATAGGCAAAGGAATAATTTTATTTCAGCCTAGTATATATATATATATACACCTATATAATATTTTTGTATATATAATTTTAATTACTATTTTTATTATTATTTTATTATGAAGAAGGAGGATTCGTAGAAATAAAATGCATTGTATATATTATTTATTATATGATTTATTTCTTTAACCTTTTTTATAATAGTTTAAGGCTTTTTTTGCATTGGTGGCAATGTACGCTTTTCGATTCTAATGATGTCCGTGCCTTTCAGAATCCCATCTGTGGTATGTGCTATAGAGTAAACATTTAATTGCTCTCTTGCTGCTTGCACTTGAATATTTTCAGTGGAAAGGTTCTCTTCAATACATTCGATATCCAGTGTATTGAGCTGGAAAAAGGAATATTTAAATATATAAATTACAAGTTTGATTATGTGCGCTAATTGTAATTGTTGTCGTTTATAAATGTTTGCATAGAAAATGTCAAGACAAGAAGAGGCCATTGTAATCAGACAAAGTTACTTTCACATAAATCTAAGAAGCTTTCACAATTATACACAAATTTCCAATAATTTTTGAACATAATTATCATTCATACCTAAGATAATTAAGTATACTGTAGCAATTTTTGATAGAAGGTTGGGAGGATAAAAGTATTTGTAAAGTAGCCAATTATCTATTCGAATCTACATTCATGTTCTACTGCTGGGCACAGACTCTGTCTCATTTCTCAGAAGGGTATGAAATAATGAGTTGGGCAAGATGCTTATTGGTAGACTCCATCTTTAAAATATTTTTATTCCTTGAACACGATAAAAAAATTGGTAAATCCAATTCGGCATGCCTTAAGCGCCTTAAAAAAATTACGTATAACATGATTATACGGATTTTTTTAAAGTAGTTTAAATACATTTCGACAGCACTATCGGCTTCAACACCCTCGAAACCCATGAAAATGACACCCATGATGAAAAAATTGATACCTATTGCAGCCGCCACCTTGGATTTACATTTCGACAGCACCATCGGCTTCAACACCCTCGAAAACCATGAAAATGACACCCATGATGAAAAAATTGATATCTACTTCAGCCGCCATCTTGGATTTACATTTCGACAGCACTATCGGCTTCAACACCCTCGAAACCCATGAAAATGACACCCATGATGAAAAATTGATACCTATTACAGCCGCCACCTTGGATTTACATTTCGACAGCATCATCGGCTTCAACACCCGTGAAAACCATGAGAATGACACCCATGATGAAAAAATTGATATCTATTGCAACCGCCATCTTGGATTTATATTTCGACAATCCTATCGGCCTCAACTCTCTCGAAAACCATGAAAATGACACTCATGATGAAAAAATTGATACCTATTGCAGCCGCCATCTTGGATTTACATTTCGACAGCACTATCGGCTTCAACACCTTCGAAAACCATGAAAATGACACCCAAGCTGAAAAAATTGATATCTACTGCAGCCGCCATCTTGGATTTACATTTCGACAGCCCTATCGGCTTCAACACCCTCGAAAACCATGAAAATGACACTCATGATGAAAAAATTGGTACCTAATTCAGCCGCCATCTTGGATGTACATTTCGACTGCACTATTGGTTTCAACACCCTCGAAAACCATGAAAATGTTACCCATGACAAAAAAATTTATACTACTTACTTTTAGTATGTACTACTATTATTTATTCTGTACTTTTAAAATATTGTAATAAAAAAAATCTCTTATTATTATTATAATCAAGTATTGCATGCCGAATGCAAAGCACATAGGTATGTTCTACTAGCGCCTAAAAATCAATATTCCAATGTTTTGTCGCATGAAATCGTATCTAGCAATCATATTATACATATAAATGATATAAAAAGCACATTGTCAGAAAGATAAATGATTGTTGAACTTATTAATATTTTTTAAATCGATTAATTACTATTTTCACATTAAAAAAGGGGTTTTAGTGGCTTATGGAGTGGATTTATCAAGTCCGCAAGGCTTGTAAACACTAACTTTTGAAAATATCAATTGTTTAACTCAATCTATTTTTTAATATCTTCATCTATCTAACACAAGGCTACCAAATCAACGAAAATTTCACCATTTTGGAGCCGATAAAAATTAATTATGGCTAAACAAAACAAAATTACACTGCCATTTACATTGTTTACAAGCCTCGCGGACTTAATAAATCCACACCATAAGCCACTAAAACCCCTTTTTTATTTAAAAATAGCAATTAATCGATTTAAAAAAATATTAAAGTTCAACAATCATTTATCTTTCTAACAATGTGCTTTCTATATCATTTATATGTATAATATGATTGCTAGATACAATTTCATTCGATAAAACGTTGGAATCTTTATTTTTAGGCCATAGTAGAACATATCTTGCACTTTCGCTTAAGACATATGCAATTAGCACTTAAAATTGGAATTAACATTAATTCATTTATTTCAGTTGCGTAGACAGAGATCAGATTTGCTCAAAAATATAAACATATTACTAATCCTAATAAAAATATTATCTGAACTAAAGTTTTAGAATGGCAATTGTTTTGCAATTTAAATTTTACATGATTATTACCTTAATTTTCTTACTTCATTGGGCATCACATGTTCATCAATTAGTTTATGTAACAAGCTCAATTGAGTATGCTTGCAGTCTGTTTAGTACACGTCATCTTGCCATTTTGATACGTTTCCATCAGTTATTATGTGTTTTGACAGCAAAATTATTCCTCACATCTTTATGATGGCTGATCAAATATCACACTAAGTTTATTTGAACTGTATCATCTGAAATAAAACCATAAAAGATTGTTTGTCATTGTCATTCAGACAACCTTGATTTTGTAATTATTAAGACTAGTGGTGTGCTATTGTGGTTAAAATAATTTTGACAATTAATTATTTAAAATAATAGAATTCTATAAAAATACTTCAGTCATTAACTTAAAATTTTAATAAATTATTATTAAAAGAATTTATTATTATGTTTCATTCATCATTAATTCATTGCAGACTATCATAAAGCTACTGGTAAACATAGGCCTTTATAGGTTATCGTATAAAGTGTACATTTTCCATAGTTGTAACACTTGGCAGACAAGTTGGTAACCAGTTTATTATTATTACTAAGTTGTTATCAAAGAGATCACTTGAAATGCCAGGAATTAAGTAGTTTTATTCAATGTACAATACTCCCGTACATCTTTATTACAATTTTTTAAATTTTATATGAATACTGAATATACTGAGCAGTTATGTTTAAGGAATAATTAAATGTACATACCTTTGTCATCTTTGATGATAAACCTAACTCAACTTACTCCAACGAATAGTTTTGAGTTTATCCAACCTTTTTTAGCCTTATTAATGTCAGATTTAGCAGTATTAAACCCTTTATTCAAAAATTTTGTTACTAAGCAAGTTTCTTGAAAAGGTTACTAGAATGCAGCAGATTTTTAAGTTTGTCACAGTTTATTAAGTCCAACCACTTGTTTCTTTGGTCTTCGTCAGACTAATTTCTGTTACTTGCACAATTGGGAATGAAACACTTAAAAATACATTTTAAAACTAAAAATTATAAACAAAATACACTAAAGCTATAAAGAAAACGTCCCGTCGAAATATATAACCTATTAAACAATAAATACCCTTTCGTAAAATAGCAGTAAAATGCCAATAAAACTTTATTTATAATTTATAGTTAGTTCATACTTCATAGAAAAACAAAATAAAAATTTCCAAGAAAACTTCAAACTTGACAGCTACGCGACAATAACATGACATGACAAAATGGCGGCAATGGGAAGGGGCAATAGGTGGGAGGGACGAGGGAAACGTCATGTTCTGGATTGCTCACTGCATTTCATGGTGGCACTTCACATGGCTATTTGTATTTGTGATTGCATGGTGCCGTATTTGGCAAAAAATTTGACGTACGGGCAAATAAACAATACAACCGTCCACACATGGAGCCATATACCAAAAAATTAAAAATGTTTGCTAGCAGAAAGTAGTTGTACCTACAAAATGGACGTTGCACTTGCAGCTGGATTTTATTATTTGAACGCATGTTACTATTATATGTTATGCGTAAAAAAATACAGTGATGAAAAAACGACCAATAGCAAGGCGTTGGTGGATGCTGACTGCATAAAAATCTAACTATCCGTAAATGAAAGTGCAAACCAACTTGGTTGGTACACATCGGCTGCACTTGATCTGGATCGTTCGCTTTTCTTTATTTTGGTTTTGTAACCTCGATACGCAGATGTTAAGTTTAAACTGTATAAAAAGGGTTATTATAGTATAAATGAATACATGGTTAATAATAACCCCTGGGAATGAAGTGGTCGCTTCCAAGCTGTTTCTAAAATAAATTTTGTTCTTATATAGTTTGTACAACCATTAATGTAAAATTTGCTTTTAAAAAAAGTCCCCTTGGGTTTCTTGCTGGTTCTTCCCAGGACAGAGTTTTTTTTTTCGAACCAGTGGTAAAGTAAAAAATGACTTTCAATAAGAATTACATGTGATCTATATTGAATAAAAATTATTCTATTCTATTCTATAGACATAAGTGACTCCTTTTTGACCTGCCCCTCGTTTCCAGGGTCCCAAATGCATGGGTTCATTTGGTAAAGTTCTAGAAACCTTACAACGGTTTCTTTGTTCCAATTCATTTTCCGTAGATACCTAAATAATCACTTATAAAAGGTTATAAACAGGTCCGTCCGTACTGGTTGACAGTTCGCGCGCTTTTGAGCCCGACCATGTGTGGCCAGTATATTTGCGTATTTGCCTATTTGTCTCCTTTGATGAGCCTTGAAAAACCGACAGACGATCGGTAAGCCGTATTTGTTATTGGCTATATTTGCCAAATAGGCAAATAGGGCAATAATTATGGCAAATATACTCTCCACACATGGAAGTTATTTGTCGAATACTCCAAATACGCAAACACAAATAGCCATGTGAAGTGCCACCATCATACGGTCAAAGATTTTTGTTCAAAGATTACCAGCCGTGATTACGACAAAATTTGACATTGATTGACAGATTGTCGTTGTTTTTTTTTTTTCTATAACTATGGAGATTGGAGAGTAGAGTACAAGGAGAACCATCTTATAAGGCCCGCCACATACATAAGGAATTCTGTTTCGGGATTCCGTTTCGATATTCCGATTCGAGATTCCGAACGCAGCAAGTTCATAGAATAGAATAGAATAGAATAATTTTTTATTCAATATTGATTATTACATAATACTTATTGAAAGTCATTTTTTATTTACCACTGGTTCAGAAAATACCTCAGTCCTGGGAAGAACCAGCAAGAAACCCACCGGAACTTTTTTTTAAACATAATTTCACTTAACAATAATTTTGTTTATACAATTTTTAAATGATATTTTCATAGAACCAGTATGGTGGCGATCACCCTATTCCCAGGAGTTATTTTCATTCATGTATTCCTTGATATTATAATAACCCTTCTTGTACAGTTTTTTTTTTAATAAAACTTTTAAACTTGTTTATTGACAAAGTTTGAATATGTTCTGGGATTTTGTTGTAAAAGCGTATACATTGCCCCATAAATGAATTACTGATTCTGTGGAGTCTAGTAACTGGCATTACAAGCTTATGTTTGTTCCTAGTATTTAAAGTATGCACAACCTTATTCTTATTAAAGCTATTTATGTTTTTATGCACATACATTACATTCTCATAAATATATTGCGATGCAAAAGTTAATATGTTTATTTCTTTAAATTCTCTGAGGGACTCTTTACAATTTAGGTTATAAATCGCCCGTACGGCTCTCTTTTGCAAAACAAATATAGCTTCAATATCAGTCGCATTACCCCATAGCAAAATTCCATGAGACATTACGCTTTATATATTATGAAAGTAACTAAAATACACTAATCTAGCTGTCTCAACATCTGTGAGACTTCTAATCTTTCTTACAGCATATGCTGCAGAACTAAGTCTGCTTGCTAATTTAGATATATGGGGGCCCCATTGAAGTTTCGCGTCAATAGTAATACCAAAAAAAACAGTGGTATCCACAAGACTCAACTCCTCCCCATTTAACAGCACATTGGTATTCGAATGTTTTACATTAGGTATTGTAAATTTAATACACTTTGTCTTATTGCCGTTTAAGAGCATATTGTTGGCATTAAACCAATGTACCAATTTCGATAGAACATTATTTACATCTTCATAACTAATAACTGTCGTTTGAGTTTGAAAATCAAAGAGGTATCGTCAGCAAATAATACTATATCGTGATTGTCCCCTACAAGATAAGGTAAGTAATTAATAAAGATTAAAAACAGGAATGGGCCAATAATCGAGCCCTGAGGAACGCCCATTGATACTACCGATCCGGAGGAACCTTTACCATTAATCACTACTTTTTGAATTCTGTTACTTAAATATGAAGTAATAAGTCTAAGCGCTAAATTTTTTACACCGTAATGTTGTATTTTCCTGATTAATGTCTCATGATGAACACAATCGAAAGCCTTGGAAAGATCACAGAAAATATCTAAGGCATCTTGTGAATTCTCCCAGGCATTAAAAATATATTTCAGAAGCTCAACACCGGCGTCAGACGTCGAGCGACCCCTTGTAAAACCAAATTGGTTTTTATGAAGTTATTTATTTTTATTAAAAAAATTAACAATTGTTCCAAAATTATTTTTTCAAAAATTTTACTGAGAGTTGGTAGTACAGAAATAGGTCTAAAATTAGCGGGGTCCAATGTACTACCAGATTTAAATAAAGGTATTACTTTACTATACTTCATTAAATCAGGAAACACACCAGAATCGATACAAGTATTAAAAATAATAGCAAGATGAGGTGCAGTTAAATCTATTATGGGCGCAATAACTGTAACGGAAATCCAAATTTCTGACAGCTTTAAAACAACAACTTTAAAAGCTTTGAAACAGAATTTAGGTTTTGAAGTATTTTACAACATCTTGCGATAATACTTTTTCAAATCTAAATTCTTTTAAACAGGTGTTAACATTCTGTTTGAGTAATGACTCGGCGACAGTTGGAGAAGTATTCAATGACTCAGTTGTCAAGATAGGAATATCAGTGAAATATTTCTCAAACACCGCTGCGACTTCTTGATTTGATTTAGTCAATTCATTGTTAATTTTTAATTGATAGTTTGAGTTAAGAGGTTTGTCTTTACCGGTTTCATTATTAATTATACTCCACGTCATTTTAATTTTATTCTTAGCCGTCTTAATTTTGTTGCTAATATGTAACGATTTGGCTGTGGAGCAAACTCTTTTAAACATTTTAGAATAATTTTTAAAATATTTTTTAAAAGCATCGGAAAGATTATATGATCTTTCATGGTAAAGGTCATATAACCTTCGTCTGCTTTTATGAATTACTACTGTCGCCCACTCATTAAATGCCTTGCGACTGTTTCTGGAGAATGTTTTAGAAGTAAATGTTTTTTTTTTAAATTCATTGCTTATAAGGGTAAATAATTGTCCATATAAATAGTCTGCATTGTTCTTATAAGAAAGTGATGGAAGGTTTTTTACCACATTACTTCTAAATCTCTCCAGGCGTTTTGTATTAATAGGAACAAACACACTTTTCTCAATTACCTGTTTTTTGTGCATATAAGGTAATGAAACCAGTTGTCCACAGTGATCTGAACTAAGTTTTTGAATTATTGATTTGTTGATTGGTACAACACCTGTAAAAATATTATCAATACAAGTTGCACTACACCCTGCAATACGTGTAGCTTCAAAGAATAAATTATCAAGATTATAGGATTTGAACAAAGAGCTAAATTTAATACTGATGGAAGAAGATTCCAGGAGATTGATATTAAAGTCTCCACACACTACAAGAGATTTATTCTGTTTATTAAGCTTAACTAAAACTTCTTCCATAACCTTTTCAAAGGTATCATAATTTGAACATGGGGGTCTGTAAACACTGACAACAATAAGGTGCTCAAGCTCAACGCATGCCATTTCTACAGTACGCTCAACAGAGAGGCTCACAATGTCTTTACGTTCTTTACATGATAAGGATTTATTAGCTAATATTAAGGAGCCACCACGTAACTTAGTATCTCTATTGAACGAACTGACCACCTGGTGATTACTGAAATTAAATATGGAATTGTAATCTTTCAACCAATGTTCAGTAATACATAAAATATGTATACTGTTACTATTTATAAAATATAAATCTATGACCCGTCACACACGTACGGTAGTTTTCCGTTCGAAATTTTGCGGGCAAAACGAGATTCCGTATGTGTGTGGTTGACTCGTTCGGAATTCCGAAACGGAATCCACGGGATCCCGTTTCGGAATTCCGCGGCGGCGGGCCTTAGGGGCGAAAGTTAAAAAACTGTCCTACTATTTACTGAAAATAGAGGTTCCAAACTATAGAGGTACTTAATTAGCACTTAATTCAGTGTAGAGTGTAGAGTACAAGGAGAACCATCTTATTAGGGGTGAAAGTTGAAAAAGCGTCCTACTATATACTGAAAATAGAGGTTCTAAAACCTACCACAATAGCGCTGGCGTCTGAAAAACTACGATATGAAGATAGCTGTTGAGAACGGAGTGAAGTCAGCTGAATTCAAATATTTAAAAAATTTCATGACTAGAGTAGTTAGTAAAATGCCAGTAAACAAAATCTCAACTATTTACGTAGTACAAAACCAAGCGGATTGGTCGGTCCTTATTTATTTCTCCATCTTATTCTAATTACTTTTGGCGCTTTTTTTAAATTTAACCTATGCTACTGCAGCACCACCCTTATTGGACACGTTTTTAGGGACACTTTTCATTATACTATAGAGATGGTCCTCCTTCTCTCTACACTCCATACTATTAATATTTATCGTATATCTAGTAACGTCATTGCGTTGCTAGCGATAAGTTTTGCCAGCAACGCAAATTTCAGTCGATCTACCTTGGTACCTAATTAGCACCTAAAAAGCCCCTAATTTGGGCTTTTTCTAAAAGCATTTTTGATTCTTTTCTGATTTTCAGAAAACCTGAATTTTGCATCTGCTTTGTTCTGAATAACTACTTTATTTTTGTTAGGGGCGCCTTAGCATTGCGTATACTTGCAGCACCTAATTAGCACTTAATTCCTTGCTATTAATATATATTTTTTTATGTATGATAAGGGTGACAAACGAGCACACAGTCCACCTGGTGGTAAGTGGTTGCTGCGGCCCATAGACATCTACATCTATCCTCCTATTACAAATCAAAATGTAGATGCGCCGCCACCCGTGAGGACCAAGATGGAATGCCTCATTTCCAGTAAAAAGGGCCTCCGGCCACCTGCACTCACCAAGCGAAACGCAGAGGTAAAGCTCTACTTCACGCTGGTTTTCTGTAAGGTCGTGGTACCACCCCGGTTCGAGCCGGCCCATACGTGCGACAGCAAAAGCTGCCGCGTGGCTCTACCACTGTTAAAATCGTAAATTTATCGTAAATCTAATAACTTTATTGTGTTGCCAGCGATACGTTTTGCCAGCAACGCAAATTTCAACAGTTCGTTGCGGTGAAAATTTTGGAGCAACTAATTTTTAAACTTGGTACTTCATTAGCACCTAAAAAGCCCCTAATTTGGACTTTTTCTTAAAGCAATTTTGATTCTATTTTGATTTTCAGGAAATCTGAATTTTGCATCTGCTATGTTCTGAATAACGACTTTATTTTTATTAGGGGCGCCTTGTTATTGCGTATACTTGCAGCACCTAATTAGCACTTAATTCCTTGCTATTAATATTTATCGTATATCTAATAACTTCATTGCGTTGCTAGCGAAACGTTTTGCTAGCAACGCAAATTTCAACAGTTCGTTGCGGTGAAAATTTTAGAGCACCTAATTTTTAAACTTGGCACCTAATTAGCACCTAAAAAGCCCCTAATTTTGGATTTTTCCAAATGCAAATTCCCGACTTTGCGTTGCTAGCGATTCACAACTCAATAACTAGGTGGTAGAACACCCTTTTTACAACATTTTATTATCTTTATTCACGCGCCATCATGTTAGTACAGCTAAATGAAACGATAATTTCATAAAAAATATCATGAAAATACTGAAACATAAAACCAGCAGTGGAATGACTGAATTTATATCAGCTGATTAAAGGTCAATATACGCGCGAACGCAAATTCGCGCGGCCCGCAACTAGCGGACCATACCACAATACCTAATAATTTACAACACTTGTCTAAATACCTAACTTATCTACTTAACCTACTATTGTGCCACTGTGCTTGTCTCCACGTAGCTTTTTTTTTTTTGTGGGGAAATCCTCATGGATACCTCCGGCTGCGGGGGCAACCGGAAGGTTATGCCGGACTCCTACCGGCTAAAACCCCACGGTGGTCTCCATCAGCGTGTATGAGGAGTCCCGGGATCTCCGTTCGGAACGCAACCGGGGCCCCTCTCTCGCTTCGCTTTATTGGAAGCACGTCCCAGGGGCAGAACTTACTACCCCCAGCACCCTCGCAGTGCTATCACGATGCCTCGGGACCACTTCCGAGCCATCGTCCTCCTCGGGGGTTACGTTACTAGGCATTCGAGGCCCCCGCTACGAACGCCTGCAACCCCAGAGGCCCCGTTTCTGGTAGGGGAACACCATCTTCAAAGGGAGGGCCGTGACGAACGCCTTGGTGACGTCGTCTCCGAGTGGGATCTGTCCTCCTCCGATCCCGCTCAGCAGCCTCCTTCTGGACCATTACAGATTCACAGAAGGTGGCTACGGCCCTCCACGCCGAGTCCCCGCTCAACATCGCCGACACGAGTCCCGACCGACCCGGTTGGTCAGGATCGTTCGCTCCCGTTCCCACGCTGGACATACCGCCAGCGTATGGGACGCGGAGTCCTGATCCTGTCCACCGCAGTGGAAGCAGTTCGCCGTCGCTTCGCGTCCAATCTTACACAGATAATCACCGAAGCACCCATGCCCGGTAATTATCTGTGTAAGTCTGTAGGTGAGTCTTCCTACTCGTCGCTGCATCCAGGCTTCGAAGACCGGCAGGATTGCGCTAGTAACACGTTTGCGTGCATAGCTCTCCTCGCTAATTCGAGTGCGCCACATCGCCAACGCGTTCTGTCGCTCCTGCCGTTTTATAGACTTGAGCGCCTCATCTGGCTCACTGCCACCTCTCTGACGGAGGATGCGGATTCGGTTGTACACCCTCGCATCCATATCCGCCAGTATGTCTAGGGGTGGGAAGCGAGCCAGGACTGTTGCCGCCTCAAAAGATATCGTGCGGTATCCCCGCACGATCCGTATAGCCATCCTCCGCTGGACACTGTAGATTTTAGATCTACAGCGCCGGATGGCTAGCCTTTTCGCCCACACAGGTGCCCCGTATAAGGCTACGGACCATACTACCCCCGCATAGAGGCGGCGTATTTCCTCCCTCGGTCCCCCCAGGTTGGGCAGCAGTCTGTGCATAGCACCCGCCACCCTCTCAATCCGGGGGACTAGGCGCTCAAAGTGCTCTTCGAAGCCCCAGCGACTGTCCAGGTGGAGCCCTAGGTACTTCATGTACCGCCCCACTCTGACTATAAACCCACCCACGTGGACGCACGAGTCGGGTGGTTCCCTGCTCCGAGGTAATTTGTGAAACCATAAGGCCTCGGTCTTATGAGGCGCTATTTCTAGACCCAACTCGTGGATTTTGGCGACGACGACTTTTGTCCCAAGCTCAGCGAGCTCCTTGGTCCCCTCGAAGGTGACCCCGCTGGCGACCACCAGTGTGTCATCGGCATAACATACGATATTTACGCCAGCAGGAAGGTCGACACGCAGGACCGCATCGTACGCGAGGTTCCACAATAGCGGACCCAGCACTGAGCCCTGCGGAACCCCACGGTTGATCTCCATCCGTATATTCCTACCATCTTGCCCCATGTACAGAATGTACCTGTCGCGCAAGTAGTCCCCGATTAAGCCTTGCAGGTAGGCAGGCACCTGGTGGTATGCTAATGCCCTCCGTATTGTATCCCAGGGTAGAGAGTTAAAGGCGTTGACAATATCAAGACTTATCGCCAACGCCACACCACCCTGGGATACTGCTTGTTCCGACAGGGAGCGGACGCGCATAATGGCATCTATGGTGGAACGCTCCCGTCGGAATCCAAATTGGCTTTCTGCCAAATCAGGACCGACGCGCGACAGATGTCCGTTGAGCCGAGTGGCAACTATCCTTTCGAACAATTTGCCAATCTCGTCCAACAGGCATATGGGACGGTACGCAGAGGGAGAATCGGCGGCCCTACCTTCCTTCTTCAAGAGGACCAACCTTGCTTCTTTCCATGCTGTGGGGAACTTGGCACTCCGCAGACAGCCGGTAAACAGCTGTCTTAGCCTGTCCCCCAAGGCAGCCAGACTCAGCACCAAAGCCCGACCAGGAATTCCGTCAGGCCCCAGTGCGGTGTTCCGGGCTGTCAAGCGGCTAACGGCTCGATTCAGCTCCTCCACGGTCACCTCCATCTCATCATGCCACTCCAATGACGACGGCAGGTGACCTGAGAGACTTGACCGGTCCTCTGGGAAAAGCGTGCCGATCACTCTTCCCAGCAGGTCCGGATCGAGAGTTTCCGTCAAGGGCAGCGACCATGGCCGGAGTTTTCCCAGCACCATCCTGTACGGTCGCCCCCAGGGATCTTCGTTGAGTCCCTCTAGGAGCTCTTTCCAGGACCGAGACCTGGCGTTAGATATGGCAATTTGTACCGCCTTTGTAGCCGCTCGGTATGCCCCGTAGAGTCCGGCTACCTCCTCAAGTGGAGCTCGCCTTCTTCTTCGGGCTCTTGTGTACTGGCGCCGACTCCGCAAGCAAATCGCACGAAGGTGTGCAATTTCTGCGGACCACCAGTACACCGCCCTGCGCTTGGAACGGCTGGTTCTGGGCATCGAAACGTCGCATATTTGCGCCATTGTAGCCCGGAACCAGTTTGCTTCCATTTCTGGATCGAGCGGAACCTCTTCGGCTTTTTCTGGCCAGGCCGCGACGATGGCGGCGGCTTCGAGCTTGTCTCGGTCGAGCCGCTTGAGACACCAACGTCGCGGTGGGCTGCCTTCTGGACGACTGGAGTTACTGTCGAAATGGCGAAGTGCGACATCGAACACGATGTGGCGGTGGTCTGACAGTGTCACCACCTCTGTCGCAACTCGCCATCCCGACAGCATACGCATTGCAGGAGGAGTTGCCCACGTAAGGTCTACAATGGACTCCCCCTGCCACCGCACACATGTACTCTCAGACCCCCGATTTAATAGTCGAAGGTCCAGACCAGCCGCCCATTCCATTACGGTCTCTCCCTTTGGATCGTCCCTAGAGTTGCCCCAAGCCCTGTTATGGGCGTTAAAATCTCCTAGGACGATCAATGGACGGGGTAAGCACTCGCGCACGCAATCCGCCACCTCATCCAGGTACTCCTCGTAGTCGGCGAGGGTCCTTTTGGGAGAGACATAACAGCCCACTATAGCCAGGGTGCCCCATTGCACTGCAACAAAGCCCCGCCCCCTTTGCAGAAGGACGCAGGGTGGAGCACCATCACCGCCCCCCCAGTAGATGGCTACGGAGCCCGATTCGTCGCCGAACCAGCGAGGATGGTCGGGGACGATATAGGGTTCCGCTACTACTGCAAGGGCAACCCGCCACTCCACAATGGTCTGCATAAGCAGATGTTGTGCATTGCGGCAGTGGTTCAGGTTACCCTGGAGGACTTTGAGGGCCGTGAATTCTACGTCTCAGCAACTTCCATTGCCGAGCCGGAACTCGGTGCTGCAGCAGGTACTGCTGTGCCCTTCTCGCTGGAGGGAGTGGGAGGGTGTTTACTCTTCCTAACTCCCCTTTTCGCAGGTTGAGCGCACTTTTTCCCCAACCTATGGTTGGATGGACGCCCAAGGTCCGAACAGACTGGACATTTAAGGACCGACGCGGTGCACTGGTTTGCTCTGTGACCGGGTTCGACACAGGCATAGCAGCGGGTGCTCCTGTCTGCCTCGTTAGGGCATTTACTGCCGACGTGTCCCTTCTCGAGGCACCTGTAACAGTGCATAGGCCTGGACTCCAGTAGTTCCACTCGAGTTGAGCCCCAGCCAATGCGTACACGTCCTTCAGCCATTAGTTTTCGGACCGCCGTTACCGGGCATCGCATCCAGCACGTCCCCATGCTGGTGGGGGTTCGGCGGACGTCCCCAACTTTGATGTCGTCTACCGAACAGCCACCCAACTCGGCGATCGCGGCTGCTATCTCACAGGGGCTGACAGCGTCGTCAAGGTCTTTCAGTCGAATGTCGCGCATTTTAATTGGGCGACTAATTCGGACGTTCCGATCAGAAAAAACTTCGCGCAGCTTCGCTGCCAGCTTGTCCGCCTTTGAGTTGCAATCATGTCCCGAAATCTCGAGAAGTAAGCCTCCTGCCACAGCTCGCTCTTGGCGAACGGATTCGATTCCCAACTCTGCCAATTGGATCCTGGCCTTTGCCTCCCCCATTACCTTGGCATATGTGAGTACAGAGTCCTTAGGCAACGTCATTGTAACTGCTGCTGATGCTGGCGTACGCATTTCAGTTTTCCTTCTCTTTTTTCTCCCTCTTGAAGAAGGGTTAAGATCCGCCACTTCTGTAGACCGCATTTGCTTTGGCCTTCTTGCCACGTCTGCCCAAGAGCTTACAATCGGCGGAAGCGAGTTGTGCAGCTGTGGCGGAGCAGCCACTGGAGGCAGATCCACCACCGATAGATGGGAAGGCTTCTTTTTTTTCTTTACCCTTCGCTTCTTTTTCTTTTTCAGCTGCGGTGGTGATGGCAGTGGCTGCGACTGCGGACGTCCTGCTCTCATTGACGCTAGCGGCTGTTCCCGCGGTGTCAGCTGTTGGTTGGCTGATGTCCTTTCAGGAATCAATCTGGCATGGAAGGCCGCCAGCTTCCTGTCTATTAGAGCCCCTATGTCTGCCATGAGCTCCTCTTTCCCGCTCCTAGGTTTGGATGCAGCAGGTACTAGCTGAGATGGCAAGGTAGACCGTTCCTGCATCTGTTTGTGGAGGAGACTAATCTCTTATGTGAGTCTTTCCGTCTTCGTCGAAAGACTGGCAAGCTGGGAACGCAACTCTGCGTTCTCTCTCTCCAGCCTGGCGACGTTATCATTAGAGTCGGTCCTTCGCGCGAGTTCTTCTGCCGCAGCTTTAATGTTACGCACAGCCAACTTTATACCACGAACATATTCTCCTTTAAGGTTACGGGATCGATCGGCAACTTTTTCTAAAACCTGGAGGTGAAAATCAATATCCCGACCGAGCTCCACGTCTCCGTGAGAACGCATTTCGCGGGCTAACGTTTCCGGGCCCGGAAGGTTCTTCTTTGCCCTGGTGTTAGTGGGTGTTACGGATGGATCAAATAGATCTTCTTCTGTTTCAGCCCCTGTCGCACTCTCTCCTCCAGAGGTTGCAACTGGGACCGCCGTGAATTTAGCCGCCACAACTGACGTACTCCGAGGCTTCGCTTTTCGTTTTCGCCCTCCTACCGATGTTAGCGACACGAACAAACCATCAGACCCACCATCAGCGTCGCTCTCACCGGCCTGACTGCTCGTAGTGTTGGGTCGCTTAAAACGCCCACGCTTGTCTCGTGCCGATATCGTTGGTGTTTCCGACACGACTCCTTCTTTTAGAGATTGGCCCTCTGATGTTATGGGGCCCGCGGTTAATGCTGGTGCATCACCGCAATGCAGCGGATTGCCCCCCCCCCCCCAGATACGTTGGGGCTGCCACAGAGCCTAATTAGGCTACTGGGGGTGGATTCCCCGCCAACAACAGGGTTGACAGGACCACCCTGGGGAGTATTTTTCTTGTCGCACTGCATGTCATAGTTTTCCTTTTTTTTACAGGATGTGGTCCCTGAATCCCCCCTCCCATAGGCTTGGGACTGGGCTCCCCCCCAGCCATTCATCCCATCGGCACCTAAGACCTTAGGATTAGGGTTATTTTTGAAGATGTTGTCTTCCTCGTGGCCCTGCGGGGGCCCCCGGGCCCTAGTGGGCTTACGGGTTGTCCGGCATAGGTGCGCTTGGCACATCGCCGCACAGAGATTGCCCGGAATCGGTGCGCTTGGCACATTACCGTGCGGGGTCACCCAGCATTGGTGCGCTTGGCACATCGCCGCGTGTGTTGCATCCCTTGTTCGCTCTAATCAAAGAGCGATACTGAGAGCAACGACAAGCCTGTGAAGGCCCATCTCCACGTAGCTACTTTAACCCGAATTTACAGGTTAAATAACCCAAATAACTGGTTCGATTCCCCGCTAATGAAAAAATACTTAAATGAAATGTAACCAAGGTTGGAGTCATGCGTTTTTATTCATCGTGTAGGTATATTTATTATTCTCATGTATTCAGTTATGTACCTATTCAGATTAGTCCAGTACTAAGTTATTTAAAAAAAATAGTTATGAAACAGCTTACCGCTCTAAATCCTCCGTGGTCTTATGAGATGCGGCTCAAATTGTGCTCCATTCATTTCAAGGTAGATTTAGGTGCAGGCGGGGCATTATCGTGTGGTCTTCGACACAGTCCGTACGTGGTTTTTCGAAAGCATCCACTATCCTTTGGTGTATTTCATCAGCACTATCACATTCACGATTAAAAACCCTTTCTTTCACATACCCCACAGAAAGAAGTCTAACGGGGTCAGATCTGGTGAGCGAGGTGGCCAAGCGTGTGGTCCTAGTCTGCCGATCCAGCGATCATCAAATAGCTCATTGAGGCGCTCACGGACGAACCTCACGACATGTGGAGGGGCACCATCATGCTGGAACCATGTGCGGCGATATTCAGCCAACGATAGGTCGTCTAAAATGTCAACCAACTGTTCATTTATAAAGTTTAGGTATCGCTGTCCGTTCAGTCGCTGTGGCAGAAACACTGGTCCCAGTATGCGATCCTTAAATAAACTTGCCCTACGTTATCCGACCATCGGGTTTGGTGCCCGGTTTGTCGAACAACGTGCGGGTTAGCCTCTGAATACACGTGTGTATTTCTTCGGTTCCACAGGCCGTTTCTGGTAAATGTCGACTCATCCGTCCAGATAATGTGCTCAATGGAACCAGGCACACGTTGTTGCTGGTATAATAACCAACGGCAGAAAACTCGTCGGTGGTCGTGATTGCCGGAACTAAAGCTTGCACTTTGTGCAATTTGTATGGGCGCATTCGATTACGCTTCAACACTTTGTGCACTGCACAGTATGACACACTTGTTCCATCCAGACGTCTTAACAATTTATTTAGCGATACTTCGTGTACCTAGGTTCGGATACATAACATGTTGCCGTATTTACAATTTAATAAATAAAACGATTGAGCTGTCGCTCGCGCACGCGTGTACAAAATCAACACGGAACTGTTTCAAAAACTACGATTAATAATGAACCCCGACAAAATTAAAACCTGCTGTGTCACAGCGTGAAGCGACTCGAGCCGGCCGGGTTACATAATTGTTTCGCACCGAGCTAGATACAGGTCGAGTGGAGGGAGTATGGTTACAGTCGCGTTCTAAAGTACTACATGGTATTGGGATATTGTTTTATAATATTATAGTAAGTAATTAATTCTTTTATTGTAGAATCATAATAGGTGCTTTACTAGCTACTTAGAACTTTGGAAAAGGTTGGAAAAAAGAATGGATAATGTTTACTTGAGCATTATTTGTTATTTCTATCGTAAAATATAAAGTAGTTTGTAACAAGAAAACTTAAGCTAAGGGTGGCACGCCGTCCATTATGTCGTCTTGGGTCACATGGAAGCCAGATGTTGATGGTGTGTTGGTGTTACTGGATGCTACTTCATCATCACTTTCATCTTCGCTTGAGCTTCCGTCATCAGGTCGATCACATGGTAAGTTTTTCGGTATTCTTCCTCAACACATTTAACTTTACTGCACAATTTTCCCCATTCACCTTCCCCTATCATATTTACCTTTTCGTTCACTAGTTCAGTCATAAAACAATAGATATAAATAATTTTTCTTTCCTTCCTTTTTGAAACATCGTCGCGAATCGCAAAGTAAGCTGTGTATGCGACTGTATTTTTGGAGCGAACAAAGCGCGGGAACCAATAGCATGCAGGCACAGTAATACTGGCGGATTGTTCCCCCGTCGCGCCCCCTTCGTACTAATATGTGATAAATCGCTCAGTGCCCAAGTTCAAGGCCAGCGTTCTTTTTTCACCGTTCGCGCGTACATTAACCTCCATTAGTCAGGTGATATCCATTCAGTTTCCACTGCTGGTTTTATGTTTCAGTATTTTCATGATATTTTTTATGAAATTATCGTTTCATTTAGCTGTACTAACGTGATGGCGCGTAAATAAAGCTAATAAAACGTTGTAAAAAGATGATTTTTTTTCATCAGGATCGAATTTATTTGTGATCCATGATCAAAGGTATACTTGGTGCTGTCGCCTGTCTTAGTTTTCGGGGGCGTTCCAAAAATACCCTGTAGAGATGGTCCTCCTTCTCTCTACACTCGCATATCTATAACGTTTAACCTTAGAGTACTTACATAAATATGTACCCATAGAGGGAATCCACAATTCTCTATACATTGAATCAATAATACTTGTCTAGCATTTCTTTCATCATCATCATCATTACAGCCCTTCACAAGTCCACTGCTGAACATAGGCCTCCCCCAAAGAATGCCACAAAGCACGGTCCTGAGCCACCTGCATCCATCGACTTCCTGCATGTCTTACCAGGTCGTCACTCCATCTTGTGGGGGGACGCCCTACACTTCGCCTACCGGTACGAGACTGCCACTCGAGAACCTTTCTTCCCCATCGGTTGTCGGTTCTTCGAGCTATATGGCCGGCCCACTGGCACTTCAGCTTACTAATCCGTTGCATTTCTTTAATTTAATCGAATTTAATTTTCAAAACATCCAAAAAGATAAGCATTGAAAGATGTTGCGTGTAATTTAAGCGTCTCCCACACAGAAGCGGCTTGCAGTGGCGGTCGCGGTGGCGGTGGGTTATCGGTGCGTGGCGGCCACTTTTATTTGTCTTGCAATGTAAGTGAGTCTACAAATACGTGCGACCATGTCGCAGCCTGCCAGCGGCTGACTACGACCGCATTGCCCGCCAAATCTGCCTGTTAGCAAACGTGCGGCCTCTATCGGTGGTCGGTGGCCGCAGCGTGGTCAGTTTCAAAGGAGAATGCCCATTAATGTATAGAATCCCGTACCATGTTGCATCAAAATCAAACTTTGTTTTTTATGAACTAGGTACACTGATCATATTAACTCCTACAAAAGTTATTTTTTATTTACAAAAACTCGGGTTTTGGAGTTATTTTATAAAATCGAAAATAACCTAAAAACTAGTTGTTTTCGACACTACCAACGACCAATTTTCAATAGACACGTTCAACACAGACGAACTTTATGGCTCTAAAAACAGCGTTATCCACTAATATCAATAAGATTTAAGAGTTATATCAACATATAGCCGTGCTACGGGATGCGTGACTGAAACTAGGAGATTTGCACCTTTTTTTGCGCCCAGAAGCAATGAAAAGAGCTACCCTCCGGGAAGCGAGGTGGTGAATGCTCTAAGCATACCACGACAGCCGGCTGCGTGGTTATGTGGGACTCACTGCGAAACCTACGTGCCTACCCACTAAACACCACCTGTGAGACTGACATTGGCTTGTGTGGCCTATGTTCAGCAGTGGACTTTTGAATGGCTGTAATGATGGTGATGATGATGACTGTGATTACACTACCACACTAATACCAATAAAACATAATCATCAGGGTGACCAGTCAGACTGAAAAAAAAAACGCTCGTTGACTCTAGAGAGCGTCTTGAATAATAACCCTTTAATAATCTTAAGATACTATTCATGACAGACACTATTGCTCATGGTCATGTTATTGTCGTGAATTGATTGAGTAAGGGATAGAAAAAATAAAACAAACAAGTCCATTTTTAATAATAGCTTTTGGGTTTTTTAACAGCGATTAATAGTCAAAAACATTTATTTAATATACATTTACTTAAATCATACATTCATCATACTCCTGAAAAAATTATCTAAAGCCATTGCCGGCGCAGTTACGTCGTGAGCTGGGGACGGTATGTCCCCAGCTCAAATACCACAATATCGTCATTATATGGGCATAGCAGCCCACTGTTCGCTTACCGACGAGGCAGCTGCAGTAATAGCCTACTATGGCATCTAAAGTGTTAGCCACAGCATCATCTCTGCTAATCAATAAATACGTGTGATAAGTACGACTGTTGACATGTCTAGATTTAATTCTAAGTACAATGGAGCAAACTCATTAATTAAACACTCTCTGGCCTTAATCATTAAGCGTTCTAAGGTGACACGAGATTTATTAAAAAGAGTTGCCAACCTTTCATTACTATCACCAGATCTCAGCTTAACTAAGTAAATACTTAAAGCAATCGTGCCATTTGGTACTTGTCCTAACAGAACAAGTACCAAATGTCACGATTGCTTTAAATATTGTAAGTAGTGTTTCGTATAAAAGTCTAGCGACTTGGGATACAGTTTAACAAATCATAAAACTGATCCGAGTTCATGCCAAGCCAAAAGTGACACAAATATGTAGGCATAGTTAAAATATTTGAGAAATCTATATGGTAATAGGCAGCTCGCTGCATTATATTCATAACTATGTCGAATTGACTACCGGTAAAATCTCTTAACTGGGAAGATAATTCACTCCAACGGCCATGATCCAGGTGGTGACGACAGATTCGTGCTGCCGGTGGCACAGAGATTTTATAATTAAGTAATAACAGATTCTTTATAGATGAGGGTACCAGTAAACGTTCTGTTTCAAAACAATTAACAAATATACAGTGGTGGGATGTGCTAGCGGCACGCTTATACATAGAAGACATTATTGTTAGATTCCATCTAATTTGGTGTGTAGTGTGTAGTGTAACAGTGTGTAGGTTTTGTTGTGGAAGAGGGGACGGCTCAGGAATATTGAGATCCCCACTTGATCACGACGTTGCACTTCTCTTGTAGCTGATCTCCAACAAGCAGCACATACTCTTTCCGATCTTGAGATCTAAAACAATAACATGATTAAACATATAATACAAAATATTTCGCAATAAATTAAAATTAAATTAAAAATCCATTTATTTCTTTCTCTAAATAATAAAGTAATTGGAGCCTCCTAGTAAGTATAAAAGAATACCTGTGTCAGGAGGCACCACTTTTCCTAATAACATTAAATATTGAGATAAGCCGAGCAAGATTACCTACGATTTAGAGTAGGTGTGTGTTTGTGTGTGTGTGTGTGTGTGTGTGTGTGTTCGTGTGTTTGTGTGTGTGTGTGTGTGTAAGTGTGTGTGTGTGTGTGCGTTTGTGTGTATGTGTGATTATAGGTACTTAAAAGCGTTAGCATATCTATTATTATTTATTTTATGTAATTTTATTTAATTCCACTCTATTCTGATTAATTCCGTGACGTAGAATGTTTTCTGTGGTGTGATGAGATAATTTTTTAAGATGATCGGTAAGTATTTTTTTACATTCGTGATAATTAAGGCGGTGAAAGTTTAGTTGTTATCGCAAGTTTAATTTGGTATTTAATTGGTTAAAATCACAATAAATCAGTCTCAAAAAAAACACGAATTAAAAAAATTAACCGACTTCTTATCATCAAATTCCAACTTTCCTGTCGTGGACTATTGTGGTATCACTTTCCTACCAAAATAATCATCAAAATTATTTCAGAAAAAATATGGTCAACTAAATAAGATAAATTAAACAAAATCAGTTATTTCCTCATTTTCTATATCTCCGGGATCTACTACACTTTCATTTTCTGGATCATGACTCAATGGGCTATTGTCAAAACTGGTAAGTATATTTTTATAATAAGAAAGGTCTTCGCAATCCCGCCATTCATCTCCATAATGTTTTCTCAAGAGATTATTGACATCATTTTTTATCATCATCATCATATTTTAGCAGCTTTAACGGGTACTCCGACTGGTATAGTAATCAACCTTAGTTCATTAAGTCTCTTTCCCCGTTTGGTTAAAGACTTACTGTTGCAAATGTTATTTCTATAAGACACTTCTCCGCGAACATATACATTGCGATTATTTTTGTGACACACAATTCTTTTGCATTTACTTATTTGAAAATGCCAACCTTGAGTACTTTTAAGAAATTCTTTGCTTTTGTCTTTCCAGTCATATATAGGTATTACCGATGCCAGTTTATGAATAGTTGCATGTTCACTAATAATTATTTCGTAATCACTCGGTTTAATTATATTCTCTCTTTTTTTTATCTTTCTTTCGTTCAATGCGAATACTCTGTCAGCCGGCAAGAAAGAGTGTCCTGTGACGGGAAATATCATTTCAACTTGCTTTATATTAGTGGTGGTTTCTAGAAGCCATTTCATAACTATACATATAATCATAGAATTTTTATTCTGACCACCACAGCCGTCAGACATTAGCCTTATTCTGTCAATTCCAGTCATGTCTAATGAATTCATACAGTGATATAGCGCGGAACAGATTTCATTAGAGCCTTTAGCTGCTTCATCTTCAGTCCAAATATACGCATGAATGTTATTGGTGGTCATGGATGTGCGTGAATTGCCGATGACAATTGTAAAATTGTACAAATACAGTTGTCTTGAATAATATGTCGACTGGTCTGGTATTTTAGGCAGTGGAAGATTTTTTTCACAATCAAATGAAATTATAAGTAGACCAGGAAGGTCCTCTTGTAACATTTTATAAAACTGTTTCGCTCTCAGATTGTGGATTCTGTGCTGTGTCATAAGTTCTTGTTTTCTAGGTTGTGAAGTCTCAACTTTAATTTTTTCAGTCAGTTGAAGACATACAGAACACATATCTGTTCTCGGGCTACCAAAGCCAATATTAAACCTAGTGTTAAATATTTTTCTAAAAAAACCCTGTTTCACACCAAACCCAGGCAAAGCCTGATCCTCGTACATTTTGAACATTTTGTTGATGTTCAAGTCAGGATGAAGGTACTGGCGCACCTTTATCTGATCCCTACAATAGTGGCTTTCCAAAGGAGTAAAACTTTTAATAAATTTTTCAACTGCTTCTTTTCTAGAGGCAAATATAAAATGTTTTCTATCTCCTCCTCTGTTTTCTTTGGCTATACTACCAGTTTGGTAATGCCTTTTTGCTACTCCATCAACTCTAGCGGACTTCAAACGTGACGCCTGCAGAAACGTTTTCTTGCATACTGGAACAAGTTCCTTTGTTTTATATTTTGGGATATAAAATTTTGTCGTGAATAATCTAGGATTTTTATTCCCCTTTCTAGGGCGAAAACGTTTCACTTTTGTGACAATTATACACTTAAGTATGTAATTGTCTTGTTCGATTTTAGAAACATTATCATGCAGTCGTTTATGAAAATAAAAAAAATCCTGACTTGCGAGCAACATACATTTCAAAGTTTGGGAGTTTTGTTTACATATTGGCTTTTTACTTAAACCAGCTGCCGAGTATCTGAAAAAAGGTAAAGAATTAACAACTCTCAAGTTTACAAGTTTTAATAGCTTTTTTCGTGTACTAAAACTATAAATTACGAAATTTCGGACTACTTGTTAACACAAGTAACTAGTTTTTGCCTCACAAATTCCATGAGTCTGGGTCAACGGAATCATACCCTACTTCATATCGTACTGATATCATAACTGTGAAAGTTTGGATGTTTATGTGTCAATCACATAAAAACGGCTTAGCGAATTTGAATAAAACTTTGGAAACAGATTGTTTATATTCTAAAATAACAATGTGTACTTTTCATTTGGGTATTTTCGCGGGAATGAGAATTACACGGGTAAAACCGCAGAGCGCTGCTAGTAGCTTATACATGTCTCCACAAATCAACAAATAGATTGACTATAAAACGATCCTATTCCTTTTTTTGTTCTTCGAGGAAGTTACGGAACCCTACAGTTACGGTATTGATTCACATTAGTAAATAAATACAAAAAATTTATAAAACGAGATTTACCTACCTACAACAATAACGTAAATGAGGTAGGTATATAAATCTAAATAAATAAATAAAATATGTTCAAAGATGCAATATGGTGACAACCCTGCGGCTGGTTGACGTTTAGTTAAAGTAATAAAAAGTTTGACTTACAATTTTCGCTTTTTATCCGCTTTCTTTTGCCGCGTCTTTATGTTACTTCTTTTCCTGGCTTTATCAGTGTCAACATTTTTAACAGTTGAGTCTATTTTAAGTTATATTAACTAATTAAAATGAATTTAAATCGCAGAGATACGTCGAGTCACTCATGAATAGACACACTAATGGCCGCCATTAAAGCCGAATGGATTAATTTGATTGGACGATTTGGACATATTGGTTTCTGTTATGAATTAGTCTAGGGACGTAATGTATTTTGAAAGGAAACTATGTTTTTTCTCCTGATTTTCACACCAATTAAGTGGACATATTTGATTTTGTAAAATTTCAGAATGTTTAGTTTTTAATTAACTACAAATTCATATAAAAATGTTAATATATGTCTATAGGGGACATATTGACTTTTGATATTTATTAACTCATATAAGCTTACGAATTCTGGCGTTTACGTATTCTATTTGATTAATCCACGAAAGATGTTGGTCAAAAATTATTCCAAGGTATTTTGTGTTATGTACTTGCTCAAGTTTTTCACAATTACAATTTAAAAAATCCGTATCATCACATTGATGAATTTTTAGTGAAGTTTCACTAGAGGGCTGTGTTCGTTTATCTATACTGAAAAACATATAGTTGGTTTTATTAATATTTAGTGTTAGTAGATTATATAAAAGCTTTAAGAAAAATTTACTTCGCAAATATCCGCGTTATAAAATAAAATGATGTGTCTTACCTAATATGAAGAACACCTCCCGCCCTCCCTCAATTGCGTGCACTATCCTCCTCACCACTAATTCCAGCACCGCTACTCCCAACACCACTACACTAGGCAAGACACACCACTGACGATAATACAACACGTGTTTCGCCTCTGCACGAGGCATCCTCAGGTGATATAGACTCTACGGTGGCTAACCGCTAAGTCAGCGGTTAGCCACCGTAGCCGTCTATATCACTTAGCGATTAGCCACCGTAGAGTCTATATCACCTGAGGATGCCATGCAATTGAGGGAGGGCGGGAGGTGCTCTTCATACTAGGTAAGACACATCATTTTATTTTATAACGCGGATATTTGCGAAGTAATTTTTCTAAAAGCTTTTATATAATGGATTTCCGCAAAGTAACGCCTAATTCTATTAATTATATTAGTAGATTATGTCTACGCCATCTAGAGACCTTAGAAAGACCTTTTTCAGTCTTCTCAAATACACCTTTCCAAGTACTATCAGTAAACACAACAGCAGTGTCATCAGCATACGAAAAGACTTTGCCACCCTCAATATTTAATTCTGTGAGCTGATTAATATATATCAAGGATAGAGTAGGGCCCGAGACACTCCCCTGTGGTACGCTGTAAGTAATGTCGAAGTCTTGGGTTTAGTTGTCTCCAATTTTCACCCTCTGGGTACGTCCCTGTAAATAGTCCCTCATAAATTCAAGTGGTTTTTCTCGAATGCTGATATGTTCTAGTTTAGCAACTAGAGTGGGAAGAGAGACGGTGTCAAATGCCTTTTTTAAATCAAGAAAAACTGTAATACATTTTTTTCCGTGATCAATATTTTCAATTATTAAAGAAGTAAGTGCTAATATCGCGTCTTCAGTAGAAATTTTTTGTCAAAATCCAAATTGATTTTTTGATAATTTGTTATATTTAGTCAAATACTTAATTATTCGAATGTTTATTATTTTTTCTAAAATTTTTGAAATAGATGTAAGGACTGAGATAGGCCTATAGTTGTTGACATCGTCTCTCTTACCACTTTTATAAACCGGAGTAATTAAAGATTTTTTAAGTGAGACCGGGATTAATCCTATACGAAAACAAAGATTAGCCAAGTGATTAATTACAGGGGCGATGAGAAACTTACACCATTTCAGAAACTTAGTAGGAATATTGTGCCAACCAGTAGCACTAACAGTTTTGAGACTATCAATAGTAAGGACAACTTGCTGTGGATCAGTGTCAAAAAGAACGAATGATGTCAAACGAGGACTTTTTTGTATAGGATTTTCAGGTATATTGATGTCTTTAGCTAGTTTTTTTTTAATGTTAGCAAAAAATTCACCAACAAAATTAATTGATTCATTAGGAGATGATTTTATTGTAAGGAGTTCATTACTATGTGTCTTAGAGGGTTTGTATTGAGTAATAGTATTTATAGTTTTCCAAAGATTTTTTGAATTTTGAGAAGCATTAGTAAGTTGTTCCTGTTCGTATTTTCTCTTTAGTTTTTTTTTATCAAATTTTTGCAATGATTACGATATCTTTTAAATGTTATTTTTAGAATATTACTATCTCGGTCAGATCTTAGTTTAAGCTGCATTTGGTTTCTGTTCCTTATACATCGCAAAATACCTGTACTGATCCAAGTCTTTATAGTTCGCTGAGTTTTTGAAAGATACTTAGTAATTTTAGCATCATCCACTGATTCTTTTATCTTTTGAGTAAGCTGTTCAATAAGTAAGTTAGGGTCTTCACACAAGAGTAGACTCTCTAAGTTTTTTTCAAGCAAAACATTGTAGGGTTTCTCGTAATCTATTATTAATTTAGTTTTAGTCTGTATAGAATTACGTTTACTCCTTGATAGGATTAGTAATAGACTTAGATGATCAGTAATTGTTGTGTTAATAATTGCGATAAATGCTGACACTTTAGATCCATTTAATTTTATAATTATATGATCTAGACAACTATTTTCACGAGAGGAAAATTATGTCCATTTAATAAACCGTGTGTAGACAACATGTACAAATAATTTATTCTGTTATTGCATTCATATAATTTTTCATTAGATTTAGGAATCATATTTATATTTATGTCACCTGTGATAGTAACATTAGCAGAATTTATAGTTGACAAATTGTTATTTAGAGAATCTATAAAATTTGACGCGTTTCTATTGGATGGAGAGTGATATATACTAAGTACGACATGGTTAAAAATATTTACTTGTAAGCATGACGCCTCTTTTAATACAACTTCTGTAATGTTAGCTTTTAATAAGGATTTTGTATATATCACTACACCATCATTCTGATTAATATGATGTGTTGTTGCAAGATGAGTATAGTTTGGAAGAATAGGAATAGCTTTGCTTTTATCTAGATGACACTCTGTTAGGACCAATACATCAGGATCAAATTCTAGCTGCGCAATAATTACCAAAAGATCATCAAAATTACAATTCCCGCTTCTTATATTTTGCGTAAAAATAATAAGATCTGATTTAATGTTAATGTGTTTACCTTAGTCCTGGATATTGCATTGTATGGAGTCAGCAATTTTAGCACAATCTATGTCATTTAGTGTTTGCAAAGAAGTAATCATTTAATTTAATATAAATAGAAAGATTGAAATGATCGAAGGGGTAGCTTAAAATTGAATATTTGAGGATAAAATGGAACGGTCGTTGTGCTAAATATGAAATATTTAGAACAACGACCGTTCCATTTTTAAAATTTAGTAATTATAGATATTTTGCCATTATCTCTACGCCATGGTAAGCTTGGGAAATGTATAATTGATTTTGTGTGTTGTGTGTATAGTATGAGAGTGAGTGTAAGTGTAAGAACATTAATTAAAATTGAAATCGTAATAACGCCTAATAAATTACGCGCGTTTACCTCCCAACGCAGCGTACAGCGTAATAAAATAAAAAACCATAATAGAAACAAAGAATACAAATAATATGACAACATAAACACCAAATCTAGTAATTTTACATTAAGCAGTTTATGAATTTGGGGTTCAGAAGTCAATGTAATAATGGCGGATTCATCATCCTTTCTAACGTAGACATTGCCATAATTGGTCCAGCAATATTTATAATCCGTAGATTTAATTAAATCCCTGGCAATAAAATAGAGTCTGGCAGTTTTAGCAGTTAATTGCTCAGATACAAATATTGGGGTCTCCTCAGAGGTAGTCATACCAAGATGTTTCGCACGAAGCTTAGATTTGTTCATATTATTAAAGATCTTGCATTTTGGAGCAAATACATTTTCTGAAGGGATGATGTTGTTTCTACAACAATAGGTGTATTTGGAGACTTTCCTGTTTTTCCGCGTACTCTATAGACGTCCTTTACATCGGACGTAGTTACATTTGAACCGACGTTTTTAGACAACATCTTTACCATATTTATAAGATCTGATTTATTTTCAAATTCTTTTTTCGGTACATTTTTAATTTTAAAATTAGCTTTCCTGTGTTCCTTCTGCAGATTGTCTATTTTATTTTCCAGAATCTCAATATAAGTGCTATCTTCCTTAGACTGATTCTAAAGTAGCTATTTTCTTCTTGAACTCTTCATTTTGCTGACTAAGGAATTCGATCGAATTTTCAATTTTAGCATTTGTTTCTTGTCTTGTATACAAGAAACAAATGCTAAAATTGAAAATTCGATCGAATTATGTAATTTCGATTTCGATTCGATTATGTAAAACGAGTGCTGTTTTGCCGACGAATGCTGGAACTAAATAGGCAAGATCCCGACTTTTTTCATAAAGTTTTGTGGACTGATGAGTCTCAGTGCAGAAGGGACGAATACCTTAACCTGCACAATATTCATAGTTGGCAGTTAGAAAACCCGCCTGAAACCAGAGAAGATCGTTCACAATACATGTTTAAAATCAATTTATGGACATTTATGGAATAATCTTCAGTGGTTCAATTTTAGGACCAGTAGAGCTACCTCCGACATTAAATGGTAAAAAACTATTTGGCATTTCTTCAACAGCAATTGCCAACGTTCCTAGAGGATGGGCCACTACAAACACGGGCAACGATGTGGTATCAAAACGACGGTTGCCCAGCATATTACGCTCGAGACGTTCGAGCCTATCTTGACGATAGGTTCCGAATAAGGTGGATTGGGCGATTGGAGCCAATCTTATGGCCCCCGAGATCCCCTGACTTAAATCCTTTGGATTTTTTTTATTGGGGTTGTCTCAAGGATTAGTGTACCAAAAACCAATTCACAACGAAAGGTAACTCCGTAACCAAATAAACATAGCGACTCAAGAAATATCCCAAATAAGTTTAAGAAGATTAAAAAATAATTTAATCAAAGTAGATTAATAAGTAGATTATGTATTCGAACTAGAGGCAAACAATTAAAACATCTGCATTAATAAATACGTTGATTCAAAAAATTCCATATTTTTTGTCAATATACCATATCTAAGTCAATAAGTTCGGCTTTACCTTACCCTTAATGATAAAGATGGTAAATTCTACATTTTTTTAAGACTAGCTGTGCCCGCGGCGTAGCTCGCGTATATAGGTTTTATTTGGAGAATTTGACATTCAGGTAAGAAACATTAAACGATTTATATCATTACTGTATCAATATCACTTATTAGACGTCAGTGTAATAGACGTCTCTGGTTAGTGCGTATATACATTAAGCGCTCCGTCTCTATTTTCGCATACATGTCCACTATAAATTGGTAAAACAACCCCCGAAATCTTTGCAGATACGCAAGAGGATTATGCCTTACATGTAACAGGTGCGAATAAAATTGCAGAGCAAATATTTTTTTATTAAAATTGGTCTCTCTGGTATTAGGATTAACTTGATAAATTCCGAAATTGTACCCATTTTCACCGTGACAATATATTAATGGATATGGTAGAGCATCATAATATCGATGCGTTTCATAAATCCCTGGCAGTCGATCGTCATGTGTGTGCAACACGATGTCACGTCTATCGCACTCCTGGTCAACTAATACCACTGCCACTTCATCAGTGATAGGAACGTTGCTACCGCGGTGTTCAGTAACTTTTATTTTTAGTAACAGGACGTCTGTCAGCGTTAAAAACTATTTTATAATTGTTTATTAAATCTTGGCGGATCGATTGCAATGCAACCCTAAAACTATGAACGTATGGATTTATTTCATGTAGCATCCTTTGAAGTTGGGATATGAGTTCGCTATTGATTTGTGGGAAGTTGTGAATTCGGATATTAGTATGTTCATTATAATTTGACACAAAATAAATTGACTATTTTACTTATATATACATATATATTTATAACTCATAATATATATCATTTAATTTAATTTATTAAGTTGAAATTTAAATCGAAAATACATATATAATATCTACATTGGTTCTGGGTAATGTATGGTTATTTGTGGGACTGTGACTGCACGTCAGTGAGTCTCAATACGATTCGGAGTATCTTAACGCCGCAATTTAGAAAATAATGTAATTTGTACAATGCCATCTATTACGTTCGTTGTGAGAAAACTTTTTTAATTTAAGGGAAACATCTTTTTTATTGTTTACTTTGTTTTAAGTATAAATACATATATTATTAAACGTTTTCTACACACAAATCTTTTTATTACTTTTTCTGAGATTTTATGGCGCCATTGAACAAATTCGAACCTACATTTTAAAATAATAATCATAACTTTCGATAAAATTAACCAAATTTAATAAAACAAAAATTAAATGTAACTTGAAGATACGCTTTATGATTTTCTTAACGATTTCTTTTAAAAAAATGTTTACTTTAGATGTGATGCACATAATCAATCAATCAATCAATTCAATAAACAAACAGACAGACAGACAATTCCAAAAATTATAAAAATGAGCTTATTTAATTATTTTCATTTCCCTATAATGATTTTAGTGACAAATATTCTATACAATGTACAAAAACAAACACAACATGTTATCACCATTTTATTATAAGTATATATTTAAAGAGAGATGGCGCTGCTAACAGCAATCAATTCTAAAAATAAAAGAGATTAATTGACGCGATTGGTACATTATTATAAATATAAAACATAAAAGAACTTATAAACCAGTGTCTGCATAGTTAGCAAAACGCCTTTTTATATTACATTTGGACCATACCGCCATCTATCGATGAAATTGGTTAACTATTTCACTTTAGATTTTTAGTTAATAAGGTTATAATATATTTTTGTATATTATTTTATTTAATACGTTCTGTAATACTTTTGTTTACTGCGTTTTAGTTATAATTATATCATTATAGAATATTATTTTACCTAATTTAATTATGATTTATGATATAGTATTAGTTTAAAATGCACTTGATAACTCAACCATCGCCACCGTTGAACAAATTCGTATCTATACTTCGTATTAATACTTCAGAATATTTATCATAACTTTTGATTGAATGAACTGATTTTAATAAAATAAAGACTAAAGAAAAAAGAAGATACACTTTATATTTTCCTTAATGATTCTTATGATATATATATTCGGTGCGCGTACTAGTATTTTATGTGTAATAGAATTATTACGCATCGAATACTAATACGCGCACCGAAAGTGATGCACGTTAAACTAACGCGAAACCGCGTAAGTTGACTCAGCGACGCGTCACGTCAGTGCGCAAGCGCAACGTCACGTCTTACGGAGAAGAGCTCGCGAAAAATTGTAAAAATTACCGTTTGTGTTGTAAAATATTGTCACAACGGTGATGATAAACATAAAAGAAGTGATGGTATTACATTTCACATATAAGTTTATACATTTAATTCATTATAAGTACGTAAAACTAAAAAAATACTTACCTAAGCTCTCATAATACAAATGTTGCTAGTTGTGGGGTAAAATCATAATTTTCTTTTAAAATATTTATTTTCTATTTGTGTTTAAAACGTTTAATCGCAACGCTCTGTGTAAAACTCAAATGTTTATATATGTATAGATACCTACTTCTCTAAGTGTTAACATTATAAAATTAACAATGGGTGCCTATTTAAAACTAATACAGAGTGATCAGCTAATCGCGATTCGTCGACGCCATTTTAACACAACTATTTTATTTTAATTGCTTTTTTATTGACTAAGTTTACGTTTTAGAGTATAGAATAAAAACTTTTTTATTTACAACATCATGAGATTATTAATAAGAACGCCTTTACTAACCCAAACATTAACCAGATGTTACGTTAGACCCAAACATAGCCTATTTTAACCGACTCCCAAAAAGAAAGGTTATCAATATGTATGTACACTGATTTCTAAGCATGATCAATTCATATATACATGCTGAAATTTTAGTGGTTGTTGTCCCGCAGCCAAATTATACTGTCTCGATAGTAGAGTCAATTTATTAAATTAAAAAATATTACAATTAAAAAAGGGCAGATTTACAATAGTAATACCTCACAAGCTATTCAGGCGTCCAAACTAGTTTATGTCGTATGACTACGCTTGAGAGTTCATGTTATGAACATTTATTAGTGGCCCTTCACTGTGTAGGAAGCGCGCGGTGTTAGCACGTGCGATAGACGTAACACTACATTACGTCCAGCGAATTTTTTTTCAGACTTTATTATAGTAATTCGGTATAAGCTAGCCTGTACGCCCGACCTACTTGCAAAATATTGCTATTGGTTTGAGAATCGCATTCGAGTTTTGTTTTTCTCGATTGTAAGTAATTTAACATCCTAATAATTTTATTTTAATAAATCTATTGTACTACTAAGGCAAAATCATTTTACTTCGGGAAAACAACCATTAAAATTTCAGTGTGTGTATTGGATCAATCTGTGTGTATATCCTTTCAAATAAAAAAAATCTAAATCGGTTTAAAAATTGTAGAATTCTGAGGTAAAAAAACATTAAAAAATACACCGAATTGATAACCTCCTCCCTTTTTGAAGTCGGTTAAAATTAAACATTACACGATGTGCTTATTGTATTCGAGCAAATTAATTGTGTTTAATAATATTCTTAAATTTTATTACGTCTGCATTTTTTACCATTAATATATGTATAATAAAGTTATATTAGTAACATCATTATCGTGTTTATTTTATTCCATTTTATATTCTCATAAAATACTTCTACTAAATAATCTTCGTACGTAATATGTAATCTTTATTATATCGATTTTTTTAAATTAATCAAAAAATAGTGATTTGCACAATTTGATTGCAAACGCCAGAAACTGGTATCACTGAATGGCGTGTATGTGTGCGTGTGACGAGCGTAGGCACATTCGACTAGCGCCCACTAACAAATGACTTTGCATCATTTTAACGCTCGTATTTTGTACTGGACTGCGTTTCTATGCGTAATAATTCTATGGATATAAATTAGTACTTTACACGTGATACGTTAACAAACAAACAGACAGAAAATTCTAAAAATGGTAGAAATGTATTTAGTTACTTATTTTTAGTACCTCTCAATCACTTTTATTACAAAAATATAAAATGTACAGACGTCTGCTTTTTACATTTTTATTATATGTATAGATAATTAATGTAAATGTTATACCTTTTCTGAATCTGCAGTAAATGGAGCATTTTTACAAATTAGTTACCAGTTTACGTCAGTACATTTTTTTTCACGGTAGGTCATCAAAGTTGGAAGTGCAATTTTTTCAAAGATAAAAAAGGAACACCAATCATTTTTGAATATCAGTGAAATATTTCTCAAAGACTACTGCGACTTCCAGAGATAATTTAGTCTATTCATTGTTAATTTTTAATTGGTCTATTTGTATATTTTACGAGGTTTGTCTTTACAGGCGGTGACGCGTGGTTCAAAATTGGAATCAAGTGGACTGTAAAAGGTAGTTGGAATTGGATTTCGTTGAAATTTGCATCCGACACATAAAACTGAAGGTACGTCTGGAGAACGCCGTCAGCTTCTTTTCGTACTTGAGGTTGACACTCGCGTGGTACACTCCTAGTTTTCTTGAGCGATTTACACTTATTTTATACAATTCACGTCCGTGATTTTAGCGTATGATAATTAAATAGATATACGAATAGCGAGCGTGACACAATATACTTCCGCGTGCGGGCGTGTTTTTACTTAGACTTCTTCTTCTACCCGGTTGTTGGTCTCAAGAAGGAATGAATGGAATGAATGAATGGTATTATAGAGGAAATCTGATTCGTCAATAAGATTGACCAAAAACGCGGAATATTTTAATTTGAGAAGAGGCGGTAACAACAGGTTTCGTTGTTTATTATACTCCACTTAATTTTGTTGCAAAAACGTAAAAATTTGGCTGTGGCGCACACTGTTTAAATTATTTTTGATATATTTTCTTAATTTTTTTAAAAGATTATACTATGATCTTTCATGCCAAAATTCATATAACCTTCGTCTGCTGTTATGTACTCTTCGACAATTGTTCCCACTCTACTATTTGACTATTTCACTGTAAAACTTTTTCGATCGTGTTAAACTAAAGTTTACATAAGTTACGCCTCAAACAATCAAAATTGCTGTTCGCACTTGCAAAATACTTGGGGGGACAAGCAATCAAGAGCGTTATCGTTTTCAATATCGAATGCTAGTCAATGTTCGATGAAGTTGGATGGTCGTTAACGATAACTTGATATGCTCGCACTCACGAATTGTTTCGTGTTAACGTTTGCTGCAATTTGTATGGAATAAAAACAGCGCTATCTAGTGACAATAATCGGAAACAGTCATGAGTGACAAGTAAAAAGGTCGTAATAGGTATAGAGTGTAGAGAGAAGGAGGACCATCTCATACAAAATGAACGATGCACTAGAAGCTGGATTTTATTATTTGAACGCATGTTACTATTATATGTTATGCGTAAAAAATGTCTATATTAAGATATTGCAGGCGTCGTTTACTAGATGCCGGTTTTATGCCCCTCGTTTCCAGGGTCCCAAATGCATGGATTCATTTGGTAAAGTTCTAGAAACCTTTCAACGGTTTCTTTATCCCTAATTCATTTTCCGTAGGTACCTAAATAATCACTTATTAAGAGGTTATAAACAGGTCCGTCCATACTGGTTGACAGTTCGCGCGCTTATGAGCCCGACCATGTGTGGCCAGTATATTTGCGTGGTTGCCTATTTGTCTCCTTTGATGAACCATGAAAAAACGACAGCCGATAGGTAAGCCGTATTTGTTATTGGCTGTATTTGCCAAATAGGCAATTACGGCAATAAGTATGGCAAATATACTTTCCACACATGGAAGTTACTTGTCAAATACAGCAAATACGCAAATGCAAACAGCCATGTGAAGTGCCACCATGATAATTGTTATTGTGACTACTTTTCACTATGGAGTGTAGAGAGAAGGAAGACCATCTCTGTATATGAAAAGTGTCCCTAAAAACGCGTCCAGTAAGGGTGGCGCTGCAGTAGCATAGGATAAATTAAAAAAAAAGCCATAATTAATTAGAATAAGATGGAGAAATAAACAAGGACCGACCAATCCGCTTGGTTTTGTACTACGTAAATAGTTGAGGTTTTGTATACTGGCATTTTACTAACTACTCTAGTCATAAATTTTTTTAAATATTTGAATTCAGCTGACTTCACGCCGTTCACAACAGCTATCTTCACATCATAGTTTTTCAGACGCCAGCGCTATTGTGGTAGGTTTTGGAACCTCTATTTTCAGTAAATAGTAGGACACTTTTTCAACTTTCGCACCTTATAAGATGGTTCTCCTTGTACTCTACACTCCATACTTTTCACACACAAACTATAATAAGAAGTGTTGCTATTAGCTGATTCGATCCTGTCAATTTGACAGTGTGACAGTGTCAATTAGGGATGGGCAAGGGGAAAATATATCGATATATATCGAATCTATATTTTTAAACAGTATTGATATTTATCGCGTGATAAATATCGATATATCGTCATCATTTGCATTATGTAAAGATGAGGTTCAAAATTTTATTTACTGACAGTTGGACGACGAAACAAACGATAAAATATTTTAAAATATATCGAAATTGATACGATTTCGATACTCTAAAATAAATATCGATATGTCGATATATCGCGTGCTAGAATATCGACGATATATGTCGATATTTTTATTAAAATATTTCGATATATCGATATTTTTTGCTCAAGCGTAGTGTCAATTATATTACTATACACTTTGGTGTCAATCCTTTCACTGCCTGTAAGAGTTTTGGCGGGAACTTGATCGGCAGCGGCTTGCTGCTCCTGTATTATTGTTTAAATAATGGTTTGAAGTGGACTTTGATATGTGTTCACCTTGGTTCCTTCTTTTCCAAATGTATCACTGGAGTACACCGACTGCCTTTAGTTGTTTGGGGTTGAGATATCCTCAAGAATGAACTTCGGGCGGTTCATTCAGTCCAAGGCCAAAGCAACTGCAAGGAAGTTAGGAGTCTTTGCAAAGGTGCGGTGATACTTCACGCCGGGACAGCTAATTACTTTATATAAAGCGCAAGTCCGGTCGTGCATGGAGTATTGCTACCATATATGGGCTGGTGCTTCAAAATGCCACCTAGCAACTTTGGACTCAATGGAAAGACGTGGTAAGAGGCTTATTGGTGACTCGAATTTGATTAAAACCAATCTTACCAGTCTCTAACACAGGAGAGTGTGAAAAGGAATTGCATAATTTAATTACTCCCTCTCCCTTCCACCATCGGACAACCAGACGTTCGGCCGGTCTCCATCCCTTCGTTATTGACTTACCACGCATTCGAACCAAACGGTTTGCTACAGCAAAGGAGTGGAATAAGTTGCCAGCATCTGTGTTTCCATCTTTTTTTTTTCTGAAAATGTATGCTATTGGCCCTGTGGCCTTGACAGCCTCATCTATTTAGGCTCGTAAGTGAGGATCTATGAGCTATTGAGTGCAACGATTCAATCCCGAGGCACCCCGACCCCTGCTTTCGGAGTGAGGCTCCTCGAGCTGGGGGGGAGGGACTCGATGCGATTCAAGGGCCCCTCAGAAGGAGGTACGAACCTCGGCTTGAATCACTATTGCAATTTTGTTTACGGGTCGCAAAATTAGAAACGCCTCGTATCACGGGTGTTGAACCTCGTGTACGGGGTGTGTTTGTGACCACGCGTTCGCCGGCGAACGTGGTGTGCCCTAGTGTTCTGTACTAGAGTAGTGTCTGAGTGTGTGTGTGAGTTAGGGTTTACTGAACGGGTTCCCTCTCCTGTGGATGGGGGAAACGGGATCGACCTATTCATAAAAGTGATCTCGTCGTCGGGATCAAGAACAACGTTCTTGGGACGTCTCCTGTGAGGAGGCAGCATCCCTCTCTGGGGAGTACGAGCCCGGTATTTCCATCCGAGTATAATGTGGGTGTCTTCAAGGCAAGAGTGAATAAACCTTTGTTAAGTCAGTGCGCCTCACCATCTTAGGCTACATCACCACCTACCATCAGGTGGGATTGTAGTTAAGCGCTGACTTAGAATAATATAAAAAATATATAGATACTAGACATATTAATAAGAATTAATATAAAAGTTATAGTTATCATGTAATAACATACTGTTATATTTTTTATTGAATGCTAACTAACATTGAGAATATGTGATATTTTTCCAGGAGGAAGTTAAAATTACCAAAATGGGTATCCAATTGATGATGTAGTTATGAAACTACCAGGCACATTTGCGGTAGGTTTTAAGTTTTTATAAAATTGTGTTGTGCCAGTTAGTACCTAGCTGGCTAGCTATCATAAAAGTGGGCTAAGGGATTAAATACTAAAACCAGAGACTGAATAGTAGCGTAATCTTTACCTATAAATATTGCAAATCTGGAACAAATTCTTGAAGGGTTGAAGGCCAAAGCTCGTGTTTACTATGGAGTGTAGAGTAGAAGGAGGACCATCTATATATATGAAAAGTGTCCAATAAGAGTGGCGCTGCAGTAGCATACGATAAATTTTAAAAAAGGCGCCAAAAGTAATTAGAATAAGATGGAGAAATAAACAAGTACCAACCAATCCGCTTGGTTTTGTACTACGTAAATAGAATAGAATAGAATAGAATAGAATAGAATAGAATAGAATAGAATAATTTTTTATTCAATATAGATCACATGTGTAATACTTATTGAAAGTCATTTTTTACTTTACCACTGGTTCGAAAAAAAAACCTCTGTCCTGGGAAGAACCAGCAAGAAACCCAGCGGGACTTTTTTTTTTAAGCAAATTTTACAATAATGGTTGTACTAACTATATAAGTACAAAATTTATTTTAGAAACAGCTTGGAAGCGATCACCTCATTCCCAGGGGTTATTATCAACCATGTATTCATTTATACTATAATAACCCTTTTTATACAGTTTCAACTTAACAAAACATTTAAACTTGCTAATGGAGAGAGCCTGTACACTTTCCGGGACCTTGTTATAATAGCGTATACATTGCCCCAAGAATGAATTACTGACTCTGTGGAGTCGAGAAACTGGTATCACTAGCTTGTGTTTGTTCCTAGTGTTTACAGAATGCACATCACTTTTTTTACTAAAACTACCTTTGTTTTTGTGAACATACATTAAATTTTCGTAAATATACTGAGAGGCCAAAGTTAATATATTTATTTCTTTAAATTTATCTCTAAGAGACTCTCTCAGTTTTAGGTTGTAAATAGCTCTAATGGCCCTCTTCTGTAAAACAAAAATAGTTTCTGAATCAGCCGCATGTCCCCATAGCAAAATCCCATAAGACATTATGCTATGGAAATAACTGAAATAAACTAATCTAGCTGTCTCGACACTAGTGAGACCTCTAATCTTTTTTACAGCATAGGCTGCAGAACTTAGTCTGCTTGCTAGTTTGGATATATGGGGGCCCCACTGAAGCTTTGCGTCGAGAGTGATGCCAAGAAAAACAGTGGATTCAACAGGGCTCAGTTCTTCCCCATTTAAAAACACATTGGTACTCAGATTTCTAACATTCGTTGTTGTAAATTTAATACATTTAGTTTTATTTCCGTTTAAATGTAAATTATTAACGTTAAACCAATGCACTAATTTTGATATACCATTATTCACTTCGTCACATTTAAATGATTTACGTTTAAGTTTAAGAATCAAAGAAGTATCATCAGCAAATAATACTATATCATGATTATCCTCTACAATAGAAGGTAAGTCATTAATATACACTAGAAACAGGAATAGGCCGAGAATTGAGCCGTGAGGGACACCCATTAGTACAGGTGAGCCGGAAGAACTTTTACCATTAATAATAACTTTCTGCATTCTATTACTTAAATATGAAATTATAAGTTTAAGAGCTGTGTTCTTGACACCATAGTACTGTAGCTTCCTGATTAATGTCTCATGGTGAACGCAGTCGAAGGCCTTGGAAAGGTCACAAAATATACCCAAAGCATCCTCTGAATTCTCCCATGCACAAAAAATATGTTTAATAAGCTCAACTCCAGCGTCAGTTGTTGAGCGACCCCTTGTAAAACCGAATTGATTTCTATGTAGCAATTTATTAATATTAAAGAAACTTAACATTTGATCTAAAATTATTTTTTCAAAAATTTTACTAAATGTTGGTAGTACAGAAATTGGTCTAAAATTGGCGGGGTCTAATGTACTACCAGATTTATATAAAGGTATGACTTTACTAAGTTTCATTAAATCAGGAAACACACCAGATTCGACGCTTGTATTAAATATAGTGGCTAGATAAGGTGCTATTATATCTATTATAGATAAAATAACTTTAACGGAAATCCCCCATAAATCTGCCGTTTTCTTAACATCAATAGTTTTAAAATATTTAACGATATCTTTTGGCAGTACTCTATGGAATTTAAAAGTATTTGATATAATAGTTGAGATTTTATATACTGGCATTTTATTAACTACTCTAGTCATAAATTTTTTATATATTTGAATTCAGCTGACTTCACTCCGTTCACAACAGCTATCTTCATATCGTAGTTTTTCAGACGCCAGTGCTATTGTGGTAGGTTTTGGAACCTCTATTTTCAGTAAATAGTAGGACACTTTTTCATCTTTCGCCCCTTATAAGATGGTTCTCCCTGTATTCTACACTCCATATTGTTAACGTAGAGGATTGCAATCTACTTAACTCGATCGATCCCATCAATAATAATTTCTTTATATTGACAATCACAGAATGCTTCTCATTAAAGCTGTTGCTTTAAGATATTTTGAAATAAGAATAATCATGAAACCACAAAAATTTGCGAGTCCGTCGAAAAACTTAAGAATATTCATACTAAACTAGTTTTATTTCAAGGACAATAATAATTAAATTGGAATTACCAAGACCTACAAGTGTTATTATTATGATTTTCTTTACAAATAAATGTGTTTTAATATTTGTGATTAATATTACCTATTTCTTTTATTTGCTTTAGTTATCCTATCCTAATAACATGTGAATAAAGTGGCCTAGAATTACTGACTTATGCTTCACAAACAAAATTCCCTATTTTGTTGGTAACATTGCCAAATTGAAAGGCAGATTAGGGGTTACGCGTAGACAGAGAAATATAGCACTTCTTACTAGTTTATTATATAGTCTTTTGGATTCTCTTATGGAGTGCAGAGAGAAGGAGGACCATCTCTATATATGAAAAGTGTCCCTAAAAACGTGTCCAATAAGGGTGGCGCTGCAGTAGCATAGGATAAATTTAAAAAAAGCGCCAAAAGTAATTAGAATAAGATGGAGAAATAAACAAGGACCGATCAATCCGCTAGGTTCTGTACTACGTAAATAGTTGAGATTTTGTATACTGGCATTTTACTAACTACTCTAGTCATGAAATTTTTTAAATATTTGAATTCAGCTGACTTCACTCCGTTCATAGCAGCTATCTTCATATCGTAGTATGGCGGCGCTGTCGTCGCGCCACAAGCGAAATACGTCGAAGTCTAAATAACGCTAACAAAGTCCCGAAGTTAAAGCAGCATCTACAGAATAGCTTCGAACTACCACTTGAAGCGTTGGCCGCTCCCCGGGCAGAACACCTTGCCCGGCGGGAGATCTCCCCTTTTCCTTCCACCCACTACAGTGGTGACCCCGACGTGATATAAGCACGCAACCAATAACCTTCGGAAACTACAACTTCAAGATCTTCTTCGTCGTTCTCAAGTACCCCATTAATTAGCTCCCGAGCTGATATTGTCTGCAGTCTTCACATTCTGCAAGCCATCTAGCTTTACAAAGGTTCATTGCAGCACTGGAATAATAATGCTTCCTGTTCCTTCAAGCTACTCTCTGCGCTACAGTGTTTGGCACGGCTCTGAGCCTTACTGTTCGCCTCTGCTTCACGGCACTCTCGCAGATTACTTGCCTTCTTCTCGACTTACCGCAGACTACAAGGCAATCCCTGGCACTTGCAATCAGACTGCACTTCGACCTTCGGTCTAAGTAAGCGGGTGATGTGGCGGCGCTGTCGTCGCGCCACAAGCGAAATACGTCGAAGTTTAAATCACGCTAACAAAGTCCGGAAGTTAAAGCAGCATATATAGAATAGCTCCGAACTACCAATTAGAGCGTTGGCCGCTCCCCGGGCAGAACACCTTGCCCGGCGGGAGATCTCCCCTTTTCCATCCACCCGCCACAGTAGTTTTTCAGACGCCAGCACTATTGTGGTAGATTTTGGAACCTCTATTTTCAGTAAATAGTAGGACACTTTCAACTTTCGCCCCTTATAAGATGGTTCTCCTTGTACTCTACACTCCATAGATTCTCTGCCTACGATTAAATATACAGTAATCTATGGGTCCTAATCCATAGATAAGGGTGATTACCAGCTTGCCTTATATCTATTTGTCTATGGTGAACAGTGTGACCATATGTGGCAGGCTCCCGCCATTTTGGCAGAATTGGCCTCTAATTTTAGCATCTGGCATGATCGGTTAAAGTTTTATAAAACCTGGTAGTATTTGACAGTATTTTAGTGTAGTAGTAGTAGTAGTGTATTCAAAATAGATCTCATTGTGGCAACTTAAAATGCCGAAAATGGCAACCCTATATACTTCGCCAGCATGTGGGGGATTTCCCTGTATTTCTCGTATTATATTTGTATTACATTCAATAAACAACTTTAAAAGTTTGTATGTAAAGTTAATAATCTTAAAACGAGTATTCATAAACACGAGTTTATCGTTAATATTTCAATCAGTCATAGAAGAGACGTACTTTAATTTGGTATCGCATGAGCTTTCATGGTAATAATATCTTATTCATGGTCATAATATTTTGTGGATAAGTGTAATTATAGGTGCTGATGAAGCGAAAATATGAAAGGGTATATAAGAGCGGAGTGAGAGCAAGACCCTTTACTTCCATCGTGGATCTCCAAAGCTAAAGATGATCCAGACTGTGTAACTGCAAATGTACACCCCGGCTGTCCACTTAAAGAAGCATGCCGCTACTAGTAAACATAAAAAATTGTGAGTAGATTCAGCACCCGAAAGAATATTCTCTCAATTAAATTTAATTAAGACAAAAATACTAAACAGATTTAGAAAAAAACATTTAGCGTCTATCTTGCACGTTAAACAAAGCATTGGTGAGCATGGCGATTGCATTGCATTCAAACCAACGAAAGATGTTTAATTTTAATTTAATAAAAATATAGCATTTAAAAGTGTATTTTTATTTTTAGTTTAATACAGTGGTAAATAAAGTTGGCAGTATTTAGGCATTTATCACTACAGACTTCGGCAGGATTTGGCAGCACAGCAGGTTAGTAAAAAAAAAACAAGTAAGTCTGTGTCACAAACAATGTCTGTATTTTAAAGATGGTCACATTGTATGGCAGTGTTGCCAGATGTACGATTTAAATCGTATTCATACAATTTTTAAGAGTTATATGCATGTACGATCGAAACATAAAAATCGTACGCAATTCATACGACTTTTCACATATTCTACTAATGCTTTATCAGAATCATACAGAAACAAAGAAATACTTTGTTCCCTCTAATGAAAATTGAGCCTCGGAATGTAAGTGAAGAAATAATGCAAAATGTGGACGAATAGTGGAGAAGATTACCTCTGCTCTTTATTAAGTTGATATGACTCTCCCGTCAGACGAATTTTGGGCAGAAATTTGTGCGTTTTTAATTTTTTAACTTTCAGAATATAGCAAAATTTGCTCTCGATTTGCTATGCCTTACTCACTTTAATGCGGATTGTGAACGGTACTTCAGTTTAGTAAATCTCATCAAAATGAAAATCCGAAATAGGCTCAGTAGCGAGTCTGTGAACAGCACGCTATTAGCCAAACAACATATAAAACGCTTCGGTTGTCGTGTTGATTATTCTCCATCAAGAGAAATGTTAAATAATATGAACAATAAGATTTTATATGGAGATAAAGACTAATAATGTTGTGTTTTTACTTCAAAATTTTTGTATAATTTAATAAAACAAAGTTTTAAAAAACGTACTATTTTTCTTTAATTATCTTCTTAGGGAATACGACTTTTTAACTTTTTATATAGCCATCGTACGATCGTTTATTAAAAATGTCTGGCAACATTGCTGTATGGTGTTTAGTGTTTACTGAGTTTTGACGGGAACTTGACCTGGGGCGGTTTGTGTATTAAGTGTCTGCGCATGTGAACTATTAGTGGAAACTGTGAAAGAAGTGCTCTGATGGTGATGGATGCTCAAGATAAGCTGTTTGTTTGCATAGGCGCCTTTAGATACCATCGCCAACTGTCAGCTGCCTGCTAGCTCAAGTTGCCGTCAAAATCTCCCAAGGGTTGCACAATGTGACGCATCAACATAATATTGTGAAGCAGTGAACTATGAAGAAATTATAATAAACCGAATAAAAATACTCAAGACTTGGCCTAAAGGTCTAGATACCAGGCCATAAACTCCAAGAAAAAAATGTAGTGGTTACTGTTTACTTTATAGTTCCAATTAGCTTGCTACATATATATTTATCTATGGTTTCAATTTCAAATTTCAATACAGGAGCGTAAACATAATTTGTAAGTTCGCATTTTGTAAGAAAAAGAATTTAAGATGAGTGAAATGTATGCCGGTAAAGAAAAAACTTCGTCAAACTGTAAGTATTTAAATGGTGAAAAAATTTTCTAAGTCAATACGCTGTTACTTGTCGATCCTTAGTCAAGCGAGTAAGTATAAAGCAAAGCAAAATTAATCGTCCGAAATATAAAGATACACGGTAACAATTTGTTTAAAACTAATAGCATTTTTAAATGTGTATGGCTATATTGCACACAAGTTTTAGCCAAGTTGCGTCAAAAGTACTGCCTACGTGCGTACATCGTACTCTTACAAAATCAATATGGATGACTCAACCGTATTTGTACTTTTTGATATTGCCCACAACCACCACGTGAATCATTTAGGGTGATTCAAGTGTGTTTTTTCTTAGGGCTAAGCTAAAACTAGGTAAAACTAGACTTCCGGTACTCGCGTACGGGGGCGGGAGGGGGAGGGTTCAGGGAAAGCCCCCTCCCCCTTTCGGAATTATAAATAATGTTTATGAGTAATCATTTTTTTTGTAAAATCATAACCTCTCGTTTTTACACAGGAATATTGACTCTCTTAAGAAAATAGGGGTTCCAAATTTGAAATCCATACTCTATCAGCGGTCAGTCATATGTTGGTAAAACTTTAGACATCCGGTACTCGCGTACAGGGGCGGGAGGAGGAGGATTCAAGGGAAGCCCCCTTACACTTCCCCCATTGCGGCAATGTATAGTTTATGAGTAATAAATTTTTTGTAAAATCATAACCTTAACCGTGTAAAAAACACAGGAATATTGACTCTAAAGTTACTTCTGCAACGGCTTCGGCGCTGCGGGAAGTGCAGCCCCGTCGCCCTTTCGTACCAAATCACAGGCATCCATGCTCACCTCCGCAGCTTAGGCTTATTAGTCACCTTCGGCGACCAGCCTCGAGTTCAGCATGGGGTTGGGGCGTTCTGATTCGGTTTTAGTACAGATTCAACCTTATATCAATATATCTTATATTGATTGACTGCTCCCCACTGCAACTCAATTTGTTGTGTATGAGTCCCACCTTCAGCTACAAATGGATTGTCTGGGTCCGAGTAATTAACTTTTTTTATGGATGACCCGTTTTGTTATATGCAATTTTTAGTGAAATTTATTTTTATCGTAATTAATGCAAAACGCATTTCCGACATCCAAAAACAGTAAAAAGCTTAACCCTGACAAGCCTAAACTGAAAACATAATTAAATTAAGTACCGGACATGTATAGACAACCCTAAAACTATGTCTTCGTTGTTGTTATATACTACAATATCTTCATTGTTGAATAACAGTACAAATACAAAAGGAATGTTTAAGGCTTAAGTTGCACATATTTTACATAAACATTTTCACGTAGATGCCTAGTAGATCTGTAGCTTTGATCGTTGGTGGTATAAACATCTTAAAATATTACGTATATGCAAAATATAGAAAATAAAGTATTATTATCTGCGAGTATTAAACATGCAAAGTTGTTATTGTACCACCATGTGCCAAGTATGGCTATTAAAGCCAAAAACCTTGTGAACTATTTAAGGGTTGAGAAGTGGGAAATATAAGGTTATAACTGGAACTTGGCCTAAACAGTGGTAACATTTAAGGATATATAGTCTATAATGAAAATTAAACTTTAAAAAAAGTAAAGACTGCTTTAAAAATTAAAAAGAATTACATAACTAATTTCCATATTGTTTTATATTAATTTAACACACATTGGGCAAGTTTATCTTTTATGATACACCTAAGGGCTTATCACACACTAGGCCAGTGTATACTTAGATTGATTATTTATTGGCCGATAATAGTTACGTTGTTACCCACATCAATATTTCCTAGAAGTTTTTTAATTCAACAACACGGTGACAATATTGTAGCTATATATACTTAGTTTTTGTACGTGGTAGAGCCAAGCTGCATCTATATTTATAGTATAGTTGTAGCATGTATGGGTCAACGCGACTATTTGCAGATGAGGATATATGTTGATTTCTATGGCCACAGCAACGATAAGTGATAAGTGATCATCAAGTGGACTGTGTGCTTGTTTGGCACCTATTATATTTATTATTATTTCTAAAGATGGTTTGTATGATTTGCCAATGATGGCAACTAAAGTTCTTCCACAATATAAAGTAGTATTTAGTGTATTTTTACACACAAAGTTATTAACAATTTACTCATACATTAATGTAAAAAGACTTACTATTTACTCATAAAAACATGAGTCACTTCTGGTTTACTTAGAAACTTGGAATTTGGCATCAATGTAGACTATTGGGCTTAAGGCGGCTCTTCATGTTGGCCAACAAAGCGGTGAATGTGTTAGTAAAGATATTAGCCAAGAGTTTGTAATGGCGTTTTTTATTTAAATCTGGTAGTACATTGGACCCCGCTAATTTTAGACCTATTTCTGTACTACCAACTCTTAATAAAATTTTTGAAAAAATAATTTTGGATCAATTGTTAATTTTTTTTAATACAAATAAATTACTTCATAAAAACCAATTTGGATTTACAAGGGGTCGCTCGACGTCTGACGCCGGTGTTGAGCTTATGAAATATATTTTTAATGCCTGGGAGAACTCACAGGATGCCTTAGGTGTTTTCTGTGATCTTTCCAAGGCTTTCGATTGTGTTCATCATGAAACATTAATCAGGAAACTACAACATTACGGTGTAAAAAATTTGGCGCTTAGACTTCTTACTTCATATTTAAGTAACAGAACTCAAAAAGTCGTGATAAATGGTAAAGGTTCCTCCGGATCGGTAGTATCAATGGGCGTTCCTCAGGGCTCGATTCTTGGCCCATTCCTGTTTTTAATCTATATTAATGACTTACCTTATCTTGTAGGGGACAATCACGATATAGTATTATTTGCTGACGATACCTCTTTAATTTTCAAACTCAAACGGCAGCTAATTAATTATGACGATGTAAATAATGCTCTATCGAATTTAGTACATTGGTTTAACGCCAACAACATGCTCTTAAACGGCAATAAGACTAAGTGTATTAAATTTACAATACCTAATGTAAAACATTCGAGTACCAATGTGCTATTAAATGGGGAGGAGTTGAGTCTTGTGGATACCACTGTTTTTCTCGGTATTACTATTGACGCGAAACTTCAATGGGGCCCCCATATATCTAAATTAGCAAGAAGACTTAGTTCTGCAGCATATGCTGTAAGAAAGATTAGAAGTCTCACAGATGTTGAGACAGCTAGATTAGTGTATTTTAGTTACTTTCATAGCGTAATGTCTTATGGAATTTTGCTATGGGGTAATGCGACTGATATTGAAGCTATATTTGTTTTGCAAAAGAGAGCCGTTCGGGCGATTTATAACCTAAATTGTAAAGAGTCCCTCAGACAAAAATTTAAAGAAATAAACATATTAACTTTGGCATCGCAATATATTTATGAAAATCTAATGTATGTACATAAAAACATAAATAGCTTTAATAAGAATAAGGATGTGCATACTTTAAACACTAGGAACAAACATAAGCTTGTAATACCAGTTACTAGACTCCACAGAATCAGTAATTCATTTATGGGGCAATGTATACGCTTTTACAACAAAATCCTAGAACATATTCAAAGTTTATCAATAAACAAGTTTAAAAGTTTTATTAAAGAAAAACTGTACAAAAAGGGTTATTATAATATCAAGGAATACATGAATGAAAATAACCCCTGGGAATAAGGTGATCGCCACCATGCTGGTTCTATTAAAAATCATTTAAAAATTGTATAAATGAAATTATTGTTAAGTGAAATATGTTTGAAAAAAAAAAGTCCCGCTGGGTTTCTTGCTGGTTCTTCCCAGGACAGAGGTATTTTCCGAACCAGTGGTAAATAAAAAATGACTTTCAATAAGAATTATGTAATAATCGATATTGAATAAAAAATTATTCTATTCTATTCTATTCGTCCATACGTTGCTCATTCAGTTTGCTTCGGTTCAAGCCAATGTGTGGACAAATTTATTAAAATATATATTGAGGCGTTAATGGCTGCTTCGTTTTATTTATTCACAGCATACCGCTACTACGTGAATGTGTATAAGAAAAAGGGTGATTAAAAAGAAATGGAAAAAAGAAATATTTCTTGTGTTCCACAAATAATTTACGGCCTGATAGAGCTCTATAAAGGGAAAAGTTTCTTCATTGGGCATTGTTACTGCCATTTTGTAGACACTAGTTACGATGCGTGAATATAAAATTTAAATCAGGTGCGTGCGATCACTGGGAGCTCGTAGCAAACTAAACGAGCGTCCAGCGATCCAGCGTGTGGACGCGGCGACCATAACTCTGCCACAACCCTTTGATCTTTTGTAAAAAACCGACACCACGCGGATCTCGCGCCAAGTTGTGGGCTATCATTACAATACATACCAACGTAAGCACAAACACCCGCTCTACACGATGGCCATTGGTATTGGCCAACACATTCGCCACTATGTTGGCCAATGTGAAGTGCCGCCTTTATACAAAAGAAGAAATCTAAAAAATTGGCAAATTATTAATATTGTGTCAACGAAGTTACTAGTGCGCTTTGCGTGTGGGCAAGAATAATGCAATTATTCGAGCCATGAAATCTCCTCCAAAAAGTTCTACGGTCCTTTGATGTTGCGAGCAAGTTCGGAGAGTAATCTCGGCGTGCCGAGATGTTTAGCCCTGTATGCAGCGACCTCCGGACATGTCAGCAACACGTGGGCTGTCGTTTCTTCCTCCCACGTACATGCCCTGCACAGGAGACTATTTGTAACACCTATGGTAAATAAATGTTTGTTAAAGGAGCCATGTCCTGTGATAGCACTTGTTACTATTATATCCGATCTGTGGCTTCTTCAATCTCAGTAGAACCTTGGTTAAACAACTGTTTATTTTAAGCAGGGCCTCCCTAGCTTGTCTACAATCTACTAAGTCTTTCCAAAGCTGAGCATTTTACTTAGTGAAATTTTTACGTACGAGTGAACGAACGTTACCAATGGGGATTGCTATGATTGGTTCCGGCCCTATAGTAGCAAGAGCCGATACTCTCCTGGCCAGTGCGTCTGCTGCGTCGTTGCACCTGGGGCCATTGTGTCACTTTATCCATTGCAGAGTCACATTGTTGTGTTTACATATCTCGTTTGGCCGTTGATGGCATTCATATATTAATCCCGAGTTTACCACATTGCAACTCAGAACTTGTAGTACCGCCATGCTGCCGGTCAGTATTCTGATGGAAGAGTCTTTTACTTTCCTAGCATCTATTGCTATGGCTGCTTGGATGATACCCATACATTCTGCCTGAAAGACTGTGTTGTGGGTACCCGGTGGTGTACATTTGTGGATATTTAGGTCTTCTGAGAAACTTCCAGATTCAGTTCAGTTCTCATTATTTGTTTCGGAATCATATATGAAAATTCTGAGTTCTTTTGGGTTTGTTGTTGTTTGTTTGGTTTGTTTTGGTTAAACCTTCAGCTGGTTAGTTTCATTTAATTATATCTTGTATTTCTTATTAAACACAAATTGTTTAGGGATCTTATGGTATTTGGCTTGTAAGATGGGAATTTCGGAGTAAATTAGATCAATTATAAACAACAGCATAATAATTAGTATATTATAGGATAAGTTTGAAAAACAAGCACACAGTCCACCTGATGGTAAGTGGTGGCTGAAGCCCATAGCCATCTACATCTATCCTCGATTGAGGATTAAAATGCAGATGCATTGTCGCCCATGAGGACTATGGAATGCCCATTTACAGTAAAAACTGTCTCCGATTCTCTATACTCGCCATACGAAACAGCAACATAAAGCTGCTATTTTACACTGGTATTCTGTGAGAGCGCGGTCCTTCCCCGGTCGAGCCGACAAATTCGTTCTACACTTATATTATTAATATAGCTGCAAAATGGCCCTATCACGTACAAGGCTCTACACGTACGTCATGTTCATTGGAAATAAAATGTCTTACGTCTTACGTTGAATGTATTTACGTTACACATTCTTGATTTCATCAGACCGATTCTCAGAAAAAGTGAAAAAATAAAAAATCTGTTAACCAAAAAATTTATTATTTAATAGTTAATGTTACTTGCGTTTTAGTAAGATTATCAAATTATCAAAAAAAAATACAATCTATGGTAATGTGCCATATTCACAATCCATCCTAGCTGTACATCCGCTCAATGCCGCGGTACTGGACGTACCATTCATTAGTATGAATGGTACGTCCACGAACTAACGCGCACGATAGTTCGTGCGCGAATCCAGCGTGCTAGATTTAATCTAACGAATTAGACGACAGCGCATTTTATTCATTTAAAATGCCAAAAAATTTGAATTCTGACGTTGTTAACAACAGCAGAAGAAGAAAAACTAGCTTAGTAAATCCAAAAGTGCACGCCTCATGAGAAAAAAATAAATTGTATTACTAACTTTTAAAATATATTATTTACGTTTTAAATTTAGCGCTCTATTATTTTAATAGGTAGTGTCACCTACAAGGAAAAATAAATGCCATCAAAAACATAACTTGTAAAAAAAGCCAAGTCTCGCAACTCAGTACTTCTACCGTAAAAAGTTGTGAGATCCATGTAATACCAAGTCGGTTAATTTATTCAGTCCATAGATTGATACATAGATTGACTCCCCAGATTATAATGATTATAATGTTTACGAAAATAAAGCGATAACACAATGCAATGTACATATAAAATCGATATAGAGCCTGCGCTCACAGACGGCACGCCATGGCACGGCGCGGCGTGTCAAAAGATTTTTCGTGTAAATAAGATTTTCGACCTTATTTTAATTATTTTATCACTGACATTCCTTTATTTCAACACGAATAGACCGAAACGTCTTGCGTGACATCGTGGCATACTGTTGAACGTCACGGCATTCCATGGGATGCCGCGGCACATCATGTGAAATGCATAGGTTACTTTATGTCGTTAAAGGAATGTTACTGCTAAGTAATTGAAACAAGCTTAAACTTCTAAACAGCACACTGCTAAACTGAGTTAGCGGGTTGGGTTTAGAATCAAGTCGCCTGAATTTGAGGTTTCTGTCACTGTGGGGGGGGGGGGGGGTCCAGTGGACTTATCTCAAGCGCTCCCATGCAATTTTAGCTGCCGGAGCTGCGTCGAAATATTTAATATAATTTTCTAAAAATATTCATAAATCACTAACTAATACCTGAAACGGAACTTTTGAAATTGACAGTAACCAGTAACAGATATACTCGACCAAAGAGTATATAATCACTACGTTTATACTTGACTTCGCGACTCATGTCATAAGCGTCATTCCGTTGCTTCCGAGTTTACGTGAATGTGCTCCTTATTGTTATTATCTGCCTCCTGTTTTTGGACGACTTATCTACCCCTCTGGAGACCGATTGCTTGCTATTTTACGACGTTTTTGGAAATGGTAGGAGTTAACATTTTGGTGTTTTATTTGGTGCAAGAGCGAGCGAAGCGAGCTCGGGACTCGAGGCACCATGACTCGGACAGGTTAGGTTAGAAGGGGATGGCGGGGTCGATTGAGAGAGCGAAGCGAGCGAACAGACCCCTCCATCCCCTTCGTGGTTATTTATTTTATAAACCATGCGGGGCTCCGTCGACCGAGCTTCCCTCGTCTGCGCCACGTTGAATGGCGTTGGGCTACCCTCGTCCAACTCTCTGGCCCCACAAATCAGGTTTTTTTTAATAGGATAAGGGTGACAAACGAGCACACAGTCCACCTGATGGTAAGTGGTTGCTGCGGCCCATAGACATCCACATCCATCCTCTATTAAAAATCAAAATGTAGATGCGTTGTCACCCGTGAGGACTAAGATGGAATGCCTCATTTCCAGTAAAAAGGGCCTCCGGCCACCTGCACTCACCAAGCGAAACGCAGAGGTAAACCTCTACTTCACGCTGGTATTCTGTGAGGTCGTGGTACCACCCCGGTTCGAGCCGGCCCATCCATGCGACAGCAAAAGCTGCCGCCTGGCTCTACCACTGTTCATAGTGCTTAGGTCCTCCAGCGATTCTGCCGTAAGGACTATATCATCGGCAAATCGAAGGTTAGTGATGTACTCGCCATTGACGTTAATACCGTATCCTTTCCTGTTCAGTAGCTTGAAAACGTTTTCCAATGCAACGGTAAAGAGTTTCGGGGATATTACGCCACCCTGTCTTACACCTCTCTGCAGTTGGACAGGTTTCGTACTCTGGTTCTGTACTCGGATAACCATCGTAGCCCTGCTGTACAAACACTTCAGCACTTCGATATACCGACAGTCCACTTGGCACCGCTGGAGGGACTGTAGCACCGCCCAAAATTTCAATGGAATCAAAGGTTTTCTCATAGTCCACATACGCAAGACAAAGTGGTAGATTGTACTCTTCGGTCTTCAGTACAATTTGCCGAAGGGTATGTATGTGGTCTATGATGCTAAAGCCTTTTCGGAAATCGGCTTGTTAGGGAGGCTGGAATTCGTCAAGTCTGCGTGCGAGACGATTCGTAGAAAATATAAGATGGATTAAAGAGTGTTTTCTTGATTTACGGATTTACTCATATTATCTTATAAGTGCAATATGGTTATGACTGATGATAGAGGCATTTTAAGAAGACAAAATTGTTTGACCTTGACGTGTCGAGAGTAAAGCATCCTAATAACGCTTCGTGTTATGAGGCGTGCAAAAATAGGAAGAAGTTTATTTATAATTATAAATTTAAACATATAATAGACTATAATTTTAATGTTACCGTGATTTCAAAAAAACGCAACCTAATTTTACAAAAACAATTTTAGGTGTCTGTTATGGTGGCAGAAATATCTTCAACACAGGGAGCATCAAAGGCGTCTAAGAAATATTCATCTTCAACTTGTTAGGATTGTGTGGCAATATTCCTGCTGATACGAAGTCACCACTCTATACTCATACAGGCTTTGTTAAAAATCCCAGCGATTTCGTATGTCGTGATTTTTTGTAAATTATGTGATTTAATGTATAAATAACACTGTTGTAAGCTTGATTAAGAAGAACATAGAAAACCACGTCAAGAGGTTGTAGCATATTATGTTATGTGTGAGGAGTAATGGACACCCCTGTAATAAATGTTCTCAGCAAAAATTGTATGAGTCGACGGTAGAACGACTGTAATGGTTTTCCAATAAAACTGGTTTCTCCTCACTCGGATTAGCTGTTTTCACGAAATGTAACCATTTCATGACTAGTTCTTCATTCGTTCAACCATTATCAGAATTTTCATTTGTCGCACCTAATGGTCCATCCTATTCAAGTTGTGGTGAATGTCTTTTAAGTAGGTAGACAAACATGGGAGGAATAAAAGTTCCAACAGCGCTCATACAACAAATGATGGTGATCGTTTTCCCTTTCTCCCAAGAAGTCAAAAAGTCTTTTTTGACATTTTGTAGCCAGGATATTTTTGGTTTCCTGGAAGGTAATAATACCTGCTTGTTCAATGTTGTAAATATCTTGGGTGAGAACGAAGTTTTGGTCATGAATTCTTCCAAGTTATCAAGAAATTTAGTCACTTCGGTTTTATTAAATCCTTTAATTCTCTGTATACTTAAAGCTTTTGTTTTAGGTTTTCGAATGCTTATCCGTAGATTTCTCTTAAGAAATTCTTAGATCTATAGTATGTGCCATATCGATTGAGAAAAACGGACAATGACCTCAGATATGAGCCGAGTGTCAAAAGGCGTAACTTACAAAATCTCAATTTAGATGTGATAACAATATTTAAATATTGATATTATTCCCACTTCTAGGTCAGCACATATGTTTTGTTTTTTCGTTTCTTAAATAATATTGTCTGTGGTTCCTATAAACATAGTAAAATCTTACGGTACATCGCGAAAAATGTGTTATATTTTATATTTCAATTTATGGTAAGTAACGCAGCAATTCATTTAATAACAGTTTCATATTAAAAAAATATTTGAAGCAATATAATCACCATATTGAGCTTTTGCAAATTCATCCCTTTAAAATAAACAAAACGCGCGTTACGTCAGTTCGTTCTAAAAGAAACGTGACAATGGCAGCCAGAGATGCGTCACCTTTTTTGGGCCGGTCCGCCATTTTGTTTTCATTCGTGTTCGGATAGCGCTTGCGTGTGTACGTCTCGGGTAATTTATAGCATTCATTGCATTGTTTTAGTTGAGTTTTTACTGTTAAATTTGTTATATCGTTAAGTTTTTGTTTTTTGAATCTGTTATATTAGTTTTACTGTGACGGTCGTTACTAAATCGACATGAGTTCAGGAGAATTTGGTGAAGGACCCGGTCCTTCAACATCAAGTGGAAAGAGACGTCGCCGACCCATAATAAACGTAGCAGGTACGTACAAATAGGTACAAATGCGACGACGTAGCCTTTCTATTTCTTAAAGCGCTCTTTTTATGTGACCATGTGGTATTTATTTTCTAAAACAATATGTATTTATGTGATGTAGTACTATGGTAGTATATTTTTGTCATTTATTTACAGGCCCATCTTCTGGAGCACCTTTAACGTCACCAGTAAAAAAGAGAAAACCTACCACTTTGTCGGTCGGGGAACAAGAGATTATCATTAATGTATACAAATATGTCAAAAACACCTGGCCCGAAGACGTGTATCCTTCAAACGTTAATATGGTAGAAAAGGTTTCGGAGATCTCAGGAGTCAGCAAGAGCACTATATATCGCGTATTAAGCGTGTATAGAGATTCCCATAAAATACCAGAAAAGGGAATAATTAATAAAAGAAAAAAGTCTGTAATTGACAAGTTGGACGATTTTGATAAATCGGCTATAAGAGCGAAAGTGCATCAGTTCTTTCTTGCAGGAGAATTACCGACTTTAGACAAAATTTTGCTCAGTATAAATCAAGATGACCAGTTGCCAAACTTGAGCAAAACTTCCCTGCGACGTGTGTTGCGCCATTTAAAATTCAAATATATAAAGAGAAACAGAAAAAGTGGTCTAATAGATCGCCCAGAGATAGTTCTGTGGCGTACCAGATATTTGAGAGAAATACAAATATTAAGAAACGAGGGACGTAACATTTTTTACCTTGACGAAACATGGATTAACGCAGGTCATACTATGGGAAAGGTATGGGAAGACACCACAATTGAATCTTCTCGTCAATCACGGTTAGAAGGCTACTCTACTGGCGCGAAAGCCCCTTCGGGTAAAGGAAAGCGATTAATAGTTGTACACGTTGGCAATGAAAATGGCTTTTTGGAGGGATGTGATTGGGTATTTGAATCATCATCTACTGGTGACTACCATGAGAGTATGGACGCTCTCCATTTCGAGGACTGGTTTAGAAAAGTAATAGAAAAACTGCAAAGCGGCGATGTCATAGTTATGGATAACGCTAGTTACCACTCCAGACGTTTAGAAAAAACCCCAACAATGTCTTGGCGGAAACAAAATATGCAGGAATGGCTAGAATCTAAACAGATCGCATACGTGCCCTCGGACACAAAGACCCACTTAATGGAAAAAATAAAGGCAGTTAAAGATAACTATCGAAGTTACGTCACCGACGAGATGGCAAAAGAAAAAAGCATCACAGTGGTAAGGTTACCTCCTTATCACTGTGAGCTTAACCCCATTGAACTTGTGTGGGCAGATGTGAAAGGGTACGTTGCACGAAAAAATACAACTTTCAAGTTAAAAGATGTTAAAAATTTACTTAAAGATGGTTTAACTCAAATCACGCCAGATAAATGGAAAAACTGTGTTCAGCATGTCCTTAAGGTTGAACAAAAAATGCGTGGCATGGATGATAGAATTGACCAAACTGCAGATCGCTTTATAATTAATGTTACAGATAGTTCATCAAGTGAAGATACGAGTGATGATTGCACCGAATAAAAATAAAGTTCTTATATAATATTAAAAATAAAGTTTTATCTTTTGCATAAGTACGTACTTATTCGGTGTCGTTATCACTCGAATCTTTATATGTGTTATAAATTAATGTTTTTTGTTGTTAAATGAATAAAGTACTTTATAACAATAGATGATTTTTCTTCTACAGCGATCTTTCACATAACTTTTTAATAATAGTTAATAAATATATATTATATCAATCATTATAAAAAAATCATTATAAATAAAGAAAGTACTACATATAAAATGTGCCTATATATTGAAGGTTTGTAACCCCTGGTTAAACGACCGAAAGGTCATTGTCCGTTTTTCTCAATCGATTTGGCACATACTATAGTCCCTGTCAGCCATTCTAGTATCTCTGTTAAAATTATGAGACAGCTTTAAATTTTCAGCACATTGAAATGTTATTTTTCTTAGTTGGTTTATCGTCAAACCATGAAACATATTACTTAATAGTAAAACACGCTCTGTAAGTATATTTTCTTGCTCTTCGCATGCCTTCCTAATTTTGAAGGTTTAAATTCATCTTTCTTTATCTTTCTTTGTAATGTGCTGAAAGGAATACCAGTTTCCTCGGCAACTTTGCGTATTGACACGTCTTGTCATTAGATACAACACAACTTGCAGGCAGCTGTTGTACGCATTAGAGTACAACAGCTGCCTGCAAGTCACCTGAAGTCCAACTCGCTTTATAGGTCTTTCTTTTTCACTTCCTTGGCATCTGAAATCAACAAATATGTTCTATCATAATGAAAGACGATGCGGGGAATGGGGGTCAACTGACTCTCATTACCTCAATGACGGTTTGTTTGCTAGATTTAAATTAATATACAAGAAACACCAGAAAATCTACTAAATTGCATTAATAAACATAATTTTATTCCCACTACTACAATAGTGGATTAATAAACATAATTTTATTCCCACTACTACAATAGTGGAAATAAAATTATGTTTATTAACGCAATTTACTAGATTTTCTGGTGTTTCTTGTATATTAATTTAAATCTAGCAAACAAACCGTCATTGAGGTAATGAGAGTCAGTTTAAAATTATTTTATACGCAAAAGTAAGAAATATAGATATTCACGTTTTCGATCTAAATTTCTGAAATTTTACAACGGCTCCTTCCTGTGTGACACGTGTCGCTCCCGGTGAAGCTGTGAAGCAATCGCTACAGGCGGTGGCGGGAGGGGTGCGGAGCTACACCCCGTGCGACAGAGCCGTATTCTGTAAAGCTTTAAGCCGCCTCCACATGCTTGGTGTTGGCCACAAACACCAAGAATCACCAAACATGTGTCAAACACCCACTACAATCACCCAACACAAACATGAAGAAGAAAAGAACTTACGCCTTTTTAAAAGGCTGGCAACGCACCTGCAATTCCCTTGGTGTTGCAGTTGTTCATAGGCGGCGGTAGTCACTTACCATCAGGTGATCGTATGCTCGTTTACCCCCTCCTATTAAAAAAAACGGCATCCACATGCTCGGCGAACGTGCTAGTATATTCCGAATGGGCAAACATGGCGGACGACGAGCTTGTGGCAGCGATTACTTTCGGGCTGACCTATTTTTATTTAAATCGAAAGGCAAAATGGAATTAAACAAAAAGAACCTAAAATACACCATTACCCAATTACACTATCAACAATATCTATTAATTAAAATTAACCCAAACAGTCATTTTAGCGATATACGGGTCTCCGTCGTTTTACTATATCGATAGTTTTCTAAATAGCTTAGAAAGTATTATTAGACCAATAAAGGCTAATAACGTCTTTCTTATTGACGATATCAATATTAACATTATAAAAGGCAATGAGGATAAACATAGTGAACCATATTTAAATCTAGCTGCTGGATTGGGTCTCTTGCCTGGTCACACGTATAAAAAATTGCCTAGATCACGTAATGACCAAAACGATATTAAACACCAAAATAATAGTCATGGATAGTACTATCACAGACCACGCATTAATTCTCACCCATCTTTAGATTCCAAACGTAAGCCTGATAATATTTTCATTGATAAAATAACCGGTTCAGTACAGATGACACGTCAGGCGTGCCATTGATTACTTTTGTGTGTGGCGTATGACACGCGAGTCGTGTCTTTTTTTAAATCGTTATAACTCGCTCAAATTGCGTTTTTGGAAAATTTATCCAGAACAAAATATTCATTATTTTGCAAGTAGTTCATGCCTGCGGCTTCGTTTCTGGATATTTTGAAAATTTGAAATTTTTATGGGTTGACAACTTTTTTTTAACTTGTACATGGTACTCTTTTTACTTTGTGGGTTTTAAATCATGTTGTGGAAAAATAGTCTAATAAGTAACAAATAATAGCACTCATTGCGATCGCTCACAAACTCAAGTTGTAAATAAATTTCTAGAAAACAAGAGTCCTGTTAAAAAAAACAATGCGTTTGTCTTATTGTTTAATTTTGCTTAAAATGATTGAATTGCCGTCGTATTACTATCATATGACCGAATAGACCTACGAAGTACCATGTGCTCTTGTGATATGGTATAAGGTTTATTTTTGCTTGAAACAGTTTGAAACCGTTCACGCATAAAAATAGTTCGCTAATAAATAGTCTTTTGTCAATCTGCCGCCGTATAGCGCTGGCGTTTGTTTTCTTTTGAAAACACTTCTTCTTCTTCTTTTAAATTATGGCTTCTCTTGATAGAATTCTGCCAGTGTCAAGTCAGTTTGAAAACACTTGTTTTGCTATTCTTACTAATTAGACGTTTTCAAATCGACTTTACTTTGACATTTGCATAACATTAAATAATATTTAACATTTGTAAATATGAATGAATCATAAACCTTATTTTTTTCCAAATTAAGGTTCTTGATTGTTTGATATTTACAAATATTATTATTAGGTGAAAATTTAATTGAATAAAAAACAAGGTTTTCCAGGGTGATTTAGCTGTACCTACTTATATAAATGTTTTTTTTTATAAAACAAAAAAATGTACAAAATGTTTGTAATCTCTCCATAAAAAAAGTCACTTACTCTCAATTTCAAAGAAAACACGTAGAAAAGCACGTAGTTACCCATTAAAAACAAGTATCCTTCCGTTTGTAACTGATGTTTGATGTCAACAACAACAAAAAAATGTTGACGGCTCCGTGGCGCAGTGGCTTAGCAATGAGTTGCTGCGCTGGGGGGCACGGGTTCAAATCGCACGGAGCAAGTATTTGTATGACCTACAAAAATTGTTCCGGGTCTGGAAGTTTGTCCTTGTGCAATTTGTGTTTGTAAACTGCCTCCACGATACAGGAGAAAATCCTAGTGTGGGGGTAACGTTTTTAAGAATAATAATAATAAAAAAAACTAAACTTAATTAGGTCTAAACAAGTGAAAAAAGCATAAAAAAGAACATTACTTTTACACATGGCTGATGGCACAAAAGGCGTGTCATCAAATGTCTGTGGCGACACGTGACACGCCAGGCGTGCCACGAAATATTTGTTCGCCGCCACAGCTAAAAGTTGTCTAAAATTGGTGCCGCAACGAATCGGTTAACTATAATAACGCCATAAAATCAGTTGAATCGGTAGATTTTTCATTCATATCTCGTCATAGTACGTGTAATGCAGACATAGCAGCTCATGAATTTGTCAACATATTATCATCGGCAGTAAAAAATAACAACACAAATTAAGTTACCAAGATCTAGACGCACTCTTAAAGCATGGGTGACGCCTGGCTTGATCAAATGTATCCGCCACCGTAATAAACTCCATCAAAATCTTTAAAAAATTCCTGATAATGAAATGAAATGAGATACTAGAAATTTCTTACAAACGGTACAGGAATTTTCGTAATTCATTGTTGGGAAAGCTCTGGCGCCAATATGAAACACATCTTTTAAAGAGTGCCAAAAGCAGTAAAGAAACTTTGTCTGTCATTAAATCTATCTCAGGACGTAATAATATAAATAATCACGCTGATAATCTAATTAGGGAAAAACCTACGGTTTCAGTTGACAGAGCGAATCATTATTTTTCTAATCTCGGTAAAAAATTAGCAGATGAAATAATTGCAAATCGTGGTCAACGTACAGTTACAAGTTCGACCCACAGATCTCTTAACTCCTTTGTGCTCTATCCACCAGATGAGACGGAGGTAGAATCTACTTTGTTAAGTCTTAAAAATGATTGTGCTATTGGGTGGGATTCTATCTGCTGTTTTTCCTAAAATGATAAAAGATATAATTATATTACCGCTTACCAATCTCTTTCAAATTTGTTTTGAACAAGGATGTTTTCCAATGGTGTTCAAAAGGTCTCTCATTACTCTACTAGAGACAGTGTCGAAAACTACAGACCAATCTCTGTGCTGCCAGCTCTTTCGAAAATATTGGAAAGGCTGTTGAATAACCGTTTGGTAAAATTCCTGACCAAATACAATATTGTATCAAGCACGCAATTCGGTTTCAGAACGGGTAATAGCACAGAAGATGCGGTAAAAGGCTTGACAGAATTTGTAAAGTAATAAGTTGGATCAACAAAAAAAAATGTTTGGGTGTTTTTCTTGATTTAGCAAAGGCTTTCGACACCGTCTTGATCCCCATTCTTATACACAAATTGGAAAATATCGGAATTAGAAATTCGGCCCTCTCTATTTTTAAAAGCTTCTTAAGTCACCGAGTGCAGAGTGTTAAGATCAAAAATTTCATCAGTTCTGATGCTAGTGTCACTTTTGGTGTCCCTCAAGGAAGTATCCTAGGGCCAAGTATCTTTTTAATTTATATTAATGACCTTTGTCGTATGCCATTAATACATGGCAAATTATTCACTTATGCCGATGATACGGCTATAATATTTTATGGAGAGACTTGGGCTGACGTTCAGGTGATTGCTGAAAGGGGACTCCAATGTGTGGCACAATGGCTTGAGGACAGTTTACTAACACTAAACGTATCTAAATCAACGTACTTACAGTTCCGTATTACCATTACAGCTGTTGAGGATATTGAACTGAAGGTACACTTTTGTGATCTAAAGTCAACAGACAAATGCTCTTGCCTTAATATAACTAGATCTAAAACTGTAAAATACCTCGGTGTGTTGTTAGACGAAAACTTACTGGCTCCTACACATTGATCTTATTTCATCCCGGACTCGTATACTTATTTGGACACTTAGAATAAGTTTGGACATTTAAAAAGCTAAGACACATTGCTGATTTTGACTTATTGCGCACAGTATACTTTACTTTAGCACAATCAATTATAGGCTATTGCATAAGTGTCTGGTGAGGATCGTGCAAAAGTTTTTTAATTAAGCTCGAAAGAGCACAAAGATGTTTACTAAAAAGTATGACATTTAAACCTTGTAGATACTCAACACAATTATTATACAGCGAATGCAAGTTGCTGTCTGTCAGACAATTAATACGTTCAGAATTTGATCACCAAGCAACACGATCGCACTCCCTACGACCCTGAGATCTATCGTAACAAACGTAGAATACCCAACGTACTGGTACCGTTCAGATACCGCACTGCTTTCGCTAGACGGCAAAGCGCATATTTCTCTATAGTACTCTATAACAAACTTAACGAAATTCTAAATTTCTATCCTCTTTCAAAACACGAGTGTAAAATTAGAGTTCGAGATTGTCGTTATCCACACGTTCGTGTTTGTTGTATGGTGTTCGCTGTTTGCCGTTGTTTGCCAAGCATGTGGAGGCGGTTTTAGGTTCAATTAATTTTAAACTGAACGTCTTCATTCTATTCTTTAAGCGGAGAACAAGTACATAGTTTACTACTACTTTAAAAGTCATAATTCACATAACAAAATGTGTTATGTGAATTATTACTTTGATTTTTGATCTTGTGTTTTTTTTTGTTGTTTAAAATTAAATGTGAAAAATCCTTAGAGGAATACCTAATCTATTTTTATTAATAATATAATGATAAAACGTAATAAAAAAATATTTATTTTTCATTTTCATTTATCATGTCGCAAGGTATGCGTTGTAGATAGACGACAGTAGAGCGAACGCATGCATTGTTACTACATAAAATGATAAATCTGGTGTACAGCCAGTATCTAGCATGTTTTATGCACGACAGCTTTGATACCTACGTCCGGCCTATTTTTTATATTCTATTTTGCCATTAGGACGACATTAAAAGTAGTGGGAAGGCTCGTTGCTGGATACAAAATGCATCCAGCTATCCAGCTCTCCAGCGTATCCAGCAAGCAGTTAATAATTATTATTGACATACATCAAGTCTACTCATTGTCGTTTTGCATTGTGCGTCGTGCATGACCTTGACGGGAGGTACAACAAGATGGACTGTGTATAAAACATTTATGACACAGACATTGTCGAAATTGCATTAGTTTTTACTTAATCTGAACATGTTTATAAACCTTTCATTTTTAACCGCCTCCAAAAAGGAAGAGGTTCTAAATTCGACTGTATTTTTTATGTGTTACCTTAGAACTTTTTCTAGGTGAACCGATTTTTTTATTTGAAAGCTAGTGCTTTTCATGTGGTCCCATATAAATTTGACCAAGATCTGAACAGTAATTTTCGAGTTATCTTCACTAATGCGTATTTAATTGACTTCGACTACATTGATTTTAAAACAAAACAAAAATAATTAAAATTACAGCCCCTTCTTCAGAAACTATTAAATATTATTTAATATTATTTTATTATTTGGAGTGGAGTAAGCTAAAAAATTAAGACAAAATATGTTATCACATTCAACATAAGAGGCTGTGATAGAATGTTGCCATATCAATAATTGGTTTATTGACTTTCTAACTTAATATAAAACTACTGGTGCAGTTTCATTACTAGAATTATTGTAATTAGAAATGTTTTGTTTGTAAATTTCTCATTAAACTACAACATGCACATATCTGTTTCTTGCAGTGGCATGGCACCGACCCCAGTCTGCTATCTCCCTCCAAGAGGAGGAGCTGATGCAGAACAGTGCTCGAGCTGCGCCCAACGCCACTGACCCAATTGAAAAACTACGTCTGCTTTGCCTGTCTAGGGGCGCCACGGGAATATTAGCCCTAGGAAGGTTTGTGTTGATTAATAAATATAATGTGTTAATTAAAAAGGAACTATTAAAGTGGGTAGTTATAATGGATGAAAGTGGACTGTATATTTATTTATGCTATTGATTGATTAATGACTGCTCTGAGGTTAGCTATACTAGGGGACTGCTCGAAGAAAAGATGGTACTTTTTACTATACTGTATTAACTATATACAAATGATTCGGCACTGAATAACTATATCTAACACTATGTACAGAGGGAGGTCTTGAATTGGAGTCTTGATTCGCTGTCTTGAGTCTTCTTTGGAGTCTTCTCGAGTGCCGCTTCCGAAGTGAAATGAACAGCTCACAGACCGAAACGCCCTTCTTATATCTCGCAAGAAGGTGTCTCAGTCTGTGAGTAGTGCCGTGCGACGATAATGAAGCCGCACGCGCGCTGATTGGTCGACGACATCACGTGATCAGCGCCGGTGTGCGGGGTGCGCGGGGCGTAACGGGGTACGAAGGGGCGACGGGGCGGCGGGTCTCTAGCTGTCCTCAACATCCTCCCCCCGGCGTAGCTCGCGAGCCCAATCTTCTTTCGGGAGGACGGCGATCTTCCTGACCGGCCGCCGCAGCAATCCGCCCCTGGTCCGTACCTCCACGTTGCGCACCACGCCGTCTGGTCCGGGAAAGGTCCGTGTTACAATTCCCCGCGGCCACACGTTCCTTGGCAGGCTACCGTCTGCCACCACGACGAGGTCCCCTTCTTGTAGCTGTCGCTGCTGCACATGCCGCGAGTCCCCGCGCGCAACCAGCGTCGGCAGGTACTCCTTCATCCAACGCTTCCAGTACTCGTCGGCAAGTCCTTGCGCCGCTCTCCACGCCCGACGATCACTAGGCGTGCACGGCGCGGTTACTGGAAGGCTCGATGGTCCCAGCAGCAGGAAGTGGTTGGGTGTCAGCGCTTCTTCCTCGTCGATGTCGACTGGTACGTGCGTCAACGGTCGAGAGTTCACCGTGTTCTCTGCTTCTGTGAGGAGCGTCACCAACGTCTCCTCCCGCGGGCTCTTCTGGTGTAGAGTGGCTTCGAGCGCGGTCTTCACTGAGCGCACGAGACGCTCCCATGCGCCTCCCTGGTTCGGCGCGCCCGGCGCGATGAACTTCCAGTCTGTCCGCCGAGTCAACGCGTAGTCCTTCAGCAGGGGTGCCCACTCCTCCATTGCCCGTCGTAGTTCGGTGTCCGCCCCATGGAAATTTGTTCCGTTGTCAGAGTAGATGACCCGTGGCCACCCCTAGCCTAGCCGCCATGCGCCGCAATGCCGATATCGCCGAATCCGTCGTTAGGGAATAAACTATCTCTAAATGCACCGCGCGCGTCGTTAAACAGGTGAATAACGCTACCCACCGTTTTTCATGCCTACGTCCTATCGTAACCGTTATAGGCCCGAAATAGTCGATTCCGGTGTAGGTGAATGGTCGCGCGAATGCCCCTAACCGTTCAGGTGGTAGATCTCCGATAACCGCTGGCCGTGGTGTCGCCTTGCGTACCCTGCACCGCAGACATCTCCGCTCCGCTTCTCTTACGGTTGGTCGTAATCGAAGGATATGATATCTCGTGCGTAGGTCGTTTACTACCCGCTCCCTGTTGGCGTGGCTTGCTTCCTGATGCGCCTTTTCCACAAGCAGCTTTACAAATTGGTGGCGTCCGTTCAGTATGATGGGCCTCTTCATTTGGCTGTCCACATCGGCTGCTTCGATTCGTCCTCTAGCTCGTAATATGCCATCTTCCAATATGGGGTCGAGCTTCCTCAACGCGCTGCCGGTTGCCAGGTTCTTTCGTCGCTGCAGTCGACTGATGTCTTCAGTGAAGCTTTCTTGCTGACTGCGTTCTATCCACATCCGCTCTGCTCTCTGGATGTGCTGCAATGTCAGTCCGTGCGCCCTTCCTCTTATGGCATCGACGAACTGTAGTATCCGTGCAGTGGCCCTTATTAATCTCTCGTAGGAAGAGAATCTCTCTATGTCCGGCAGGTGTGGAGCGTCCTTGGTGTCGCTCTGGTGCGCCACGACTTCCTCCAGTTCCTCATCATCATCGCCTGCCTTCTCTTCCTGACGGCGAGGCCATCTGTCTTCGTCCTCGTACAGGAATGGCGGTCCCGTGAACCATCTGTCGTTTTCTTCTTTATTCATATAATTCACACGCGTCGCTTGATCCGCGATGTTGTCTGCGGTCGGTATCCACCTCCATCGCTCGGGTGATGTCTTCTCTGCTATCTCCCCTAACCTATGAGCCACGTATGGAGTGTAACGCGCCGTATCGTTCTGTATCCAGTGGAGCGCCGTAGTGGAGTCTGTCCAATACACTACCCTATCGGCTACCACTCTGTGCTCGCCTTGCACGAATTCCGCGAGTCGCGCGCCTATTAAGTTCGCCTGCAACTCTAAACGCGGTATGCTTTGTGCCTTTATAGGGGCAACTTTCGCCTTGGCCGCCACTAACCGTACCCTAATCGTTCCGTCGCGGTATCGTATACGCCAATACGCCGCGGATGCGTACGCACGTTCGCTTGCGTCGTTGAATACGTGAAGCTGACGCTCTACCACTCCCCCCGTAGGAGCATAGCACCTAGGCAGTCGCAGTCGTGACACTTCCTCGACGACTCGCAGCCACCTCTGAAATTCATCAGCTGCCTCCTCGGGTAGTTCGTCGTCCCATCCGACCTTCTTCATTCGCCATAGGTCTTGCAGCAGGATCTTGGCGGTGATGGTGAGGTAGCTAAGCAGTCCGAGCGGGTCAAACACTGACATGACTGCGCTCAATGCTTCCCTCTTAGTCGGTGGTCGCTGTAGCGCCTTTACTTCCTGTGGCACCCTATTCATAGAGGTGTTGAACGTCAGGGCGTCTTCGTCGGCCATCCATAACAACCCTAGTGTCCTGCCTGGGCTGTCTTGCCTTAAGCCTACTTCTTTAGGCTTGCTCGCTAGTAGTTCCTCCGGCTTGTCTTCCAATAGGGCTGTGTGGTTAGAATTCCAGCCTGCCAAGGTGAAACCGGCCTTCTGGTGTACTTCCATAACCTGCCTTACCGTATTTACCGCCTCCTCTACCGTAGCATAACTGTCTAAGTAGTCGTCCATATAGTGACTACGTACGATAGCGTTAAGCGCCAACGGATGTGTTTCTGCGTGTGCGCGCGCGTTATGATCCCTAACACTATGTGCGAGAAACGGCGAGCTCCTCGCACCGAAAATCATCGATGTCATAACGTACTCCCGCGGTGGGCTGGATCGCTCGTTACCTCGCCACAGAAACAATTGCGCGGGTTGGTCGCGACTGTCGATCTTCACACGTAAAAACATCTCCCTAATATCCGCGGACACGGCTATTTCGTTCTCCCTAAATCTAAACAGTATGCCCGGTAGGTTTCGTAACAAGTCGGGGCCGTCGAGTAAATAATCGTTAAGACATCTACCGGACGCACGCGCTGCCGCGTCGAAAACCACTCTTGTCTTCCCCGGCTTGTTCGGATTCCGTACGGCGTAGTGAGGCAGGTACCAGCTCTTGGGATCCTCTCTCTCTGTCCCCTCGGCTTCCCTTGCGTATCCTTTTGCCAGGAGGTTGTCTATCTGGGCTGTGTAGGCGTCTCGAAACTCCGGCGACTTGTCCATTTTTCTCTCGATCGTCCGCAGTCTTCGAGCGGCCATCTCGTAGCTGGGTGGCATCCGCACGTGGTCGTCCTTCCATGGCAGTCCAACTTGGTATTGCTCGCCGACCTTCTTGACGATGCGCTGGAATATCTCGACAGCGCGTTCCTCTTCTCGTCGCGGCCTACTCTTTAGCGAGATACCTATGGAATCGATCTCGTACTGCCGTTTGAGGAGTCCCGTTAGCTCCTCGTCCTGACTGGCAAACGTTCGGATGTCCCTATCTGACCGTCCGCTAACGCTTACGATGTGTAATACGGTCTCACCGTCTTCTCTACACGTGAATCGCGGCACGGTTCCCTGTATTACCCACCCTAATAACGTACGTGCAGCTATAGGCTGCCTTCGACGTCCTATCCTTAAATTACGGGTGATTATTAAATGCCAGTTGTCGGTGCCTAATAATAATCTCGGTTTTGCGTCGTCATAACAAACCGCGCTCGGTAGGTCACGTAAGTGTTTTAAACGTAAACACTCCTTACTTACGGATTGTGAACCTATCTTTAAATTTGCTATTGTCCGCGCATTTATTCTATACATCTCACTGCGCGTCTTGCCACGTATGCCTATGTTAACTAGCCTGCTATCGGCCTCGCGCTGGCTATTATTTACGCCTCTAATATTCAGCGGCTTTACCGGTCCTTCCGCTCCTAACTCGCGCGCTAAGTCGTCGTCGATCAACGAAATAGTCGAGCCTTCGTCAAGCAACGCATACGTATCTATTTCCCTACCGCGTGGTCCACGTAACGTAATGGGACACACTTTTAATAATACGGACGCATTACTACCAACGTTAGACGCGACGAGCACGGTCTCATCTGGTTTTGCCGATGTCTCAGGTGCGCGGGTCTTGCGGGTGTGAAGGAGGGCATGGTGGGGGGCGTTGCAGCCGTCGACGCCGCATTTCTTGGCTTTACATCTAAACCGTCGGTGTTTACTATTTAAACACAGAAAACACACCCCCTCTTCCTTTACCCAATTCCACCGGTCGTCCACACCCATTTGCGCTAACTTTCTACACTTGGCGATCACGTGTTCACCCCCGCAACACATACAAGAGGCACTACCGGTGTCCTCCTGGGCGGTGAACGTCTTTACGTCGCGGGTCCTATTCTCTACGCGGCGTGTTAATACAACTCGTTTCGACGGCGGCGCCTCTCGTCCTACGGGCGATTCCTTAGTCGGCGCTACGGACGTATAGGCATGACTCAACGCACGGTCAGCCTCTCTCATCATGAACCTAGACAGTGTAACGATGTCCGGTTCGTCTGCACTTCCGTAGTGCTCCGCATAATCGCACCAACGCGACCGTAAGTGAGGGCTTAGTTTACTAGTTACTTCCCTAGTCAGCATTGGATTTTGTAAATACCCTTTGCCGTCGACGTTCTGCAAAATACATACTATATTTTGTAACTTAATCGCGAACGAATTCAATTCCTGAGCGGTTTGACCCGGGCGCGGAAGGCGTTTCAGTTCCTCTAACGCTCGATCGATAATTACTTCCGGGCGGCCGAAACACTGCTCTAATGTTCGCATAATATCTGCTGGATCCTTCGCGGTAAACAGCAGTGCCGATACTACCTCCCTAGCTTCACCGCGTAGACAGTTTCTTAACCTTGCCATATTTTCCGTATTTGTGAATCCATATAAACGCGTGGATTCTTTCATCGCGGCTTTGAAGGCTAACCATTCCGCGGCCGAACCGTTAAAATAGGCAAGTCCTGCGTCTGCTTCGCGGCAGCGGGCCTGACTCTAATCATATTCTCTAGAGCTTCCGCTAGTCGCTCTATACCCCTCTCTTTCCCTCGCGGAGTAAGGGACCTATCTCTATCCCTATCTCCCTCTAGCCTACGCTGTGGCGCTGGCGTCCTATGTACACCTACATCCCTATGACACGGCGACGATAATCTACGATCCGCGTGACGATGTGGCGATGGCGATCTATGTACACCTACATCCCTATACGGCGACGGTGATCTACGATCCGCGTGGCGATGTGGCGATCTATGTGTAGGCGATAGAGTGCGGCGTTGGACGCGCGACGGCGACGTAACCCGTACACGACGATCCACCTGGTTCATTTCTACGGCGACTCCACTATCCCTCTGTATCGTTTCTACGCGACGTGGTTGAACCTCATTCGCTACCGTCCTCCCCTAGGCATCTTCAGCGTGGTCGTAACCGGTTTCCCTATTCGGTAGGGCTTGCTCTGTCTCGATGCGGGGCGCGGGCTGAGACGGGCGGTAAGGCGACTCCCCCCGCACAGTCTCTACGTTCTCTAACCACCTATCAACGCGTACCCTATTTTCAACTAACTCGTCTTCGTTAATACTTTCCCTATCTGTTTCTTCTTGCAGTTGCGCGACGTCCCTAGCGTACTTCTTCTTAATAAGATCTTCTTCGAGTTGCAATTGCTTCCTCCTAATTGCAGCTAGTTCCTCCGCGGCGTTATATTCGATTTGTTTTAACTTAGCTATCGCGCTAGCTGTCGACCGGGCTGAACGAACGGAGCGGACAGACGGGGCGCGAGGTGCGGGCCTATGTACAACGTCTGTTACAGGCGCGACGGTACGTACTATCGAACTAGTTTCTGTAGACGGAAGATCTTCAATAATCGCGGCGAGTGTCTCTGTGCGCGGCGCGGATGTGCTAACCTCTCCCAAGCGATCGGTCGTAGACACGGACATAGCGGGGCGCGGCGGCGGGGGCGCGGGCGCGGGCGTAGATGCGGGCGCGAGCGGGGCCTGGGGCGCGGCGGAGGGCGCTTGTGCCATCGCGAGATAATCGAACGGGGACGCGGGTGCTTCTTCGAATATACGCATTCCTACCGGCGTGTCGTCCTCGTTCCGTGTCTTCTGGCTTCGTGTCTTCCTCATGGTCCCACGTTGCGACCTCCGGTCGTCTTCAAAAAGACGCACGTATTGGATGTCGTTCCCGCCACAAGGGCGTTACCAGATGGTCACAGTTTGGCACCGTTAGGGAGCAACCACCTGGCCGCGTAAACGCGGTTAAAGAAACAAGAAATTGTCTGGAAACAGACAATAGACGTATATGACGTAGTCGTAACAAGAAACAGGGAAGAAATTAGTACCGACGATCTTCTCTCTTCTATAATTATGTTCTTTCTTCTATAATTATGTTCTTTCTTCTATAATTGCCTTCTTTCTTGTTTCTTCTTACTTCTTGCTTCTTTCTTCTGGCTTGAATGCGGCGGCGATGGACCAAGAATATAATGGATGAAAGTGGACTGTATATTTATTTATGCTTTATTGATTGATTAATGACTGCTCTATATATATTTATTTATGCTTTATTGATTGATTAATGACTGCTCTGAGGTTAGCTATACTAGGGGACTGCTCGAAGAAAAGATGGTACTTTTTACTATACTGTGTTAACTATTTACAAATAATTCGGCACTGAATAACTATATCTAACACTATGTACAGAGGGAGGTCTTGAATTGGAGTCTTGATTCGCTGTCTTGAGTCTTCTTTGGAGTCTTCTCGAGTGCCGCTTCCGAAGTGAAATGAACAGCTCACAGCCCGAAACGCCCTTCTTATATCTCGCAAGAAGGTGTCTCAGTCTGTGAGTAGTGCCGTGCGACGATAATGAAGCCGCACGCGCGCTGATTGGTCGACGACATCACATGATCAGCGCCGGTGTGCGGGGTGCGCGGGGCGTAACGGGGTACGAAGGGGCGACGGGGCGGCGGGTCTCTAGCTGTCCTCAACAGTAGTATTACCTGGATGTGAATATATTGTGTGTTCAGATCATGATTTCTTAAAGCTGTTAATAAATGTTACAACACATAATGGAAGACAAGGACACATGAGAAAATGCAATAGTCCACTCCATTTACAAGTATACTTTGTCACTAAAATTTAATTAGGTAACATCAATTGTTACAAGTGGTGAAATTAAAAATTTTGTACAACCGACTTCAATATAAATTATTAAGTATAACTCGAAAACTACTCGTCAGAATTTGATCAAATTTATATGGGACCACCTGGGAAGCATACCCTTTGAAACAAAAAAAATATTTTCCAAATCGGTTCGTCTTCAAGTAACCGGTAAACATACATGCCATCAAAAACATAACTTGTAAAAAAAGCCAAGTCTCGCAACTTCGTTCTTCTACCGTGAAAAGCTGTGAGATTTACGTAATACCAAGTCGGTTAATTTATTCAGTCCATAGATTTATACATAGATTGACTTGGCAATCGCATGAAAACACAATATATCTCACAAGTAATACATATTATATTAAATTAGATTGTTTAGTGCGATTGCCAAGTCAATCTATGTATCAATCTATGGACTGAATAAATTAACCGACTTGGTATTACATGGATCTCACAGCTTTTTACGGTAGAAGAACGAAGTTGCGAGACTTGACTTTTTTTACAAGTTATGTTTTTGATGGCATCTCATTTCTTTTTGTAGATAGTTATATCTAGGTAGCTATTTACACCTATTATTCCATTATACATATATAGGTACACTGATTCATTCACTGCAAATGTAACTTTGTAATACTATATATTTATATGGGATTTCAAAGTTATTTATGCAGTTGGTGTATCTCGAAAACTGGACCTAAATTGTTAAATATTTTAATTTTTCCTTGATTTATATATTAAACCATAATTGCATTCCAAATTTGAAGTCTCTATGTATGCTAGAAGTGCCTTAGAGTTTTGATGATCGGTCAGTCAGTGAGTGACAAAATTAAGATACTTTGACTAGTTATAATTCTTAAACTACTGGTTCAAATTCAATAAAATTTGAAATGTACCGAGTTTATACAATGCCTACTTGGTAACTAAAAATTCAGGCTTCTAGTTATATCCATAACGAAGTTATAGGGTTTTGGAAATGGCCTGAAAGGCTTCGAGAAAAGGATGGTACGACCGTGCCGCTTTTTTGCTCGACTTGGCGGGGGCACTACCGTGCCCCCAGATAAATGAAAAATCGACGAATTGGGAACCTCCTCCATTTTGAAGTCGGTTGAAAATAGATATAATGCTTGTATGTGGTTATCCCTTCTTTTTTTCAGTATATTAACTTTATATTTTGGTTTTGCTGGTAATTAATATCTTCACTTTTAGAGAAACTACCCATGTTAAAACATCATGAAATCAACTGATTTATCTGTGATATCATATATTATGTTGTGATATATACAACTAATTATAGCTTTTCTGTATTATTTTTTACTTTTAGTGCCACAGTCCAATAGGCTGCTAGCTGGTTCGGACATTTTAGATTTGGCATTTCATTGTCTTTTCTAAGATCACCCTTAACTGAATTTTACCAACAGCACACACAGACAATGTAACAAAAACAGTCGTTAATGCATTTACGTATTTGAATCTTTAGACTATTCAGAAGGATGGACAATAATGGAAACAAAAAGGTCAGTAAGGAAGAGTTTGTTCAAGGCCTGGCGGAAACTGGATTGGAAGTGAGCACCAAGGTTTGTGTTTATAAGTAAGAATGTATTTTTATATAGACTACTGTAGATAACTGATTAGTTTCTTTCTATAATATTCTGAAGCTTCTCCACATATTATTAAACAGTCACTTCCCACCGTCTGTACTCTTAGATCTTTTAAACTACGCAAGGGATTTTGATGCGGTTTTCATCAATAAACAGAAAGATTCATAAGGAATGTGCTGTTTTTATGTATAATACATGCATATATATATATATATATATATATATAATATGTAATTCTTCTGTCCGTAGTATGTAGCCGAACTCCTCTGACCGATTTTGATGAAATTTTGTGTAGGTGATTAAGTTGATACGAGAATGATGTGTATTCACAATTGTATCCGGTAGGTGGCAACAACAGCGCACTGTAATCATCCGTGGGAAGTCGGGGCGGACCGCTAGTTTTCATTATATTATTGCAATAGCTGAGTAAAATTTCATTAGCCATGTCATAAGAGCTTATTTTATAACAACAGAATGATAAATACAACAGTCCATTTAATAGTAAGTGACCATTGCAAGACATAGACACTTGCAAACAATTCCTAACAAATATGGCAATACAGGCCGTAATTATAATGAGCCTTTTAGTAGAATAGGGAAAGAAATCTTCCAGTCGAAACCCTCTCTATTCTCTTTTATATATTTAATGCAGCAACATTGGATAGATTTTCTATGACATAATGAATGAATGGATAAGTTATTTCAATTTATTGCACTTTTCAGGAAGCTGAAGAAACGTTCGATAGATTCGACACAGACAAAAGTGGACACATTAGTCTGGACGAGCTTATCAAACAAATCCGTGTAAGTATTTTACAGGAATCTTTTATTTTGTTAATGTCACATTTCAAATGTATGTGTGTGTAACATATGCATACACATTAAAAGTACTATGTAACTAAAGTAAGGGTGACAGTGACAAACCTACACAGATCACCTGATGGTAAGTGAATGCTGTGGCCTGTAGGCACATTCATCTATCCTCAATTAATCAAGATGAAGATGTGTATAGTGTTGTCACCCCTGAAGACATATCACGGTAAGTGGGTAGGTAAGTAGATAAGTGGTTGCTGTGGCCTCAAAATGTGGAATCAAAATGCAGATGCGTTGTTAGCCGTGAGGAATAAGATAGAATGTCTCCTTTCCAGTAAAAACGTCTCCGGTTCTTTACACTCACCATACGAAACACAGCAGTGTTAAACTGCTATTTTACGCTGGTATTCTGTGAGAACGTGTACTTTCCTCGGTCGAGCCGACCCATTCGTGCTACTGCTATACTACCAATATAGCTGCATCATGGCTCTACCACGTATAAATAAAATTAAAAAAAAAAATTAACACCCTCAAAACAAAAAGAGCTGATGATCTTCAAACTCTGAACAGATTTTCTCGAAACATAGCTAAGACCACTCTGTATTAAGACACCTTTCAAACAAAAAACAACTTAAGCGAAATCGGTTCATCGTTCAGCAGCTATAATGCCACAGACAGATGCACAGATACATGCTACAAACATACAACACCGCTCTGTTTTCGTCGGGGGTTAATAATAGAGTGCCTCTACTAATTAGGAAAGGTTTCCAGTTTTAATTACTCGCCATCTACACTATACAAAACACAGCAGTTTTGTGCTGCTATATGTGCCGCACAATACCAGTGTATTTATTCTCCAGCTAAGCCAGTCCAAAATTTTGAATTGGAATTTTGGCCCTAAAAGCCGGACAGTAATTTTTAGAAAGCCAAACATACCTTTCTGAGGCCATGCAGCCAAAAAACTTACTAATTCCAACCTCCGGAGAAAAGAAAACCGAAATACTCTGTTACATACGTTAATTGTTTATTAATGAATCACAGCACAGTTTCAAGTGTATATGTTACTTATTTATTAATCAACCACAGCACAGATTGAAATAAATTTAAACCACTTATTACCTACTTGCAATAACAATCAACAAAAGCAGTCCTCTGTTTGTAGACTATAAAAAAAAACAAATAAAATTACAATTCTAAACAAAGAACTTAACCATTTTCACAAAACAAATTTTAATAATTTAAAATTAAAAATTTTGTACAGCCGACTTCAATATAAGTGACTTCAATATAGGTTATTTAAGAATAACTCAATAACCATTGTTCTGACCTTGATCAAATTCATATGCGACCAGACGAGAACTATCAGCTTTCATATAAAAAAAGAATCATCGAAATCGGTTCGCCCAGTACAAAGTTATGAGGTAACACACATAAAAAAAAACATACACCCGAATTGAGTACCGTCTCCTTTTTGGAAGTCGGCAGAAAAACTACTCTTATTTCAAAATAAAAAATTAAAAACTACAATAAAATAAGTTTTATTATTTCAATTATCAGGTACAATTAAAACTTTAAAATAATAATCTATATTTTGCTGGCTGCTAATAATGTATATGGTTAGATAAATCGGCATTGCTTCGCTCATTCTGCAAGCAATGCGTGCAACGCGTTACACTAACAAAAAGCCTAACAAAAGCCGGACAGGCCGCACACATAAAAATTTGGCCGGACACAACCGGAAAAAGCCAAACATGTCCGGCTAAAGCCGGACATATGGCAACCCTAGCTGCAGCCATAATACCCTGCAACATAGCTCTCCATATATAAAGTTAGAAAAAGTTAGAAGTTTAAAGGTATCTCAATTTAATTTTTGGTTTGTTTTCAGCCACCAATGTCAGACTCACGGCGCAGTATTGTGGAGAAAGTTTTTAAGAAGTTTGACAAAACCGGAGACGGTGTCATCACTATTGATGATATTCGCTCCGTTTACTCCGTGAACTCTCATCCACTGTAAGAACTTATGTTGATTTATTTATTATGATTAATATATAACATAACAAAAAACAGTAAACATGGCAGTTTCTGGTTACAAGACACTATCATGTTAAATAACTCATACTTGCTGGTGTCGTAAGAGGCGGCAGAGGGAACCAAATCAAGAAATGGGCAGCAGCATCTTCCTAATAATAACTTCGGTTGGCAACTTGCCTGGCCATAGTGGCAACTATGGTAAGTACCCTCCTTATGAGGCAACCTTTGGGGAGGTCTATGTTCTGCAGTGGACCTTGATAAGCTATAATGATGATGATGATTTAGCTCATACAAACATGATGATAATGATATAGCTATACAAACATGTGTAAAAACAAACTTCAGTACACAGTTATTACTCTAAAAATAAACTTCAGTTTACGGTTAACACTCCATATTTCATGTTAAAATAAACACAGTTTACACTTATTCTCTTTTGTTTTTCAACAATGAATTAATCAACTTTCTATTTGCACTAGTTCTCTCCGACACGACTATTACAGCACAAATTCTATTATATTCTCCTTTGAACACTTTTTTTTTTTGCGCCCGAAGCAATTGGAAAAGGGCTACCACAGAGGGAGGCGGAAAATGCATTATGCATACCACGACAGCCGGTCTGTCCTGGTTATGCGGGACTCACTGCCTACCGGGGGACCTAAGTGATACCCGCTAAAAACCGCCTTTAGAGACTGGCAACTAGCTGTTTAAAGCTTCTTATGCCGTATCGGAAGCGACCCTCTTTTGGGAAAAGAGGGCGCAGGCGGCTACGAGCCGCTGAGGGAGTGCCTACGAAGGCAAATTAATTATGAATAATTTAATTAGAGTTGGCCTGAGCCGCCATGAGGCAGTTCAGGTCGTTTGACAGTTTATTAGGTGGGTCCGAGAGAGAGTTTCTCGGCCTGCGGACTCGATAGCGAGAGGCTGCATAAGTTGCTGCCTCACGAATAAGATGATTGGAGTGCGACTCTGAGGCTTTGAAGAAGTTCTCAGAGAGTTTTTTAAGAAATTGTTGAATTGTAGGGAGCTCTAGGTCCCGATGAAGGTCGGCATTACGGACGTACCAAGGTGCGTTCGCAGCTCGACGACAGAAAAGGTTTTGAACTACTTGGAGTTCATTAATAATTTTAGGGTTAGCGTGGGCAAAAATGGGGCCCGCGTAGGACATGACTGGTCGTATACAGACCTTATAAAGGGTACGCTTGTTTCTGAGGGACATTTTACTGTGTCGGCCCAACATACTGTTGAGCCTATTCAGGTAAAAACGTGCGTGACGGGTTACTCTTTTGACGTGGGGCCTGAAAGTTAGCCCTGTGTCTAGAGTGACATCTAAATATTTGGCAGACGTATGCCAGGGGACAGGGGTCCCTAGCATACGTATTGGTGGAGTGTTTTTGAGACGGCGTCGTTTATAATCGAAGTGAACGGCGGAGCTCTTCTCCGGGTTCACATCGATGCACCATTTTTTGAACCAAGCTCCTAGGTCATCAACTGACTTTTGGACCTTGTTCCGTATGAACGGTAGCGAGATACCTTTACAGTAGAGAGCAGTGTCGTCTGCGAAGAGGGAGAGCTGAACACCTTTCGGCGGGATGGGAATGTTGTTGGTGAACAGGATGTACAGCAGAGGAGCAAGTACTGAGCCCTGAGGGACACCAGCTTTGATGGGGCGCTGTGAAGAGAGCGTGCCGTCGTGTCTAAAACGAAAGGTACGATGATTTAGATAAGAGGCCACGAGACGTACTAGACGATCGGGGAGACCTATTTTGTATAGTTTGTAGATAAGGCCTGTATGCCAGACTCTATCAAAGGCTTTGGCGATGTCGAAAAAGACCGCGGTAGTCTTATGACGACGGGGATAAAAACCGCTGAGGATATATTCCACAATACGGTGAACTTGTTGGGGGCAGGAGTGTTTCGCTCGGAAATCGAATTGATGGGGAATGATAAGAGGGTCACCGTCTGTGGGAAACAGATGGCGCCTCATGCGATTTTGGATGACTCTTTCAAAGAGCTTGCCCATGGCCTTGAGGAGGCTAATGGGGCGATGACTGGAGGGGAGGTTGAGAGGCTTGCCTGGCTTGGGAATACCAATCACAGTTGCCTCTTTCCACGTAGTGGGAAAGTAACTAAGGTTGAAGCAGGCGTTGTGAGGATAATAGATAAAAAGGTTAACACCTGCTCAGGAAAGTGTTTTAGGGCTTGGTTGGAGATGCCATCCGCGCCCGGAGCCTTTTTGGGCTTAAGTCCTTTGATGAGGGATGAAATCTCATCATTGGACACAGAGATAGGTTCGGAGGCTGTAGGGGGTGAGTTCCGGCGTCGGACCTCATCTTCCACTGCCTGGACGTGTGAAGGGTCAACGGGTTGAGAGCTAGGAGAGCATTGAGCGGAAATGCTGTCTGCAAAGCACTCAGCCTTTTCCTCGTCCTCGAAGGCTACCGTACCGTCGGGACGGGAGAGAGGGGGAGTGTGGGTGATAGCGTCTATGCGGAGGGCTCTTGCCATCCGATAGTACGCTGTATGAGAGGGAGAGATATTCTCCATGAGTTTACTCTTTTCGAGGTCTCGAAATTCAGAGAGGCGGAAACGGAGTTCTCGTTGAAGACGATTGGCCGTGTGCCTATATTCGGGCGTGGGATATTTTGCTGCTCTCCGGAAAGCAGCTTTCTTGGCTTTTAATAGGTTGCTAATATGTAGGGGAAGCCCACTATTATTAGCAACCGGGACTACCCTTTCATTCTCCTTAAGGGAGGTTTTAATAAGGATGGAGAGTGAATCGACCGCGGTGTCGATTTTTTCGGGACTGTCTAAGTCCGACGATAGGGAGATGGGAGAGTCCTGTGAGTCTAGAGCATTCGCTAGGGACTCCTTGAAGCCCTTCCAATTTGTGAAGGTTTTAGTAGAGGGTGTTGAGGGGGGTGGCTGATGGCCAAGAATGAGGGAGACCGGTCGGATCCTAGATCGTCTAGTGTCTCGATTGCCCTGAGGTTGAGGGAAACACTTTTGAGTAGTGCAAAATCTAGCACGTCGGGAGCGTGGTCGGTGACATCGGGATAGTGAGTAGCACCGAGGGGACTATGAACGGTGAGGTCAAGAGACTGCGTGATATCGAGCAGTATCTTGCCACTAGGGGAGGTAGTACGGCATGTCCATTTAGTATGCTTGGAGTTAAAATCTCCAAACATAATGACTGAATTGCCTAAAGATAAAATAGACTCAAAATCTTTTTTGAGGGGATGGGTTCCTGATGGGATGTAACAGGAGGCTATGAGGATGGACTGATGTCCAGTCATAGCTAGCCTGCATACCGTGGCTTCCATATTGGTAAGCTGCGGAGTAGAAATGGGAGAGCAGTGGAGTGACTTCTTGTAACAAATGGCCGTACCGCCACCTCGGCGGTCGTGCCTGTCATTACGAAGAAGAGAAAAGTTTTTAATAGAAAGGCGTTTAGTGTCCTTATTTTTGAGATTAGTTTCCTGTAGTAGGAGGAAATCGGCTTCACGATTTTGAAGAAAGAGCTTAAGTTCTGGGAGGTTATTTCGCAAACCGCGAATATTAAAGGATAAAAACTGTTTATTTATTTTTTAGTATTATTTTACTTTTATGATAACCTTTTTTTTTTAATTACGTAATTCATATTACATTTGTTTTACTGATTAGTTTTATTGACTTCTCTTTACAAAGGGTTTATCAGAACTCGAAAATCATTGCAACTAAATTGTAGTATTAACACATCTGGACTGAATTTAAAACAAATGGTATTTTGATAATAATGCAATAATTTTTTATCTGGATAATATAAAAATTTGTACTATTTTTAATAGTAGTAAATCCATTTTCCAGGTACATGAGTGGAGAGGAAACTGCCGAAAAGGTCATGAACAGGTTCTTGGCTAACTTCGAAGTTGATGGAACTGCTGATGGAAGGGTAAATAATAAATATACAAATATTTAACGTGGTATAATCTACTAATTTTCAATAAGTGGTAGAGCCACGCGGCAGCTTATATAACGATGGCAGGACAAATGGGTCTGCACGACCTTCGAAGGACCGCGCTCTCACAGAATATTATTATCAGTGGTAGAGCCACGCGGCAGCTTTTGCTGTCGCACGGATGGGCCAGCTCGAACCGGGGTGGTATCACGACCTCACAGAATACCAGCGTGAAGTAGAGGTTTACCTCTGCGTTTCGCTTGGTGAGTGCAGGTGGCCGGAGGCCCTTTTTACTGGAAACGAGGCATTCCATCTTAGTCCTCACGGGTGACAACGCATCTACATTTTGATTTGTAATAGAGGATAGATGTAGATGTCTATGGGCCGCAGCAACCACTTACCATCAGGTGGACTGTGTGCTCGTTTGTCACACTTATCATATAAAAAAAATATTAGTATAAAATAGCTGCTTAGTGCTGCTGTGCTTGCTATGGCGAGCTTGGAGAACCGGAGTCCCTTTTTACAGGAAACAAGGCATTCTAACGGAGTGATAACGCATTTACATTTTCATTCTTAATCGAGGATAGATATGTCTATGGGTCACAGCATTAACTTACCGTCAGGCGTGATCATTTGCATTCTATAATACTGCATATTATACTTAGTTAAAGAAAATAATTAATTATTTGTCAGAGTCCCATTTAGACAAGTATAGTATGTGAGGATAATATGGTCACTTTTTTAAACTCAAAAACTACAGACTCGTTAGCATATAACACTTTTTAGGGCGTTACTCACCGGCTACGGTCATCGGAGAGTTAAGAGACTCGAGTATCAAAATAAAAGTATCCCAGGGCGCCTGTTGTTGGATGATTAGTAAATGAAAATTCAAAGTTACATATACAGACAAAAAGTAGTTTATTTCCTTCTAAAGTTCATACGGATAGCTCCAAATATCAAGTTGTCACATTAAAATACACTGGGAACTGAGGTTTTGACTAACCTGGTGGATTACACAATATTACACTGTTTATGGTCAATCCCTCGAAGCAGTGAGGTAACAGATGTCCTCCAGGTGTACTCCGGTCGCGGTCAAAAGGCCGCCCAGTCCCAATATAGCCACCAGTTGAAGCGGCCTCGCCTCGTTCACATAGTTAAACTTGATATTGGACCATACTCAAAGTAAGGACTAAGGACCCCTATGACAAGACAAAAGAATCTATGAAATACCATGTACCGTTAATTAGAGCACATGTGCTTTTAAGAAGACAAAAACATTAAGTACTTACAATTTATGGGATGATGTGTTTCAACATATTAAACTGCCTGTAGACATTGTGTTTAAGGGGCCGTACGCCCAAGTACTCGTCACTTTAAATTCATATTCCGGCGTTTCGATTCAAAAATTATATATGTGCGTGTCCGATCATTACAACGGCTCGCTCAAAAAGACTAGGCCTCCCTTGGGCTACGCGCCACCGTCGATCCGTGGTAGGATTTCGAACTAACACGAAAGGTCAATTGCATGCAATTAGCTAGCTCGATTCGTCAATATACATTTCTAGTTACTTCGGACTAATGACGTTAGATGGCGCACTGATGTCTGTTCATCGAATGTAATAATATAAATATGCTAAAATAATTTACACGAAAATTTTCGTGTTACAAGCATAGGTGGCTTTGTAATACGATAGCTCTTTATCACTTGTCAAATAATAAAGGGTCAAAAGGGCCCTGCTTTATCTACGCCATTTTGACAGTTGAGAACATATGTAGTAAAAATTTTTGTCGATTTTAGTATTGTGTGTTGTAAGTGTTCCTAATTATTGACAAAGCTTCTTTGCTACTTTTTCTTAATATATTAGTTATAGTACTTATATGACTTTGTGTTTTTGCCTCTATCGTCCTTCTTGTTTTTGTTACATTGAGTTATACAAGACTAGAGGAGCAAACCACATTACCGCGCGTCGAAAAAAGTGAAGCCACTATCTAACCGCGAGGACGTAGCTTTGAAACCACTAAACCGTTTTAAGTAAACATATATCTGTCTCACTTACACAAGTCGCGAAAACAATATCGTCGCTAAGATTAGATAAAGATAGACACACAAACATGCAGTGACGTGTTGGTGTTGCCTACTATATGAAATTTTACCCAAAAATAAGCAATAAAAAAGAGTTTTTTTAAGCTGCTGTTACAACAATAGTCTTAGTTTGTCTTGATCCCGGAAGTGCTTACAACTAATGAGAGTAGATTTCGAAGGCAGCCAATGAGTCTCCTTTCTCAGCAATCGTATTATTTCCACCCACTTAACCCTGCTTAACTTAGTACCCTGCAAAATTATTAATTTAAAATAGGTAATAAAATATAATTAATAGATCTATAGATCTCTAGAATATTCTAAAATAAGAATAATTAATTCCTTTGTATAAAGTTTGAAACATAGTTTTTATTACAATTTCCAAAATATTTAAAATCAGGGCTAACAAGTTAACTTATTCCATAAATTATATAGTCGTAGTAGTGTAATATGGGAAAATTGCAAAGGAAGAAAAGTGGCAACATTGAACCAAAATTGCAATATTCGATATTTTATTTCATTTTTGTGTTTTTTATGTTAATATGAAAACATAAGCTAAAACTTACGTGTGGAAAATGATTCCGCTTGATTAATTATGTTCTTGTGACCTTGAATCGCATTCTTTCACTACCCATTTACCCATTTTTTTTTGTCGTGAATCGTTCGGCTCAACTCGGTCGGCGTCGCATTCAATTTCATCAATTGCATTCGCAAGTAAATTTTACAGCAACACAGGTTTGATTCCCGCCGGCACCGAAATTCATTTTTAAGCGCTGAAAGAAAACGTGAGAAATCCTGCATGTCTGAGAAACTATAAAATATTTTCGAAGACATGTGAAATCCGTCAACACGCATTAGGGGCAACGCGGCGAATATTAACTTACACTAAAACCTTCTTAGAAATGAATAAAGGCTTGTGCTCAGCAGTGAGGTTGTAACTTTACTAAACAATTTTTTTTTATTTCAGGTAACACTTGAGGAGTTTATGAACTTCTATAGCGGCATCAGTGTCTCCATTGACAACGACTGTTACTTCGACCTGATGATGCGTCAAGCTTACAAATTGTAAATCACTATATAACGTACATAATGTGTATGTGTACTGTTGGCTTACTCACACACTCGCACTACCTTCCACATGAGGAGTAGACATCACTGTTGTTTATTGCTTTTTATTAGATATGGATTTTTACACAAACGTTTACACGCCGTTTTTAGAATACGATTTCAGAAGCAGCCTACCATAAAGTTTCGATCGATATAGACCATAGTTTTGGTTTTATTAGTGAATCACAAATCCAAACGCGCGCTGTTTCACAATGTATACAGGTCATGGTATCTTTTTATTTTCTTAATATTATGAGTGGTTAACGAGAATATTAGTAATTTTGGTGGCATTACTAATATTTAAAAAAAATGCAAAACAAAATAATTTCATAGTCAACATTCCGGTCGTAAAATTTAAGTACCAGTGACAATGGTACTTATAATTAAACCGTTATTTTCAATTCCATTAAGTTGTGATAAACTAGTAGATTGTTGGTAATTGACTGATAAAAATAACATTTGTTTTAAGAAAATTATTAAGAATTTCTTTATATAGGGTTATTTTGCAATGTACGGCCAGATTTGCAGAAATGGTTCAGAATAGGTAATATAATATAAATAAAAATAAATAACATAGGGATTCAGAAGGCATATCCATGTAAAGATGACGGTTACTAAATCCTGGGAATAACACTACCTACGCCGATCACTACTTATTACCTATTTGTAGATTTGTAGATTACTATATAATAATAATTAATATTCTAAGTAAATACGGGTGACATAAATAAGAATAACAGGTTAGTGCCTACCTAATTACTTATTACCTATATATAGATATACTATATTATAACAATGAATATTCTTACTAAGAAAATACGGGTGACATAAATAAGAATAACAATAATAAACATTTGATAGGTTAGTACCTGCCTAATTGCTTATTACCTATTTGTAAACGTGCATTTCTTTACCTTCGGTTGTCCTTTGGAGGTGTGAAATACGTGTGGTTCGAGTCATTGTTATTATTTAAGCAGCCAAATGCGATACAATATACTTTTGTCTTCATTTTAGTTAATACTTGTATCTTAAGCGACGAACGGACGACGCGTGTATAGCGTGCGAGCCGGCCGACGTGCGGCAGCCCTCTGAATTGTTCCGTCAAAACGAGTCCGCCGTATACTTGTAGCTTTATACCTAAACTACGGAGTGCGCATGGTCTGGTCATGTGTAAACATTGGCCAGATTATCACAATTAAAGCGTGATCAGGCGCATGTCGGCCGTGCACGTACTCCACGCCTGGAAAGCACAAGCTTGTGTCACATTCTAATGTTCCTAAGCATTTAAATTATACCAAATTGCGCATTTTAAATAAAAGCATTTAAGTATAATAAGACATTCCGTAAGATATATTTGCGTAGGTTCGTTTTTTATTCAGTTTAGATATAATTTATCCGGCTCGAAAGACCAAAAATGTTCAACAGTAAATGGTGATATTCAATGTATTCTAATTTTGTTTTATCATTCAACAAATGTGTTCAAGAAATAAGTATTTCTAGGTCTTTTTTTTTTTAATTTTCTTTCATCCAAAAAACCGTGAATTTGATCCAGTGTAGTAAAACCGCTTCTTTTTTGAAAATAGAGGAAGCTTATCTCATTGGTTTGTGCATACCAAACGATTGCACGGTTTGAATTTATTAGGTTTTCTTACATTTGTATTATCAGCTATTGTTTGGCATCATTTAGTCTTGCCGCGTTTACTTTTTCCTTGATATACCCTAGTTTTTAACCCCCGACGAAGGGGCGAGATAACAGACGAGTGTTGTATGTTTGTAGAGTGTATCTGTGTGTCTGTCTTTGGAGTCACAGCTCATGAACGGATGAACCGATTTTGATTAAGTTTCTTTTTGTTCGAAATATGTCTTAATCGAGATTTCCTTAGATATGTTTCAAGAAAATCTGTTGAGCCGTCCGAAATTCATCAGCTCCTTTTTTTTTTAGGGGGTAATAGGGGGTTTTGAAATTATTTAATTTTAGTTATGTGGAATCGGATCGTCTAGTTTGAGTGATCTATACGAAATTATTTCTGACTGAAATCGAATTTTAGACACGTTTTGATATATCGGACGCACGCATTTATGCTGATGTGCACTTAAAGTCAATGATTATTCTTAATACAAATAAAATATTAAATGATGCTTTTGTTTGCAAATGTTAGATAACTATATAGATATAGATGATATATGTAACAAATATTGCGTGCTAATATGATGATTATATGTCAATAAAACATTTAACAAAAATGTTGTACTTTTATTGTTGAATATCGTCATAAAAATATCACAAGATATACCACACCATATACTTACTCTCAGGTGGGCTGCGTGCTAGTTTGTGACCCTTATTCTATGATAGTGCTGAGGCACCACGTGCTCTGCGGTGTAGGCAATCGTCGTGAATAAACTTGCTTTAAGATGTCTGAGGGATTAAATTTTTTGAGGACATGCGAAGTATGCCAACTCACGAGCATCACGGCGGATAATTGAATATTACATGGGTTGACTGTAAACTAATAATAGAAAACTGTAAACTTTAATTCTTATGGCATTAAGTCCGCCCTTTGCAATAAAGAATAAATAAATAAATAACTAGCCCTATAATCCAGCCCAGTGAGGGGACGTAATTTGACTTTTAAATATTTATATATCTTAAAAATGTTCAATATCCTTAAAAAACTCTATCTTCTGTGATTATCTATTATTATACTGTCTAAGGCCGTAACATGATTTTTCTATCAAAAGAAGCCCTTGTTTGTTTAATAATCGGCAAACACAAACTCCTGAATTTTTCTAGGTCCAATACCGTAGACAATATTGCTACTGCAAGTGATGTGATGCGATGGTTTACCACTCCTTGTTTTCGTTAATGGAAATGTTTATTAGTACAATCGAAAACAATTTAAGATTAGAAAATAATGTATTTTAACTGTTTTGACATTACATAGCATAAGAAATAAGGTATTTCTTATATTATGTACAAAAGTAAATAATTAGGTTTATCAACAAAATCTATATCTAGAAAACATCTTGGTGTCAGTGCCCGGAGCAGAGTGAGGTCTAATAAGACCAGTATGACCGCGACTAGTAAGATCTATTGTGATCGCTGCTATAAGCTATGACTATAGGTTACTGCTAAGCCCTATATCTTCAATGAATGAGGGCCAATAATCTTAAGCCGCGTATCCACCGAAAATGTTGACGACATTTATGTTTCCAACTGTTTGCAACTCAACAAAAGTTACCAACTTTTGTTCCGATGTTTTCGCACCGAATCGAAACGTGTCGCCAACAATTTGAGAAACATTTTAGTTGACAACATGCTGTCTCCACCAAAGTTTTGTTGGCAACAATATGTCTTCCAGGGACGATATTATGCAGTATTTATAATTTTTAACAAAAAAAAGCACCAGTAGTTTTAGAGTTATCCTTAATATTGCAATGCGTATCAATATTGAAGTCGGTTATAGGCAAAATTTTTAATTTCGTTAGTTGTCTTTTCCTCCTTTTTTAAAAAACGTTACCTCCACACTAGGATTGATCCTGTATGGCAGAGACAGTTTACATACGTATAACAGACCTAGAATAATTATTTGTAGGCCATACAAATAGTTGTTCCGTCCAGAATTCGAACCCGCGGCCCTTAGCGCTGCATCTCATTACTAAACCACTGCGCCACGGAGCCGTCACTTGTCTGTTTCACATTTTTTGCTATTTACAAACATGCGACATGCGACTTCATTATTAATGAAAGAGTGGCAATGAGAAGTATTAAACTAATAACCAGTACATGCTGATCTTGCATTAGTAGACAGTCACTAGTACTGGGAGGTTTACTTACATAGAATTTTTTTTAAAGTCATTGGCATTATACGCGAAAAAATCGAAAAATCAAATAATAAATCTGTAACTATGGCGTTAATAACTAAGTACCTAATTATCTAGATCTACCTATAAATAATAATATAGTTTTGATTACACACATCCCATAATATATTTCGTGAACGATATAATATAATTATATATATATATATATATATATATATATATATATATATTTATACTTTTAGTACTTTCAAAGCTAGTTTAATTTTACGTTTGTTTTAAGATAAATATAAGTTTTTTAATATATGAAAATATACAAGTTTTTTTTATTTTATTATAAAAACCAATGACGTCATTTTTCTAATAAAATTTTAATAATAAAATGTATTTCAATTGATATGAATGTTAAGTACCCTATTGTTAAATGTTCACTGTAAAACCATAGACAACCTTTGTTTACCCTTAAAGGATAATTACAACTTAGATGTTTGTCACTTGCGGAGTAAGATTTAGCAATACTCAAACGACACCTTTATGATATTATTCATAGATAATACTAGCAATTCTATTAAAATGGTTGCATTAGAGTCGTTTACAAATATAGTCAAGGGTGAATTCGTATTTACAACATTTACTATCGCTTAATTCAGTTGGCCAGCTGAGTCACATTTAAGTCACGCTTAAGCAACTTAAGCCACAGTTAGCCGGCATGTGGCTTTACGCAGTAACTTTAAAATTGTTGCGTTGGAGTCATTCACGAAAGTAGTCATAATATAATTATAGATAATTAATGTGTCGATTAACTCGTTCGTCCACGTGACACATGTTGCCGACAAATTAGCTTAGCAATGAGTTGTTGTGCTGAGGGCCGCGGGTTCGAATCCCGCACGGAAAAGAATTTGTATGGCCTACAAATAATTGTTCCGGGTCTGGATGTTTGTCCTCTTGCAATCTATGTTTGTAAACTGCCTCCACGATACAGGAAAAATCCTAGTGTGGAGGTAACGTTTTTTTTTTTAAATAAATGTTTCTAACAAGCGTTAGATTATATTAAGCGTTAATAAATGTTTATAACAGAGGGAACAAATGTTAGCAACAATCGTATTCCTTTGATGTTGCCGCCGAAAATGGAAACACGGTTCCCGACATTGTTTACAAGTTCTGTTGCCAACACTAGGTAATTACAGAAACATTTGTTACCAACACGTGTTAACAACACAAAAGTTGGTAACAAAACTTTGGTGGAGACTACGCTCGCCAGATGTCATGATGTTAAGTTTCTTTAATATTAATAAATTGCTACATAGAAATCAATTCGGTTTTACAAGGGGTCGCTCGACAACTGACGCTGTAGTTGAGCTTATTAAACATATTTTTTGTGCATGGGAGAATTCAGAGGATGCTTTGGGTATATTTTGTGACCTTTCCAAGGCCTTCGACTGCGTTCACCATGAGACATTAATCAGGAAGCTACAGTACTATGGTGTCAGGAACACGGCGCTTAAACTTATTATTTCATATTTAAGTAATAGAATGCAGAAATTTATTATCAATGGTAAAAGTTCTTTCGGCTCACCTGTACTAATGGGTGTCCCTCAGGGCTCGATTCTCGGCCCATTCCTATTTCTAGTGTATATTAATAATAATAATAATAATAAATATTTATTTCATTTCCAATTACACATGTTTACATAGAGGAGCAAATATAATTACAATTAAATAAAGTAACAATAAGTCTAACAAAAATAAAATGTTATGATAAAATTAAAACTATGTGTAGCTTAATAATGTAGAATATACAAAAGAAAAATAGAAAAGTCAAGTTTATAATATTAGCTACCTGCCTGAACTAGGTTGAGTACCTGTGTTTCAGACATCACTTATACAATCGGTTTAATAATGTAGGACACTAGATATTTAAATAATTAAACTATATTATATAATAAATAAAATAACTAAATAACAATTATTGTTACGTACAATTAATGCAAACTATTTTAGAATTTCTAACAACTTCTCCGTGTCTTCGTAATTTAATTTATTTAGATATTCCCTTACACTTATATCACAGTTCTTATAACTTAGACTATATACCTTTAGTGACTTGTTGAGCTTGTTATATAGAAAGGGTCCTAAAAATACGTAAAATTTGTTCACAAATGCGTGTTTGGTTTGAGGGTTTACACAAACTAAGTCCATTCTTCTCCTGTCTATGGATTTAAATGGAAGTTCGGTATGCTGTTTTAATATGATGTTGAGGATAAACAACTGACGGACAGTTAGTACACTACATGACAAGTACAGTTGATGTGTAGGAAACATGAATGGACGGAAAGTGGCTACCTTCAGAACTGCTCTCTGAGCACGTTCTAGTGGGAGCAATATTGTTTTAGAAGCACCACCCCAGGAAGTAATGCCATAAGTAAGTATGGATTGACACAAAGCCAAATAGACCTGCCTTATCAATTTGAAGTCAGCGATATTACGAAGATATTTAAAAATATATATTAATTTACGAACTCTAGCACAAAGTAAATCAATGTGCTTGCGGAAATTTAAATTTGTGTCAAGCGTGATACCTAGATATTTTATATTGTCTGTTTTTGTTAATGCGGGACATGCACATGCAGTGTCATCATACGAGTTACAATGATGAGCGTAAATATTTAGGTGAGTAGGTATGTTATTATTTCTCATTAAAAATAACATATATTGTGTTTTATCAGCGTTTAAACGTAGGAGATTATTAAGAAGCCAATTAGATACTATATTAAAGCCTTGCTGAGCGTATTTATAAACCTCATCTCGTGATTTAGCTGAGAATAACAGGGCTGTATCATCCGCATACGACATTATGACACCATTTTGAAGTTGAAGATTGCATAAATCATTTATATAAATTAGGAACAATGTAGGCCCCAGGATACTGCCCTGTGGGATACCAAAAGAGCTGTTTTGTAATTCAGTACTTGTATACTCACCGATTTTTACACACTGAAAGCGATCACTGAGGTAATCGGAAAAAATTTGTAGTTGAGTTCCCCTTATGCCAAGTGTTTCAAGCTTCTGCAATAGTATAGGGCAAGATATAGTATCAAATGCTTTAGCAAGGTCTAAAAAGATCCCAATTGAGTGCATACCATTGTCAAGATCACTTGTGACATAATCAGTCAATTGGTGCAAGGCATCATTACATGACCTCTTAGACCTAAAACCAAATTGTTTGTCTGACAGCAAGTTATTAGTTTCCAGGTATTGTATTAACCTGGTATTTATGATCTTTTCTAAAATTTTAGATAAACCAGATATAACTGAAATCGGCCTATAGTTATTAACTAAGTTTTTATCACCAGCTTTGTAAATAGGAGAAACCACTGCTTTTTTAAGCACTTTCGGGAAAATTCCATTTGATAGGCATAATTGAAAGATATGTGTTAACGGGGCGGCCAGTAAATGTTTAAATCTTTTGAGTATGCGATTAGGTATATTGTCCCATCCAACTGCACAATCTTCTTTCAAGCCAGATATTATACTTAAAACCTCATCAATATCGGTATTTAACAATACAAAAGATTTTAACTTAGAAAAGGATGTGGGCATAAAAATTGAATTACGAGTGCTGCTTAATTTTAAAGTTGTCTCTGCTATATTTTTGCCAACATTAATAAAATAATTATTTACTTTATTGGTTGCTTCGTTTGGGCTTTTGTCTAGTGACAGTAGATCAAGTGGGGGTCCAAGATTTTTTGAACTGAAGGTATTATTTTTAATGAACTTCCATACAAGTTTACTGTTTTTACCGGCCTTTTGTAAAACATTTTTATCATATTGTATTTTGAGGTTTTTTAATAGCTTATTGCAAAAATTCCTATATCTTTTATAAGTAGCAGAAAGTATTAAATTATCAGGAGAAAGTTTAGATTTTAAATGAAGTTTGTCTCTATTTCTTATACAGCGGACGAGACCAGGTGTTATCCAAGGTTTAATATTATAATACTTACGTGACAGTTTTATTGTTGATGTATTATTTATTATTACTTACCTTCTCTTGTAGAGGATAATCATGATATAGTATTATTTGCTGATGATACTTCCTTGATTTTTAAACTTAAACGTCAATCATTTAAATGTGACGAAGTGAATAATGCTATATCAAAATTAGTGCATTGGTTTAACGTTCATAATCTACATTTAAACGGAAATAAAACTAAATGTATTAAATTTACAACAAGGAATGTTAAAAATCTGAGTACCAATGTGTTTTTAAATGGGGAAGATTTGAGCCCTGTTGAATCCACTGTTTTTCTTGGCATCACACTCGACGCGAAGCTTCAGTGGGGCCCCCATATATCCAAACTAGCAAGCAGACTAAGTTCTGCAGCCTATGCTGTAAAAAAGATTAGAGGTCTCACTAGTATCGAGACAGCTAGATTCGTTTATTTCAGTTATTTCCATTGCATAATATCTTATGGGATTTTGCTATGGGGAAATGCGGCTGATTCAGAAACTATTTTTGTTTTACAGAAGAGGGACATGACAGCTATTTATAACCTAAAACCGAGAGAGTCTCTTAGAGATAAATTTAAAGAAATAAATATATTAACTTTGGCCTCTCAGTATATTTACGAAAATTTAATGTATGTTCACAAAAACAAAGGTAGTTTTAGTAAAAAAAGTGATGTGCATTCTGTAAACACTAGGAACAAACAAAAAAAAAACTAGTGATACCAGTTTCTCGACTCCACAGAGTCACTAATTCATTCTTGGGGCAATGTATACGCTATTACAACAAGGTCCCGGAAAGTGTATAGGCTCTCTCTATTAGCAAGTTTAAATGTTTTGTTAAGTTGAAACTGTATAAAAAGGGTTATTATAGTATAAATGAATACATGGTTGATAATAACCCCTGGGAATGAGGTGATCGCTTCCAAGCTGTTTCTAAAATAAATTTTGTACTTATATAGTTTGTATAACCATTATTGTAAAATTTGCTTTAAAAAAAGTCCCGCTGGGTTTCTTGCTGGTTCTTCCCAGGACGGAGGTTTTTTTTCGAACCAGTGGTAAAGTAAAAAATGACCTTCAATAAGAATTACACATGTGATCTATATTGAATAAAAAATTATTCTATTCTATTCTGTCGCGTTGTTGGGACTATTTGTTTGTAACACAGATTGTAACTCAGCGTCATCATCATTTTATGTTTTTTTTATTTCTGGTGTATATATATAAACAAAACAATGCCCAAATGCTTTTCTTTAATTTATTGCACATTTCTTTTACTTTACTTTTAGCAGTAATAATAATAATAATAATAATCATCTTTATTCAGGCAAATTACACCCATATCCAGTAAAATCAATAAATTTAAAATCAGTCAAGTAGTAATATCTGTAATTTGGTTTATCCATTTCTAATGTCATCATCATCATTACAGCCCTTCACAAGTCCACTGCTGAACATAGGCCTCCCCCAAGAAATGCCACAAAGCACGGTCCTCAGACACCTGCATCCATCGACTTGCTGCACGCCTTACAAGGATCTCACTCCATCTAGTGGGGGGTCGCCCTACATTCCGCCTACCGGTACGAGGCTGCGACTCGAGAACCTTTCTTCCCCATCGGTTGTCGGTTCTTCGAGCTATATCGCCGGCCCACTGCCACTTCAGCTTACTAATCCGTTAGGCTATGTCGGTTACTCTGGTTCTATTGCGGATATCCTCATTTCTAAGTTTATCACGCAGAGACACCCCGAGCATAGCCCTCTCCATAGCTCGCTGAGCGACCTTGAGCTTCCTCATACGGCCAGCAGTGAAGGACCACGTCTCAGACCCGTAAGCCATCACTGGCAACGCACTGGTTGTACAATTCCGTTTTCAGGTTTTGAGGTATGTCTAACGAGAAGATGTGTCGTAGTTTAACGAATGCTGCCCAGCCGAGTTGAATCCGTCGATTGACCTCTCGGTCGAAGTTGGACTTACCTAGTCGGACTATTTGTCCCAGGTAAACATACTCGTACTCGTCAACAACTTCGAGCTTAGTGCTCCCAACAACTACCGGCATAGGTGTGACATGGACGTTAAACATGATTTTTGTTTTGTCCATATTCATCTTAAGACCTATCCGTTGGGAGACACTATTGAGGTCATTGAGCATAATGCTTAGGTCCTCCAGCGATTCTGCCATAAGGACTATCGTCGGCAAATCGAAGGTGAGTGATGTACTCACGATTGATGTTAATACCGCATCCTTTCCAGTCCAGTAGCTTCAAAACGTCTTCCAATGCAGCGGTGAAGAATTTCGGGGATATAACGTCACCCTGTCTTACACCTCTCTGCAGATGGATAGGTTTCGTACTCTGATTCTGTACTCGGATAGCCATCGTAGCTCTACTGTACAAACACTTCAGCACTTCGATATACCGACAGTCAACTTGGCACCGGTGAAGGGACTGCAGTACCGCCCAAATTTCGACGGAATCAAAGCCTTTCTCATAGTCCACATACGCCAGACAGTGGCAAATTGTACTCTTCGGACTTCTGTACAATTTGCCGAAGGGTATGTATGTGGTCTATGGAGCTAAAGCCCTTTCGGAAACCGGCTTGTTCTGGAGGCTGGAAGTCGTCAAGTCTGCGCGTGAGACGGTTCGTAATGACTCTCGAAAACAGCACGTATATGCGGCTCAGAAGGGAAATCGGTCTGTAGTTCTTCAAGAGAGCGTTGTCACCTTTCTTGAAGAATAAGACCACCGCACTTCTGCTCCACGCCTCCGGTGTGATGCCACCATGGAGGACGGAATTAAAGAGCTTCTGAAGGATTTCAAGTAACGGTTTTTCACCCGCTTTCAGAGGCTCAACAGTGGTAGAGCCAAGCGGTAGCTTTTGCTGTCGCACGGATGGGCCAGCTCGAACCGGGGTGGTACCACGACCTCACAGAATACCAGCATGAAGTAGAGGTTTACCTCTGCGTTGCGCTTGGTGAGTGCAGGTGGCCGGAGGCCCAATTCCTCCCACAACATGGTAGTCAACAAACATGGTAGTGGAATTAAATAAAAGACTACCCCAGGAGGGTACCAGCACCCCTGGAAAATCCCTCGCTGAGCATCCACGACCAAACTACTTCACTCCTGAGCGTGGGTGCTCAGGCTGCCCCGCGTATTCTGGGGGGGGGGGGGGGGGGGCAAAATTCCGCTCGCGACTAATGCTGCTCGGGGCAAGCGGAGCAATACAACCAAGGCGACCCCTGTCAGGCTATCCGTGAATTTTTGCAACATCAGGGGACTTCATTCCAACCTTAACGCTGTCCATTGCCATCTAGAGACGGCGAAGCCGGCCTTGCTCTTTTTAACCGAGACTCAGGTGTCCTCTCCGGCTGATACTTCATATCTCTCCTACCCGGGGTACAAATTGGAACACTCCTTTGTGCCCCGGGCTGGAGTTTGCGTATACGTCAGAGAGGACATCTGTTTTCGACGCCTCGGCAGTCTTGAAGGTACGAACCTGTCCATCCTATGGCTGCGCGTAGACAGCGATGACCATCCCCGAGTCTACGGGTGCCTCTATAGGTCTCATAGCGGTAATGCCGACACAGACCGACTCATCGACCACGTCCAAATGGCTGCAGACTCCGTGGTACAACAGGTCCCATCCGCAGAGATCGTGATACTCGGTGATTTCAACGCCCACCACGCTGAATGGCTTGGTTCTCGTTTAACCGATCATGCGGGTAGATCTGTCTATGACTTTGCCTTGGCATATGGTCTAACACAACTGGTTACTTCGCCTACGCGGATCCCAGATGTGGAAGACCATGTACCTCTCCTGTCCCATGACCTTCTGCTGACCTCTCATCCGGACGAATATCAAGTCTCCGTCGATGCACCTCTGGGCTCTTCGGACCATTGTCTGATCCGGAGTACGATGCCACTCACGCTCCAATCGCAGTTGCGATCTGCAGCTTGCCGCCGTGTTTGGCACTATAGGTCAGCTGATTGGGACGGGATGCGGTCTTTTTTGCATCCTACCCTTGGGGGTGGGTTTGCTGCTCGCCGGAAGATCCCAGCGTTGTTGCCGATTCTGTTGCTGATGTGGTACTTCAGGGTATGGAACTTTTTATTCCATACTCTGTGGTGCCCATCGGAGGCAGATCCCAGCCATGGTTTGGTCGCTCCTGTAAAATAGCATCACGCTATGAGCAGGAGTGCTACCGGGCCTGGGCTGATGCATCAACGTCTCGGGATGTAAACACCAGCGCACTTAAAAAGAAGTATAATTCCGCCTCCAGGTCCTTCAAAAGCGTCATTGCCAAGGCAAGGTCTGAGCACATCAGCAGAATTGGCGAGAAGCTAGTTCGCCTTCCTTCGGGAACCCGTGCATTCTGGTCTCTCGCCAAGGCTGTCCAAGGGAAGTTCTGTCAGCCATCTCTTCCATCTCTGCACAGAGAGGACGACTCACTGGCCCATGCCGCAAAGAAGAAAGCCGATCTGTTGAGCTCTCTTTTTGCATCCAACTCGACTCTAGATGACGGGGGTAACACACCGCCGACCATCACGCGATGTAAGTGGTCCATGCCGGATGTCCGATTTACACAGCGCTCGGTTCGCAAAGCACTCTTCTCCCTGGACGTCAGCTAGACGATATAGACCCTTCCAACTACAGGCCTATCGCCATCACCTCCTTGTTCTCCAAAATAATGGAAGCCATTATAAACTGCCAGCTCATGAGGTACCTTGAGGATCACCAGCTGATTAGTGACCGGCAGTACGATTTTCGTCGGGGTCGATCAGCTGGTGATCTTCTAGTCTACTTATCTCATCGGAGGCAATAGAGTCCAAGGGGGAGGCATTAGCCGTTAGTATGGACGTAGCGAAGGCCTTTGATCGGGTCTGGCACAAAGCGCTTCTTTCGAAGCTTCCTGCCTATGGGCTTCCCGAGAAATTGTGCAAATGGATCACCAGTTTCCTTCCTGATCGGAGCATCAAGGTTGTAGTAGACGGTGCATGCTCTGATCTCAAGCCTATCAACGCTGGTGTTCCACAAGGCTGCGTGCTATCACCAACGCTGTTTCTCCTGCATATCAATGATATGTTGCTAACTGGTAGCATTCATTGCTATGCAGACGGCAGCACTGGTGATGCCTTATATACCGGCCGTGCCAATATTTCTCGGGAAAACGTCGCCGAGTACCGGAACAAACTTGTGTCTGAAGTCGAGTCTTTGCTTAACAAAGTCTCGGATTGGGGCCGACTAAATCTAGTCCAGTTCAATCCCCAGAAGACAAGTTTGCGCGTTTACCGCTAAAAAGAACCCCTTTGTCGTATCTCCTCAGTTTCAAGGCACTCCCCTTACTGTCTCAGCCAGTATCGGAATCCTTGGCGTCGACATATCGAATAGTGTGCAGTTTCGTGGTCACTTGGAAGGGAAGGCCAAATTGGCCTCTAAAAAGCTTGGCGTTCTCAGCAGAGCGAGACGGTATTTCATGCAGGCACATCGCTTGCAACTTTACAAAGCGCAAGTTCGGCCCAACATGGAATACTGTTCTCATCTCTGGACCGGGGCACCCCAGTGCCAGCTCCTTCCACTTGACCGCATCCAGCGCAGAGCGGTTCGAATCGTCGAAGACCGAGTTCTTTCTGATCGGCTCGATACACTGGCACTGCATAGAGATGTTGCATCTCTTTGCGTATTTTATCGCATCTATCATGGGGAGTGCTCTAAGGAATTGTTAGGACTAATTCCAGCCGCTCAATTTCACTTCAATTGGTACGACTTAGGAACCTTCAAGAAAAGAGCTTACACTTTTCTAAAAGGCCGGCAACAAATCTGCAATTCCCCTGATGTTGCGGTTGTTCATGGGCGGCGGTAGTCACTTACCATCAGGTGAGCCGCATGCTCCATCCTCACCCGGGGACTTGCCGTTTTTAAGGTGCTGGAGAGCCATTCTAATCTCGCTCAGACTGACGTCCGGGATATCTTCGTAATAGTGTCGGATAAGACTCGCTCTTGGATCGTTACTCACATTTGCGTGTGGCTCCAACGATAACGTGTACAGCTGCCCATAGAACCTCTCAATCTCACTCAAAATCTCAGGTGTTCCGGAAACGATGCTGCCACACTCGGTTTTTAGCTTTGACAGTTGGGCTTTTCTGGCAGACAAATCTCTGGCAAAGACTTTGGAGCCTTGGTTCCGCTAGATCGTTTCTTCAATACAAGCTGTATTGAAGTTGCGTAAGTCCCGCCGCATGCATTTAAATATCTGTCTGTTCAGTTGCCTGTATGATGTCAAATCTGTTGAAGAGTGTAGCTTCATCTCCCGTCTAACAGCCATGAGATTAAGAGTATGATCGGAGAGTTTTTGTGTTCTTCTGCGGCGGGTTTTGCAGAACTTTGCTTCAACCGCATGGACAGTTTCCACAAGCTTGTCATTCATATCGTCCACTTCATTGTAGTCTTCTAGGCACTGAAAACAGTTTTGTAACTCGAGCAGAAAGGTTTCGGGACTTTGGAACAGAGCACGAGGGGGACGGAGCGTTGACTTCATTAGACGAGACCTCTTCAACTTAACGTTTAGGTTCAGTGTGCCTCTAACCATTCGGTGATCGCTACCAGTTTTCACCCTCGTGATCACGGAGATATCACTGAACAGTTGTCGTATGGTCGTCATAATAAAGTCAATCTCATTTTTTGTCGAACCGTCGAGGCTCGACCAGGTCCACTTCCTGTGAGGTCACTTCTGGAAGAAAGAGTTCATCATAAAGAGTCCCTCTTTCTCCATGAAGTCGGCCAGCTGCTGGCCCCTTGGGTTCCGTTGCCCTATTCCAAATTTCCCTACTTTCAGCTCACCGTTCTCTCTTGTGCCTAGTTTTGCATTGAAGTCTCCCATTAACACCGTATATTGGGTTTTGGAGGAATGCATGGCTCTAGAGATATCCTCATACATTTCCTCCACCTCCTGATCTGATCTCTGTATGACCTTCAGCGAATACCGTTTGGTGATTCTGACTATAAGGTACGCAACCCTCGTCGACACACCCTCAATCTTTACAACGTTGTTAACGAGAGACTTGTGGACGATAAATCCGACACCTCCTTGGGACAGATGGTCGCCCTCCCGGTGATAGAACAAGTTGCCGGATTCGAGGATTACCGTGTCCTCTCCTTCTCTTCGGACCTCGGATAATCCTATAATATGCCAGCGTAACTTGTCTATTTCTTCTTCCAGCTCCACAATCTTCTCGTCAGTCCTCAGGGTGCGTGCGTTGTATGTTGCCAGGTCGAGTCGTTTTAGGTGGCAACCGAACCTCCACCGGAGATTCTTAGCACCCCCTGCCCCGCCGTTACCATGGTCGCCACCGTAGCCAGGAATAGCAGGGCCGCCGGGCACTGGGGGCCGTCTCTTTGTTGCTCTCATAATTGGGCGGTATTTGCCGTAGTTGCCACGCTTGGCGAGGGGATTTGCAACCGCAGTTTTTTTATTGTACTTTTGCTGTTATCAGGAAGATGCTGCTGCCCATCTCCTGCCTGTTTCCCTTTGTCGCCTTTTACGGCACCCACGGAAAGATATGGGGTAGTGGATATTCTTAACCGCCACTACACGGCAAATTTCTAATGTAATTAATATTAAATATAACTAATATTTCATAAAGAAACATTAATCTTTACACTTTTCTAACAAATTAAGGTGGTAGCTCCAGGGTGGCCCGCGAAATTCAAATTTTCTTGCGTTTTTTGGAATTTGCAGGTCAGGGTTAGGTTGTATATTTAATAAAATATGATTCGCGACCGAGTTTTTCCAGAAAAACTCATTCAAAGGGCTAATATGAACTTAGAGGGTTGTATTGGTGATTTTAATGATAATAATTCTGTAAACACATAATCGCTACGGTTGCGAATCATATTTTGTTAAATATACAACCTAACCCTGACCTGCAAATTCCAAAAAACGCAAGAAAATTTGAATTTCGCGGGACACCCTGGAGCTTCCACCTTAACCCACTATGAAATCTGTCAAATATTTCCTATATCCTAGCAAAGAGAACATAATCACTTGTATCCTCGTATCCATTTTTTTTTATAGTAAAGGGTGACAAACGAGCACACAGTTCACTTGATGGTAAGTGGTTGCTGCGGCCCATAGACATCTACATCTATCCTCTATTACAAATCAAAATGCTGATGCGTTGTCACCCGTGAAGACTAAGATGGAATGCCTCATTTCCAGAAAAAAGGGTCTCCGGTTCTCTACACTCACCATACGAAACACAGCAACGTCAAGCTGCTATTTCACGCTGGTATTCTGTGAGAGCGTGGTCCTTCCCCGGTTGAGCCGACCCATTCGTGCTACAACTAAACTACTAATATAGCTGCAGAATGGCTCTACCACGTTGAAAAATGACCTATATACATAAACCAGCCCTCGCCTCCTTGTCTAGATAAAAATCAAGAAGTATTAGGCATAGAAGAGCATTAGGAGCCACTCCAGGCGATGTTCGTGCCATTGTAGGCTATTTAACTCGCTTACTACATAAACTGCAGTTGTCTTTTAGTTGACCTTATTACACCAAACTTTGGAATCGTTGATTATAATCGGCCTCACTATATCACTTTACAGCCACAAGGTTATCCTGTGATGCAAGCCCTAGTTGTTCTCAACAATACGACTACGCGTACTTACGTAGAGCAATTTTACCCTTGCGACATCAGTTGCTAAGGTGGAAGTTTCACGTTAGTTTTTGGTCAATTGTTTCGCCCAATTACGTAACTTCAGTGGAGATTATACTTTTTTTATAAGATGAGGGTTACAAACGAGCACACAGTCCACCTGATGATAATTGGTTACTCATACACATCTACATCTGTATGTATGTGTGTCAAAATGCAGATGCGTTGTCACTCATGAGGACTAAGATGGGATGCCTCGTTTCCAGTAAAAAGGGTCTCCGGTTCTCTACACTCACCATACGAAACACAGCAGCATTAAGCTGCTATTTTACGCTGATATTCTTTGAGAGTGTTGTCCTACCCCGGTCGAGCCGACCCATTCGTGGTACAACCATAATATAACTAAAACATGGCTCTACCACGTATAAAATCTGTTATTACAACGCAACTTTTCAATGATGACGACATAGTGTGACCATCTGCATGACAAATAAGTTTATATCAGTCTCGACTGGCGACATCTGGAGAACGTAAGGTTATAAACCTTCATTCATTACATAGCTTTAATCGATATGCGGTACTTTAAGCTAGTACTTATTATTAGTTTGTGTTTAAACGTTTCTTTTATAAAGTTGGCAACACTAACGAAATTAGTGGTGCGTACTTTTTACTCATTTCTGGTGATGTGATCTCAATCTTGTCTCAAAGTAAATGCCGAACTGAACTTAAATAAGTAAAAGACTTCTTAGTCAGTGGAATAACCCAAACAAATTCAGGTACACAATACAAATACGAAAAGAGTACTGTTTGGAATGTACGAATTTCGTTCTCCCGGTTATATGAGATTGTCTATGGCTCTTACCAAAGTCTCTTACAAATATTGTTTTTTACTCTTTTCGTTATGAGTACAAGCAACCTCAAAAAGTTGCATGAAATTTTGCGGACAAAAATATTAAAACTCGATACAATTTAGAGGCGGTTTATAAACATAGCATAATATGACTTTAACGGAGTGAGCAATTTAGATGTTTAAGTTCTTAATTAATCATCGTTACCGTTTTTTTTGTAAAATACATTTAATAAAATGTCTATAATATGATACACTAATATGAACTTCGAACGATCCGTGAGCTCGCGAAAGAATATAAGATATTATCTTGCTACATATATATTTATCTATGGATATTATAATTGAATAAATCACATGAATAGTCCACTTGCAAAATGCGTTATATTGATTGACTAATGAATTAAGAAAATTAATTAAAACATTATATCTGTCAAAGTAAGTTAAGAAAATATTGTTACTTTAGTATACGCTTAAGTGGTATTATTTAGAATTATTTTATTATAAATAATAAAATCTCGGTATAACATTAATATTTTAATTTGAATATTAAAATTGAACATAGCAAGTTCTGCAAAAGTATTCGTAACATAAACATTTTTGCAGTTGTATGGAATTAACATAGACAGTTTTGAATCAGTTTTTCACTTATGTCTTAAAACTAAGTTATTAATAATTTTAATAACTTAGTTTTTTTACACTCTTATATCTATTTCATCTTCCATTAGAGTTTCTTCAGAGTCAGTTTCTATTAAATTACTTTCATTTTCTTCTTCTTGTAAAAACTTATAATATTGAAGATTTTCAATAGTAATCCAGTCTTCTCCGAAATGTTTAATCAATAGTTTTCTCACGTCATTTAATTTTTCTGTTTTTACAGGAACTCCAATATTCATCAACGTAGGTTTAATATTTTCATAAGACTTTCCTCTTTTACAAACATTCCCATAGTTGACCACTTCAGATACATAATTAGGTTCCCCTTTGATTCCAATTTTATTATTCTTAGCCTTTCTCAGGAAAAATCTTTTAGAAGCATTAAATTTGAAATGCCAAGATCCTGGTAATTTCAGCACATTTGTAACGCTTGTTTTCCAGTCATAAAACTGGAAGTCACTTCCAAGTCTAATAACTTTACCATATCTTTTGAAAATATCAAAATAAACATCGGGTTCCGCAATCACCTCTAAAGGGCGTATCTCTCTTTCGATATTTCCAAATATACGGTCGGGTGGCAAAAAGGAATGCCCAGCTACCGGAAATATAATAGTTGTTTTTTTTAATTTGATTTGGAGCTTTTGTTTTAAACCAATATGCCAACATTCCCAAAACTATGGAATTTTTATTTTGGCCCCCACAACCATCACAAAATAATTTTATATGTTCAATACTGCTATCAAAAGTGGTATTTAACAGCCTGTGAAATAATTCTGATGCAATCTGATTGGATCCTTTTAAAGCCTCGGTTTCAAGCCACGTGTATATAAACGTATTTGAATCATTTTGCGGGCTACAAGATGGCCCTTGGCAGATTGTTAGATTGTATGCATACAGTTGTCGGCTAAAGTAGGCACTTTGATCCGGCACTTTTGGTAAAACCTGATTCTTTTGACAATCAAAGGATAAGATAATTTCATTGTCATTTTGCGTCTTGAGGCTAGTATAAAAAGTTTTGGCCTTTAACCTGTGAATCCTAAGCTGCGCTATCAACATTTGTTTTTTAGCTAGATCATTTTCACTTTTGATATTCTCTTTTAATTGAATGCACTTAGAGCAAGTGTCAGTAGCCGGTGTTTTAAAACTTAAATTAAAAAAAATTGTAAATATTCTCCGAAAAAATTCGTATTTCACCGGCACATTTTGTGCTTCATTGTTATAAAGTTTGTGTATTTTTTTTATATTAAGGTCACTGTTCAGGTTTTTTTTATATGATAAGGGTGACAAACGAGCACACAGTCCACCTGATGGTAAGTGGTTGCTGCGGCCCATAGACATCTACATCTATCCTCTATTACAATTCAAAATGTAGATGCGTTGTCACCCGTGAGAACTAAGATGAAATGCCTCATTTCCAGTAAAAAGGGCCTCCGGCCACCTGCACTCACCAAGCGAAACGCAGAGGTAAACCTCTACTTCACGCTGGTATTCTGTGAGGTCGTGGTACCACCCCGGTTCGAGCCGGCCCATCCGTGCGACAGCAAAAGCTGCCGCGTGGCTCTACCACTGTTAAAAATTACAGGTATTGTACAGTAGACTTTCCTCTCGTATAGTGTGATTCTATGGATTTAAGACCCTTTATAAATGACTTAACAGATTCTGTACGACCTGAATACTGTGAAGATCTTTATCACCACCTCTTCTTTCTTTCGGCAGTTCCATAGTAGTTAAATGTCTTTTACAAATTCTTTGCATTCTGTCTTTAGATATTCCTAAAAGTGTGGTCGTTGCTTTTTGGCATACTTTTTTAATTTGATGGAGCGTTTACCGCCAACAGTTGATTCGTACTTTGGAATAAAATAACATATTGTTTGAGTATTTTTTTTGCCTTCTTTTTTTGGAGTTGAGTTGAGCTGTGAGGTACTTTAATAAAAATGTATCTTGAGTAATTTTGTTTGAAGATGCATAAAATTGTCTGTAAAACTTACTATAGTCTTGAGTCGTCAACTCGTTACATTTATAACCCTGTTTTAAATGTCTATGTACGCATTTTGGTATTTTTGGAGGTCCTTTAGCCACATATCTGCAACAAAACAGTAAAAAATAAACTACTAGTTCGCCAATAATGGTTTTCAAACTGTTCAAATTCAAATACATTTATTTCGGCCTATACATCCATAGCGTGTTATTAATACATAGAGACTTACCCTAGTGTTAGTTATTTACAGAAATTTAAATCTAAGTACACCTTGAATAAAATAAATAAATAAATTTTCTAAGATAAATTTATTTATTTATTAAAAGATAACCGAAATATAAAACTGTAACTTACCGTTTTGATTTTTCAACTTCTCTCTTCCAAGTAGATTTATGGGATATTTTCTTACGTCCTCTTCTATTAGGTGCTAGAATAACTTCTTTTTCTTGAAATTCCATTTTAGAACACAAAATTGATAAAGAACTTTTATTTCGTAGATAGTAGACACGTGCGTGCACATTAACAGCATCAAGCGTACTCACAGAACACTAGTACCCTTAGAGCGTACTGGTAGACAAGATGGCGGCATCTGCACGAGTTACGTTGGCGTCTTGGCGCCATTTGCAAGTGAATAGTAACGACAGTTTTGAAAGTGAACTGTTAAATATCATGGCGACTTTTGCAAGAGTATACCATATTTAGCCTCAAATTATTCGTAATGTAGCGAGTTTTGAAATAGTATGATAAATGTAGAGTAACAGTTTTTAAATTTCAAATACAATGGCCGCCATTGCAAAAAAAATACAACTCTCAACTCAACGTGCCCAAACCATCGAAGCACGCCCTTATCAATTTTTGTGATAAGGTCATCTTTCAAACCTGCCATATTGCGAATCTCTTCGTTTCGCTTTCGGTCGGCCATGGTTACGCCGCACATTTTACGAAGAGATCGCATCACCACTGCATTCAACTTGCTTTTATGCTTCTTCTGGCATACCCAGGTTTCGCTGCCATATAACAAAGTCGGTACCAACACTGCGTTATGTATTGCAACGCGTGCACTCTTCGCTACGCCTTGCCTTTTGACTAACGCAGTCAGGGCACCATTGACTTTGTTCCCGGTAGCGACACTTTTTTTATGGTGGTTTTTGATTATTCGCCAATGTCAGCGTGAGTTACCCATCTCTAGTTTGGACACCTGTCATAAACAGTAAGATGGCGGCACACGATTATTTCCAATTTTGGCCGCGCGGAGAGTTATCTTGCTTGCACTTTAAGCTAGCAACGGTTGGCTGGATCTATGGTCATTTGGTAGTCTTGGTTCAATGCACTGACTGAGAAGTATATTTATATCTCTATGGTTCAATGTTTTGTACATTGTGTAAAAACAAAACTGTCAGTGTCAAAATTGAAAAGTCGCAAACTCGAGTTTCGGATTTGGAAGAAAGAGAATTGAGCTATACCTAAATCAAAAATATTTTTAGGAATCGTTTATAATAATACATAATTTAATTTAATATACGAATTGTAGTGTTTAGTTTAGTTTAGTTTTGATTATATTTTTAAATTTTGCCTGGGTTGTGACAAAAATTATCTCAGTCAAATCGAGGAGGTAGAAGATATTAGTTGGGCGTAAAAAGAAAATGGCGTGCGCTACACTTAAAAGAAATTTGGACTGGGAGTCCATGGCGCAGTTGCCAGCAAAAAGACGAAGATGTGCTCCGTTTGCCACATCGTCCAGTACCAGTCCTGGAATTAAGTTAAATGAAAATAAGCCTTCGACATTTGGAGAAACCGTTAGTGCTCCTGCGAAATTGACCCCAGGTTTGTTTATTTTTAACATAACTCAAATATGTATAGTAAAAGGTTAATTTATAATAAAAAAAAATATCTTATTGGAGTATAGAGGTTTTATTAACGACATTGTGCCAGCTGTATTATTTTATCGCCATTGTTTGTGATATCAAGCATATTTTTATCGTGTTAGAGTGAGACGGCAAATGCGTTATGACCGTTGGGCGTATTGGCTTTGTGTTTTTTTATTTCAGAAAAAAATAAAATGCCAATCTGTAGATAGCGTTTATATACTTGTATATTGGAGAATAGGTATTTTCCTTTGGTCATTTTTGTTACCTGCACAGGACTTAAGGCGATGCAATAAAATGCATTGCCTGAATGCATTAGTCGATAAAGTAGAAGTGGCAGAAGCAGAAGACTGATGAGCCCATCACTATTAATGATTTGTTGACACTGCACTTACTTAATGACCTCATTTTTGCAACGCGTAAATTTGTTACGTATTTCAAATACCTAGATACTAACAAAAGAATAATGAAATAATGAATTTAAATTAAATTGTTAATTTTACAGATAGCTCTAAATCATAATTATTTAGAAAGTCGCCTTCATTGTTCTTTAGTAAAATTGAGAATGATTTTTCGTATATACATTTTTTGTATTATTTATCTATTAATTCAAAGCCCCTTTCTTTTGTACTATTAGGACTTATGTAATTATTATTTATATTAATGTAGGTAGTTAATAACTATTTTATCACCAAAGTGAGAATTTTTTTTTGTTAACATTGCAACTTGCTGTAATTATAGCTTTTTTCTCTTTTTTGTTGTGTGTATGTTGAGTATTGGAATGAATCCACAAATTTTCAAACCCATTTACATGATACATTAGACAGCTCATCTAACTACCCAAATTTAGTACTTTTAAACAACTAATTTCAAACAATCTATTTTTTAAACACCTGTGTACAAAGTTTCAGTAGTGGTTACTTCAGTATTCATGATTTTTAAGAGTACATTTTTTTATTGGATAAGGGTGATAAATAAGGAGGGTGTTACTCATAGACATCTACATTATCCTCTATTAAGAATCAAAATGCAGATGCATTGACATCTGAGGACTAGCATGGAATGCCTTGTTTCCAGTAAAATGGGTCTCCAGTACTCTACACTCACCATATGAAACACAGCAGCATTAAGCTGCTATTTTGCACTGGTATTAAAATCAAAATATTTCTTAAAAATTACAATACTTCTTCAATAATCTTGCTTATTTGGGTACGACTTTCCATTGACTCCCGTCGAGTTGGGGGTTGATGCATATTTTTACAGAAAAGTTACACTATCATAAGCACACACACAAAGTTACAACATGCGGAAGCACATCATTTTTGAGAAAAAAGTTATTGAAAATCAATTTTCTTGCATTGTTTATGTCTAATCCTACAATAAAACTGATGCCATTTTTATTGTTATTGTCAGTAGGGATGTCGATTCTTTCTGAAAAAGATCGATAATACATTCGAATGTAAGCTGATGTATCGATTCCCAAAAAAACGATTTCTAAAATGTCTATATTTTTTTCATGTTTGCATTTATTATGTAAATATAAATCTATTTTATGAGAAAAAAATCCCCTTCATCATAAAATATAGGGCGACTGATTCAGAAGGATTTCTGTATCTATTTTGAGACTGCTACATCTCCGGCGCTTTAAAACCACTCTAGGGGTAAGACAGACTCGTACCAGGTGGAGTTGGGGTCAATCAATTCGGTTCTTTGACATAAGTTGAACCTAACCTCTTTTATTTATCTGCCCTAATTGGTACTGTTAAAATAAAACAAATTTCAATAAGAGATCATTTATTATGGTATCTTTCTTGTTTTTCATAAAATGGAATTATATTTACATTATAAATGAAACATAAAAAAATATAGATATTTTAGTACCGATTTTTTGTGAATCGGTCAGCTTATGATTTGAATTGATTTAAAAATCAACCTTTTTCGGAAAGAATCGACATCCCTACTGACGACAATGACATTACAAAATGGCGTTTTATGGTAGGATTAGATATATATACAATGCAAGAATAATTGATTTTCAATAACTTTTTTCTCAAAAATTACGCGTTTCCGCATGTTGTAACTTTGTGTGTGCACTTATAATAGTGTAACTTTTCTGTCAAAATATGTATCAACCCCCAACTCGACGGGAGTCAATGGAAAGCTAAGCCCTTATTTGACATTAGCAAATTATGTTAAGGGTTTTTAAAATTTGTATATTTCTTTTATTTAATTTGCAATTTAAGTTAAAAATAACTAATATTGCATTAGTTACTAAATATGTATAATATTATGTTACAATTAAAACTACTTCTCAGTCAAATTTTTTTTTTTGACTGATGAAAAGTGAAACATAATTATGACTAAAAAAAATATTGGTTATGAGATTTAAAAACATGTTGGTTAATTTGAAAGTAATTTTGATCACGACTGATTGGTTGAAATCACTTTAAACCAGGAGCAATTAGTAAAAAAAAAGCTTATTTTCTTTAAAACATTTATTGCCTGCCAATTTTAGAACAAAGCAGTTTTGACATTGACTTGATTCTGTTAGGAAAAGTAATATCAGCAACAGTAGGTCCAGGAGGTGTCATTTTATGTTAGCCAGCTGAATTAGGTTAGGTTAAAATCAGTTTTGGGTCTTTGTCAATAAATTCTCAGTAGTAGCTTGGAGTTAGGAAGTTTGTCTCTGGTTGTTTTCTCCTTGTGCCTCTGAAAGCAAGTATAAGTGAGGGAATAGGGAGTGCATCTGTATTTGCACACATACACTCATGTACTGTAATCCCGCATAACTGTACATGTTTTGTCTTAATTGTTCTAAATTATATAAATGTTACAAGTTTATTAATTTCATATTAGACATTAAAATATCCAATTCAGAAAAATAAAGACAGATGAAAAATAATTTCATAAACCATGAAAGGTCAATCTAAGTGCAGTAATTATTCTTTGCATTCAAAATTAGTGTTCCTTTGTTTAGGTAAAATATGATGAAACAGATAAATATTGATGCTTTTATATATATTGTTTGTTATTCTGAGTTATTAACTATGTAAAAATTATACTGGGAAAAAATGTTGAAATTGTGTGGGGCAAATCCAAAAGAGAAATATAATTTTCTTTAGGTACTTTAATATATCTTTTAAAAAGACAGACTATCAATTCTTTTCAAAGTTTAAAAAATGAATTTTGGTTTTAGGGAATTCTTACATACAACCATAATATACAAAAGTGACATACTTTTGACAATTGACCAATAATTTTTAATCTGAAGGTAGCCGTGGTTAACTATGATATTGGGACGTCAAGTAAGCTGTGGACTTTGATAAGCTGTAATAAATAAATGAATGAAAAATCACTAGACTGAACATATTTTGTAACATTTTCATAAGTGGTTATTAGATAATTTATGCCGCACATAAAATAATGATGGTAATTTCCTTTTGGCTGAAACTACCTTTGATTACTGTTGCAAGTTATTATTGGGTAAGATGCATATTATACTGCATAAAATGAAAATAAGATATTTATATATTTAACTTGCTTGTATAACCTATATTATTAAATGACAAAAATATTTAATATGTATAATAGGATAGTAATTAACATAAGAAACTAGGTTTGTAAAAAAAAAACATTTTTATATTATTTTTGTAGTTAAGAACTATTAACTAGAGGGTAACTATTAGCCAGGGGATATTATAGTGCCAAGAATTTACCTCCTACCAGCAGAGGTATTTATCCCAAACTATAATTACCTATGTAGGCCTATATATGCTTGTGTACAGTGACAGAAACATGGAAACAATACCTAAAGCTATACCTGAAAATAATTTTACCTTTTTTATTTTCATGTTGACATATAATTTAATATTGCATAATAATTCTAATCATAAATCATGTGTTAAATTGTACTTATTTTAATTTCAAGAACATTTGAACATTTGCAAATTATTGTGCTTCAAGAATTACACATTTATATAGGATTGACATGTGTACAAGTTTTACTCACATTTATGTCAAAATATAAGTGAAACCAAGTGCCAACGACGAAGTGACAACAATCACTATTTATATATTACTACTCCTACACAGTAGTTAAAAAAATGTTTATCATTAACAACATTGATAAGGTTTAGTTGTTGCTCGCTTTATGATGAAATGGTGCTTCTTTTAGGGTTGAACAGTGAGGTGTGTAACACTTATAAAATTGATGGGTTTGCATTGAGTGGTGTGGTATGTGCAGAGCGCATGGCGCAGGAGATCTGCGACGAGATAAAGCGGCTGCAGCGGCGGCGGCAGCTGCGGCTGGCGGCGGGCGCGGCGTCGTGCTCGTCGTCCAGCGGCAGCGAGGGCGACGCCTCGCCGCCGCACCGCGCCGCGCACGCCGCGCACGCCGCCCACCCCACGCACAAGATGCACAACCGTGCACTCTTCACCTTCAAACAGGTCAGTCATGTTTTGTTGCTGGCGCAACTAGGGGAAATTATTAGTCTTCATGTGCCTCAATGAAGGCTAATAATTTCACGCTTACCAGATGTCGCTAGTTGGGACTGTCCTCATGTTATTTATCATGGAAATGGTCACACAGTGTCATCAAAAGTTGCATTTCAAATGAATGTGTTTTATGTTTCTGGTGTATGTATGTATATATACATAAAACATTACCTCAGTGCTGAGTTATTTAATTTTTTACACAATTTTTACGTTTTTTTATCTACTTTTAGTTGGCCTGAAATTCGCCATCCATGAAATTTGACAAATATTACAACTCATTCAAAGGTGGCAAAAAAAGTAGTAGATGTCCGTCATTTTCAATGTAAAAAAATCCAAAGAACAATGGCAGACTTTCATACACAAAATTAGTTGAGAAGGAATTGTAGCGTCTGTATATCAAAAACATCTTACAAATTAGTGACCGACCGAAGGTTCGGTTTCGGTTTCGGCAAGTTTCGGCAAAAAAAATCAAGTTTCGGTTTCGGCAAAAAATCTGCCGAACCTTCGGCGGCGCCGAAACTCAGTGTTCGTGGATTATCGTGTGTCATTCGGCTGAGTTCGTGACTCTTGTATTATTCATAATTATACTGAATCAATATAGATTATAAATAATACTTATTGAAAGTCAACTTTTTGTTTTATTACCAGTGGTTCGAAAAAAACCCCTGTCCTTGGAATAACCAGCAAGAAACCCAGCGGGACTTTTCAAATAACAGCTTACAGTTAGAGGCGTGGACTAATATAAACGTGGGCGAAGTTGCATCAGCGAGGGTCCTTTTCTTCGTTCCAAGGATCTACCCAATAGATCTATCCTACCAAACAAGCCTTGACACGACATACTTACTCATATCAAATTAAATAAATAAATATCTATTAATTCCTCGCGGTCTTTGAAGGTAGTTACAAAGGGCCTCGCTTAACCGATTCGTTGCGGCGCCGATTTTCGACATCTTTTAGCTGTGGCGGCGAACAAATATTTCATGGCACGCCAGGCGTGTCGTGTAATATTTGTATGTATATGTATATATACATGTATATATGTATAAACTTGCATTACTAAGACTTATTAGAAATGGCGCTATATTCATTCTAAAATGTCAAATCAAAATCTAGAAAAGACTGATGATGGGAAGCAAAATTTCCAGTGCAATGTCTCTGTCTGCTCAATTTAGCACAACCAAATATGTTAAGAGGATAAGAAAAAAATAATAGGAACACAAAGGATTAGCTTATCAAAAGCTTAATCACTTACCCACATTAATTGGATAAATTGAATGTAATATTTTTATTCAACATACTTTATTGTGTAATATTTATTGAAAGTCAGTTTTTAATTTACCACTTTTAAAAGGAAATTATTCCATTTTTAACCCCCGAAGAAAATGGGTGTTGTATGTTTGTAGCGTGTATCTGTGCATCTGACTGTGGCATTATAGCTCTTGAACAAATAAACTGATTTTGATAATGATTTTTTTTTTCGTTTGAAAGGTGTCTTAATCGAGAGTGTTCTTACCTATGTTTCAAGAAAATCTGTTCAGCCGTTTAAAGATTATCAGCTCTTTTGTTTCGGGGGTGTTTAAAATGTTTAATTTAAGTTGTTTTTATTATAAGCCTGTGCTATCCCACTTAATGGTAAGTGGTAATGCAGCTGAAGATGGCAAAGATCACTGACTTAGCTAAAAGCTATTTCTTCTTGTCTTGAATGCCTCATTATAATCAGATGAAAATATACTTTTCAATAGATTATTCCACTCCCTTGCTGTACGCATGACAAAACGAAGCAACTCAATTGTATGTCGACAACAAATGGATGGAGACTGGCCATGTGTCTGGTTATTTGATTATGAAGGAAGAATTAAGTTATGCAATTTACTGCACACATCTAAATATATTTTATATCAAAAGGCTGGCTACTTTCTCAAGACTGATAAAATTGGTTTGAACTAGATTCAAGTCAACAATAGTCTTAGTTCCCTTTCCCCTGAATTCAAAGCAGCTAGGTGGTATTTTGCAGCACCCGTCTGTATCTAGCAACAATACCCCATATACAACTGGACTTGCGCTTTAGAAAGAGTAGATAAGTAGAAGCCAAAGTGCGAAGTACCGCCGCGCTCCTGCAACGACACCAAACTTACATGCTGCTTCTTTGGCCCTAGACTCAATGAACTGCCTAAAGTTTAGGTTTTAGGAAATTATGATGACTCAAGGCGGTCCATGGTAGAGCCATATTGCAGCTTTGTTATGGTTGTAGCATGAATGGATTGTCTTGTCCGGGGAAGGTCAATGCTCTCACAAAATACCAGTGTAAATTAGAAGCACAATGCTGCTGTATTTCGTATGGTGAGTGTAGAGAACCGACGACCCTATGTATGTATAGTCCTCAGGGGTGACAACGCATCTGCATTTTGATTCGTATTCTAGAGTAAATGTAGATGTCTATGGGCCATAACATCCACTTCCCATCAGGTGGGCTGTGCTCGCTTGTCACTCTTATTCTATAAAAGAGTGTTTTCAGTTTTTGCATAATATAATGTGTATAACACATTACATCGGCAGGTGCGCATGATTTGTGAGAGGATGCTTCGCGAGCAGGAGGCAGCGCTGCGCGCGGAGTACGAGTCGGCGCTCAGCAACAAACTGGCCGAACAGTATGAGGCGTTCGTGCGCTTCAACTTGGACCAGGTATGTCTTCACAGAATTTCCACACAAAAATCTCTAGATATTTTACTTCTAAGCTGCGCTGATGTGTTTACTATACTAGTAGTCTATCTGGATAGGTAAGGTACCCTCTTACCTATTTCTACTGCCAAATAGTAGTAGTTATACTGGTGTGTCCTTTTCTAAAGAACCAAAATATTTACAGGCTGACATTTCATCTCAGTCCTCCGAGGTGATAATGCACTTGTAGCCTTTTTTTATAGGATAAGAGTGACAAACGAGCACACAGTCCACCTGACGGTAAGTGGTTGCTGTCACCCATAGACATCTATTATTTATCCTCCATTACGAATCAAAATGCAGATGCGTTGTCACCCATGAGGACTAAGCTGGAATGCCTCTTTATCAGTAAAAAGGGTCTCCGGTTCTCTACACTCACCATACAAAACACAGCAGCATTAAGCGGCTATTTTACGCTTTTATTCTGTGAAAGCGTGGTCCTTCCTGGGTCGAGCCGACCCATTCGTGTTAAAACTGTACCAGGAATATAGCTGCAACATGGCTCTACCACGTATAGAACCACTGTTTTATCTCTGATGTTGGTTCTAGGTGTGAGTGGACTGCAACAGCCATTTATCAACAGATTAACTGTATGTTCGTTTGTCACTTCAGTTTTATAAAAAGAAAACAAAATCCAAATTTACTATAAGATTAAATAAACTGTAATATGTGATGATTTTACTTATTATTATAATAATAGGGATTATGAATGCCCCTTTTCCCTAGTTATTTTTCTTATTACATAAAACTTTATATAATAAGTTTTTAAATAAGTTAGGGTGAGAAATTTTTTGATCCCGGACAATTTAGACAATAACATATTTTTAAACTAGAATAATTATTCATAACAAATCCTAAAATAGGCTTATAATTTTAGTGTTGTGGGATTAATTGTGTTTAAGATACTTTTTTTCATTCAAAATGTCATAAACGTTTATAAAATTTACAATAATCAGTATGTGTAATTCTTCAAATTCAACTGATAATTTTATAATGCCCACCTTGTAGTATTGAACATTATGTCAGTGGAGATGGTAAGGAAATAATTGCTCCTCACTCATTCTTTGCTTGTTCAAAGTCAGGAAATACTTAATGTTTAAATTGACTGTTCAGGTACAACGCCGACCTCCACCTGCTACCTGCATGCCACTGGGTATGGATGCCGAACACCACATGCATCAGGACCTAGTCCCCAGCTGTAAGTAATATACGAAGACCTAATTTGGTGCTTTTTTATAAATACTATCCAGAAGATAGCAAATGAAACTTAATTTAATTTTTTATTAACCTCTTACTAAAAAAATGCTGTCACATGTCAACTGTCAAATGTTCTAATAACCATCTAGTGCTAACAACTTAGACCCTCATCCTTTATAAATGTCTCAAAATTAAATAAATATTTCAAGGACATGTCCTTCAACTTCACTGAAACAGCATGGTGGACTATTTTTCTATTATTACCTTCTTAGTAATGAGAGAAGGCTTATATAGCATTATATTTTTTGTACTTGTGTGTTTGTTACTGCTTATCTTACAATGAACAATAAACTTAAGATACGCGAGCTAAAATTACGTTAAGTTTTATTTGTAAGCTAATGTTTTATCTTTAGCTGAATAATTTACATAATATATAAATGTTCATGGCTTAGCATACTGGCAACTGGTTAAATCTAGTTAAAAAGTCAAAGTAGCCGTAGCTAATATGGATAAATAAATTGTTATTTGTTATTGTTTATAAAATAAAAATTACAATTCATATCATGTGACTTTTTAATTTTTTTATATTTTTACCACATAGATTGTTACAGTAAAAAATTTCAAGTTAGCTTTAGCATAATAAATATAACATTATTGCTCAAAACTAAACAAAAGCTAAGCTGGCTAAGTGTCTGTTTGTAATGTAAAAAAAACAGTTTTTCACAAATTTCATTAAAAGTAACATAACAAAAACACATTTTTTTAAATTTTTGTCTCTCTATTTGTTCCGGCTAATCTCCGAAATGGCTGGACCGATTTTGACGGTGACTTACTAGCAGATAGCTGATGTTATAAGCAGTAACTTAGGCTACTTTTATTTTAGATTAAGAGTTAGGGTTCCATGCAAAAAAAATAAAAACCCTAAATTACACGCGGGCGAAGTCGCGGGGAACAGCTAGTTTAAAAATAAAGTTGCTAAATGATAAGTGGGCCATAATACACAAAAGAAATTATAATTTCTTGTATAATATATTTTTAAATATTATTCATGTTATTTAATATAATTGCTTTGTTTTCCAGATCTGTCCTAATAACAAAGGAACCAGCTGTTCGGAGTGACACTGCAAATATATCAAGACAAACATATTTTGGTATATGTGAATATTATATTATGCGGGAATGTTAGTGTCCCAATGAATGAAGACATTGTGATTGCTGCTGGAATTTACTTGTTATCAATATTGTGAAGTGTTGTAAGTCGATATACATGTATGTAACACAGTATTATGGATTTACTAGATTCATTTACAAAAAGAACACTTGAGTTATTTAATGAGACAATATTGGTACAGCTAAGTTCCACAATTTTCATGCCACATAAACATAAATTAGCTTATATTGCTTTAGATAAGGTTTTGCTGGATAATTGTGTTAATAGACTGAGGGTCAGGACTGTAGGGGAGGCAATGGTGCAATGGTTCTTGTCCATGTGCTTCTCATAAAGCGGGTCTGCCAAAAAATTTTTTAATTATAATGTGATGTGAAACCAAGTGGTTTACTTATGTTTTTGTATATTTTCTAAAGAATATTAGGAAGGAACAGATATTAGCAATTAACACAAACAATAAAATTCACACAGAGTGCCTGCTAAGATTACATTGTCCTCATGATTTGTATGTTAGTTAGCCATAATTTTTGATTGGTTTAATTTTTTGTTACTTTTAATTTGTCGAAATAATAGTTCTAGTTATTAAATTATACTTTTTCCTTGTGTACTTTTCATTGAACATGGAATTTCTTATGACAATTTGCCTCATGTATCAGACATTTTGTAAACTCCTTTAACTATATTTATTTTGCGACTTTTATAAATTATCTAACGTTTCCTCTAAATTAACTGCGCTGATACATATGGCTTTAGTAGATGATGATTAATTAGCTTTATTTATTTTTTTAAGTTATTTTCAGTAAATTCATATTACGGTATTCCACTCCTGCTGTAACAAATGCAACTGTATGAGCATAATTGGGATTTTGTTTTATAGTTTCGTGTATTTACGCCTTTTTATTGAATAGAACAGGATGTAATTTGTTACCAAGCAATATTCAATAAAAAAGTAGGATAGGTCTTTTTTAAATTGTATTATCAGCTCATTTTATTATTAGGTTATTGGCGTTTAAGAACTGAAATAAAATTAGATAAACACCCATACAACCGTTTTCTTATTTTATACACTATTTTGTCTCCAATTAAAATTCCAAAAAATTTTTTTTTATCATAAAATGAAAAACTAGATATTTATTAAAAATGGTGCCATCATCTATGGGGATACCTATTGTCCATCAACAACAGCTGACTTTACATTGACTGCAATGTTGACAACAGACCATAGAACACTACTCTTTTACTTTTATACACTCAACAGTGACTATACTAAATAGTTCTTTTTTCATAGTAGGTAAGTTACATTGAGGGCTAATAATCTTCCACTCACCAGATGTCGTTAGTTGTGACTGAGGTTAAGTTTTTGTTACACAGCATCAGTTAATTGAGAAATTAGTTTTAATTAATAGTTTATCATTATCTAGAGTATTATACTAATACACAACACAATGCGTCAGTGGTTTGATTTTAATTTTTTGCACTTTATAACTTTTTTTTAAATCTGCTTTTAGTTATATTTATAGTTTGGTTTATTCATTTATAATGTAATTAATATAAAATATAACTAATAATATAGAAAGAAACCTTAAAGGTTACATTTTCCTAAGAAATTATCGTCCCCGCTATGAAATCTGTCAAATATCTTACCTCGCTGTAAAGTGGCGCCGCCCCGGTGGCAAAAAAACTCGTGGATGCCCTTAAGCGCGGCGCCCACCTACGTAACGTAACACTGACGCGTGATTTGACGCGTAACTTGTCACTCGCCTCAACATTCAAAGGGATTGTATGCAGTAGCGCCCATTCGCGTGGCGTGACACCGCATGACCTGACGTGCCATTTAGCTTGCTACTAGTGACGCATTGAAGTGGCACGTAACACGTAACATGTAGTGACTTTATATGCAAAATGAAAGGCGACCTAGCTTTCAATATTAAATTCATTGAGTTAGTTCATGAAAGACCATGTTTATATGATTATACTAGACCCGAAATACAGTAAGAGGACCTCGCCAGATGCTTCTTGCAACTTGTAGTGCAAATTTATGCGAAATGTAATTCTAACTGCTTCATAAAATTGAAGGTACCACCACTTTTCAAATTTTTTCCCTTAGGAATGTACTCAAAATCTTCTGCTGACATTTTGAATGTTTGAAATCTATAGCAAAACAAGGGCATGTTTATACTCTACAGGCGACATTTTGGCTCAAACTAAATTCTGTGACATGCTATTGTTGCATAGGTTGGTGCAAGCAGTGTCACTCGTGGTCACGTCAGAGCATCGTCAGAATCACGCTACAAGCCATGTCGAAATCATGTAGCTTAGGTGGGCGCCGCGGCTTAGTCAACAGTTCATTTGATGGTAATAAGGGCTAATAATCTTACGCTCACCAGATGTCGCTAGTTGGGACTAAGGTGAACATAAGTTCAAACAAATATTTGTTACGCAGATGGTCACAGTGTCATTATCATTGAAAAATTTCAAAGTTTTTCAGTTTCTGTTGCAATCAATCTACACAAAATGTTGCTTTTGATCAAAATAATTAATTTTTTACATTATATTCCACTATTAGGAATATTTTGTTAATGATTTTTAATATTTATTATAAAATAAAATATGAACCAATATTTCAGAAAGAAACATTATTCTATAAATGCTTGTAACAAACTATCGCTCCGAAATTGTCTAATATTTTACCTCATTCTTTATGGATGCCATAGACGATCCAGTTTACCGTCTAGTTTGAAGTCGCATGACACACATATTACACATTGTATACTCCGCATGAAAATCGCCAACGAATTGGAATTGATTGAAATTGTCCCAAAGAGAATATAATCACTACATTTAAATTGCCCCAATTGCGCTACACCGCTACACGCGGCAGCTATGATCTAGGAAGGTCTTGCACCTCCACCGCAGGGCCGGGCCAACCTAGGATATTGCTCCTGCTGTCCTGCTTGCATAAGGCGGCTAACTGGGTACCATAGATTACTGTATACAACATGTCCCAAAATTCAACGATAAGCCAACACCGGAGGATAGACCTGCCCCGGACTAATCGGGGAAAAAAAGAAAAAAAATATATCCCAATTATATTTTAAGTTATATAAAAAAAATGAAATTCTTCAGAAATTCAGACCGTTTATGATATTTTTCACTACCATGACCACAATTCTTAAAAACTCCAGAATAACTCTTGTTTTATCACGAAAATTAATGAAACTTATTTTATTCCCTAAATTTTTTGAAGACTTACTTTTAACCAAATTTAACTTATCGTGGTGTAAAAAAAAGTATGAACATTAGTATGGCAAGTTTTTTTAAAAATTGACGCAACTAACCAACATTCCAAAATGGTATAATACTCTAGGAAGACAAGTTATAAAAAAATACGGGCCTATTATTTCTTAACAGGGGCCAAATGACGGTCGGGTGTAATAAAAGTATTAGTTCTTGAAAAATGTTTAATATTTCAAAACAAATGGTACAAACAGTTTCACGTGTAATTTATTAAGTTATTAACATTATAGCAAATGTTCGAACTGTTTGCCACCAGCATTAACACATGCACGACATCGCCTTAAAAATGATCGTTTTATTTGTCTTGCATATCTTCTGCTATTAATGTAATCAGCAGCCTGAGTGATATTTCGACGAAGCTCGTCCAATGTCACAATGGGTTTTGAGTATACCCTGTTTTTAAGACAACCCCAATAGAAGAAGTCCAGGGGGTTCAAATCGGGTGAACGGGGTGGCCATAAGATAGGACCAAGTCGCCCGATCCAACGCCCTGGATACTCTTGATTTAAATATTCTCGCACAGGACGGGCATAATGTGCTGGGCAACCATCATTTTGGAATCACATGTTTTGAAGATCACTTAAGGGCACGTCGTTTAACTATTCTTGCAAGTCATTTTGTAAAAAGTTTAAATAACTATTGCCATCTAAGTTTCCTTGTAACTCAAAGGGCCCAATTACTTTTCCATTTAATATGCCGGTCCATAGGTTAACCTTGAATTGATATTGGGATTTGTCTTGTCTCATCAAGTGTGGATTTTCATTACTCCAACTATGTAGGTTGTGAAGATTTAAATACCCATCTTTCTTGCACGTTGTTTCATCCGACCATAGAATTTTGTCTAGGAAGTGGGGATCTTCACTGTGCCTTTGCAGCATTACACGGCAAAATGTGACCCGTAGCGGATAGTCCCGCGGTAATAACGTTTGCACACACCTGTAGTGATATGGGTGAAGCTTGTGACGTTTTAATATTCGATGTGCAGAACTTTTCGGGATTCCTGTAGCTTCTTCTATGGCACGTACCGAAGTAGTCGAATCATTTTCTATCTCATTGAGAACTTCTTCATCACGATCCAATCTAGGTCTTCCAGCGCTTCTCCTATTGGATGGCATACGACCCTCCGAAAACACTTGATGCACATTAATAAACACTCGATAATCAGGATATTTTTGAGCATTTGGGTATCTTTCTGGATACAGTCTGCTAGCAGCGTTAGCATTACATCGGCATTCTCCATAGATTAAATGCATATTAGCGTATTCCTGTGGTGTGTACGGTTGCGGCATGTTAAACGCCAAACAGTCCAAAATGCGCCAGAACTCTAAATCACAAAACACACAATCGTAGTCCAAGATAATGCCAGGTCAGTTCAGTTTGCAGATCACTTCCAGTCCAAATAATGCCAGGTCACTTAAGTTTGCAGGTCGATTCCAGTCCAAAAAGCCAAGCCAAAAGTCGATAGTATGTACGACGGCCACGTAAGTTGAATTGGGAACGGTGCGCAGTAAACAAAGGAGCAGAGCGTACTGAACCGATTTGCTGAGAATAATAACAGCTTCTCTACCTGCCCTGTTGTTGTCTCTTTTTAACGTAAATATCTCTATCTATCTATCTCTCTCTAACATCTAAGGTATTAATGCCCCATTCGAATTCCTAGAAATTGTAACAGGAACCCATTTTGGGCATGTAGTAAAAGTGATTACTGACAATTACAATTTAAGGAATTTGGCCCCTGTTTAGAAATAATAGGCCCATATTTTTTTATAACTTGTTTTCTTAGAGTATTATACCATTTTGGAATGTTGGTTAGTTGCGTCAATTTTTAAAAAAACTTGCCATACTAGTGTTCATACTTTTTTTTACACCACGATAAGTTAAATTTGGTTAAAAGAAAAAGTCTTCAAAAATTTAAGGAATAAAATAAGTTTCATTAATTTTCGTGATAAAACAAGAGTTATTCTGGAGTTTTTAAGAATTGTGGTAGATAGCAGTACTATTCAGGTTGCCTATAAAAAAAAAGAAAAAAATATTAAAAAAAATTGTGGTCGTGGTAGTGAAAAATATCATAAACGGTCTCAATTTCTGAAGAATTTCATTTTTTTTATATAACTTAAAATATAATTGGGATATATATTTTTTTCTTTTTTTCCCCGATTAGTCCGGGGCAGGTCTATCCTCCGGTGTTGGCTTATCGTTGAATTTTGGGACACGTTGTATATACGAATATTGCGTATGCATAGAATTAATATATAAGCGTGCCCTCTAGTGAGATTAAAATAAGTCTAGCCCAAGGAGGTTATAATATAATATAGGGAGTGAGCGCTTGGAACATTGTAATCGTTCCTCGTTTTTCTTAGAAAGAGAGGCACCGAGTTTGGTATTTTATCTCCTTCTAACATTGACAAATGTTTACACAAAATAAAAACATTACCAACCTTTAGACAGTAATTGACTTAAAGCAATATTTTTGACGTATGCTAGAACGATAATCTTACATTTTTTATCACCAATCATAGTTGGTATATTCCATATTGTATTTTAATTAAGCTTATTATTAAGTAACACGACAAATTATCACTAAAACACTTTAATGTATGCAATTTATGACTCCAAATGTAAAACAATTAAATTCTAATGTAATTTTAAATGAAGAGAAACTGAGTCTTGTAGATACCACCATTTTTCTTGGAATCACACTAGACGCGAAGCTTCAATGGAGCCCCATATATCAAAACTAGCAAGCAGACTTAGTTCTGCAGCATATGCTATAAAAAGATAAGTAGTCTTATCAGTGTTGAAACAGCTAGACTAGTTTACTTTAGCTATTTCCATAGCATAATATCGTATGGTGTTTTGCTATGGGGACACGCAGCTGACACTGAAATCAACATGGAACCATTAAAGCAATTTATGATTTAAAGCCTAAAGAGTCGCTGCGACAAAAATATAAGGAAATTAATATATGAACTTTGGCCTCTCAATACATTTATGAAAATGTAATGTAGGTACACAAAAATAAAATTAGTTTTACAAAAATAAGTGATATTCATTCTATAAATACTAGGAACAGACACAAGCTAGTAGTACCAGTTACTCGACTCCATCGAGTCAGTAATTCATTCTTGGGGCGATGTACCTATACGCTTTTACAACAAAATACCAGAAAATATACAAAATTTGACCTGCTCAAAGTTCAAAAACTTTAATAAACTAAGTTTGTATCATCATCATCATTCATCATCATTACAGCCCTTCACAAGTCCACTGCTGAACATAGGCCTCCCCCAAAGAATGCCACAAAGCACGGTCCTGAGCCACCTGCATCGATGGACGTCCTGCATATCTTACCACGTCGTCACTCCATCTAGTGGGGGGATGCCTTACACTTGCAGCGCAGGACAGGATTAAAGTGCCCAAGTGTATACGCAAGCACAGGTGCACTCTCTATTCCCTCACTCTCATAGCCCGATGGGACGGTAAACCGACACGACCGGAGAGAGATCAGGCGCAGGACCAACGCCTTTACGTGCTTTCCGAGGCACGGGGGTGAAACAACGACTCCGGTCAGCTACTGAGAATTTCTTGATGGAAAAACTCAATAACTGATTTTTTGTCCCAACCCGGGATTCGAACCCGGGACTTCATGATCAGCAGTCGCACTACTGCAACCACTAGACCAACGAGGCAGTCAAACACTATTGAGGTCATTGAGCATAGTGCTTAGGTCCTCAGGCGTTTCTGCCATAAGGACTATATCGTCGGCAAATCGAAGGTGAGTGATGTACTCGCCATTGATGTTGATACCGTATCCTTTCCAGTCCAGAAACTTGAAAACGTCTTCCAATGCAGCGATGAAGAGTTTCGGGGATATGACGTCACCCTGTCTTACACCTCTCTGCAATTGGATAGGTTTCGTACTCTGGTTCTGTACTCGGATAGGCATCGTAGCCCTACTGTGCAAGCACTTCAACACTTCGATATACCAACAGTCAACTTGGCACCACTGAAGGGACTGCAGCACCGCCCAAATTTCGACGGAATCAAAGGCTTTCTCATAGTCCACATACGCCATACATAGTGGCAAATTGTACTCCTCGGACTTCTGTACAATTTGCCGAAGGGTATGTATGTGGTCGAGGTACGAGACGATTCGTAATGACTCTCGAAAACAGCACGTAGACGCGGCTCAGAAGGGAAATCGGTCTGTAGTTCTTCAAGAGAGCGTTGTCGCCTTTCTTGGAGAACAAGACCACCGCACTTCTGCTCTACGCCTCCGGTGTAATGCCACCATGGAGGACGGAATTAAAGAGCTTCTGAAGGACTTCAAGTACCGGTTTTCCACCCGCTTTCAGAAGCTCCGCTGTAACTCCATCCTCGCCTGGGGCCTTGCCGTTTTTAAGGTGCTGGAGAGCCATTCTAATCTCGCTCAGACTGACGTCCGGGATATCATCGGGATAATGTCGGATAAGACTCGCTCTTGGATCGTTACTCACACTTGCGTGTGGCTCCAACTATGACGTGTACAGCTGCCCATAGAACCTCTCAATCTCACTCAAAATCTCAGTGGCAGCATCGTTTCAGATGCCCCGGAAACGATGCTGCCACACTTGGTCTTCAGCTTTGACAGTTGGCTCTTTCTGGCAGACAGATCTCTGACAAAGACTTTGGAGCCTTGGTTCCGCTCGATCGCTTCTTTAATACGAGCTAAATTGAAGTTGCCTAAGTCCCGCCGCATGCATTTGGAGATCTGTCTGTTCAGTTGCCTGTATGCTGTTAAATCTATTGAAGAATGTAGCTTCATCTCCCGTCTAACAGCCATGAGATTAAGAGTGTGATCGGAGAGTTTTTGTGTTCTTTTGCGGCGGGTCTTGCAGAACTTAGCTCCGTCCGCATGGACAGTTTCCACGAGCTTGTCATTCAAATCGTCCACTTCATTGCAGTCTTCTAGGCACTGAAAACGGTTTTGTAACTCGAGCTGAAAGGTTTCGGGACTTTGGATTAGAGCACGAGAGAGAGGGACTTCACTAGACGAGACCTCTCCAACTTAACGTTTTCAGTGTGCTTCTAACCATTCGGTGATCGCTGCCGGTTTTCATCCTCGCGATCACTGATCAGTTGTCGTCTGGTCGTCATAATGAAGTCAATCTCATTTTTTGTCGAACCGTCGGGGCTCGACCAGGTCCACTTCCTGTGGGGCCGCTTCTGGAAGAAAGAGTTCATCATAAAGAGTCCCTCTTTCTCCATGAAGTCGGCCAGCTGCTGGCCCTTTGGGTTCCGTTGCCCTATTCCAAATTTCCCCACTTTCAGCTCACCGTTTTCTCTTGTGCCTAGTTTTGCATTGAAGTCTCCCATTAACACCGTATATTGGGTTTTGGAGGAATGCATGGCTCTAGAGATATCCTCGTACATTTCCTCCACCTCCTCATCGGGGTGTGCCGAGTTTGGTGCGTAAACCTGTATGACCTTCAGCGAATACCGTTTGGTGATTCTGACTATAAGGTACGCAATCCTCGTCGACACACTCTCAATCTTTACAATGTTGTTAACGCGAGACTTGTGGACGATAAATCCGACACCTCCTTGGGACAGATGGTCGCCCTCCCGGTAATAGAGCAAGTTGCCGGATTCGAGGATTACCGTGTCCTCCCCCTCTCTTCGGACTTCGGATAATCCTATAATATGCCAGCGTAACTTGTCTATCTCTTCTTCCAGCTCCACAATCTTTTCGTCAGTCCTCAGGGTGCGTGCGTTGTATGTTTCCAGGTCGAATCGTCGTAGGTGGCAACCGAACCTCCACCGGAGATTCTTAGCACCCCCTGCCCCGCCGTTACTATGGTCGCCACCGTAGCCAGGAATAGCGGGGCCGCCGGGGACTGGGGGCCGTCTCTCCGTAACTTTCTATTATTATTTTTCGTAATCTATATTATTATTCGTAATATTCTATTTACTATGGGGCAACAGTACGGACAAAAACAGAGCATTTATAGCTCAAAAAAAATGCATTAGAGCCATATGTGGAGTTTTACCTGACGTGTCCTGTAAACCACTGTATAAAAGTCTAAAATTATTGCCACTACCATCACTTTATATTTATGAAGTTGCGGTTTTTGTACACAAAAACACAGAATTATTTAACAAAGTTAATAATTTTAGATTGAGAGATCCTCACAGATTAATATATAATGACATTCCAAGGTCGGATAAGTATGCAAAAAGTTGCCTCTGTATGGGTGTCAAAATATATAACAAGATTCCCAGAGATATTAAAATGCTCAATACCAATATGTTTAAGCACAGGTTGTACAAATGGCTAAGTCAGAATATTTTTTATAGCATAGATCCATTTCTCTATACCAAAAACTTAACATAGATTAATATAGTTTTAAATTCTTATTTATTCAATTTTTATTTGTTGACATAGTTGGTAAAAATTATTATATTAATAGTATGAATTGACATGTATTCTCATTATAATATTTTTAAACTCAATGTGTTATTTGCATGCTATTTTCATTTTGGCGAAACATATGCGCTCTGTTTAAACTTGTACCAGCTTATAATACTGTGTTTCTAAGCAAATAAAGAAATTATTATTATTATTATTATTATTATTATTTCATCATGGGGGGTATACCACGCTTGGCGAGCGGGTTGGCAACCGCAGTTTTTTTATTGTATTTTTGCCAGTACCAGGAAGATGCTGCTGCCCATCTCCTGCCTGTTTCCCTTTGTCGCCTTTTACGACACTCACGGGAAGATATGGGGTAGTGGATATTCTTAACCGCCACTACACAGCAACTTAACTGCCACTACATGATTGTATAAAAAGGGTTATTATAATATTAAAGAATTTATGGATGAAATTAACCCCTGGAAATGAGGTGATCGCTGCCACTATTTCTAATTTGTTGTATTGATTATAAGCTGTTATTTAAAAAAATTAAAATATTGGCCGTATAAGGAAGCTCAAGGTCGCTGAGCGAGCTATGGAGAGGGCTATGCTCGGGGTTTCTCTGCGTGATAAACTTAGAAATGAGTCTATCCGCAGTAGAATCAGAGTAACCGACATAGTCTGACGGATTAGTAAGCTGAAGTGGCAGTGGACCGGGCATATAACTCGAACAACGGACAACCGATGGGGAAGAAAGGTTCTTGAGTGGCAGCCTCGTACCGGTAGGCGAAGTGTAGGGCGACCCCCACGAGATGGAGTGACGACCTGGCAAGTCATGCAGGAAGTCGATGTATGCAGGTGGCTCAGGACCGTGCTTTGTGGAATTCCTTAGGGGTGGCCTATGTTCAGCAGTGGACTTATGAAAGGCTGTAATGATGATGATGATGATTTAAAAAGAAGTTCCGCTGCCTTTCTTGCTGGTTCTTCCCAGGACAGAGATTTTTTTGAACCAGTGCTAATTAAACAAAAGAGTGACTTTCAATAAATATTATTTATAATCTACATTGAATAATATTTCTGTTTCTGTTACACGAATGTTCTTTCCCTAAAAACTAGAAGGTGCATTTACGCTATAGATGACAACACTATTTAAAAATTTGACGTTGTCAAATGAATTATAATATTGTTTTTTTTTATAGAATAGGGCGTAGATAGAGGAATGTTTAGTCTATAAGATACAAAGTGTATGGAATAGGGTGACAAACGAGCACACAGTCCACCGGATGGTAAGTGGTTGCTGTGCCCCATAGACGTCTACATCTATCCTAGTTTGCGAATCAAAATGCAGTTGCGTTGTCACCCGTGAGGACTAAAATGGAATGCCTCTTTTCCAGTAAAATGGGTCTCCGGTTCTCTACACTCACCATACGAAATACATCAGTGTTTAGCTGCTATTTTAGGCTGGTATTCTGTGAGTGCGTGGTCCTTCCCCGGACGGGCCGACCCATTTGTGCTGCAACTATACTACTTATATAGCTGTAGCATGGCTCTACCACGTAGAAAACGCCTTGTGCTAATCATTCGCTAAATCTATGTGGAGTGCACTCACTTAGGGAGCGTTAGTGCTAGTTTAACTTTTTTTCCGAACAGTAGAATGAGTTTACAGTTTTTTTTTTCATCATCCACACGTCAATGGGAAACTTTAATAAAAAGTGTAGGTGTATCCGTCAAAAGACTCTCAGAGACAAAATGAATTGCTCATCATGACGTTGTAAACCACTGCAGAATAATTTAAAAAAACTAGTATAAACACTCGAAGATATAATATATGATCTCAGCACTAACAGAGAAAACGTCTATACAAAAGAAGCAGTATCTACACTCTTACCAGCTTTGTGTGACTTCAGTTTTTTATGTCATATATTATTATTTATTTATTATTATATTATATTATCATATCTTTCCTTTTGGTGTAAGATCCTAATAGAAGTTAGTTAGACACAAAAGCAAATACTAAATAATATAATAATAATCAATATTATCACTGGTTTCTTCAAAGCCAACGTATTCAATTAGTGGAAAAAGCTATTTCCTACGTAACAAAAAATGTGAGAATGTGGACATTTCGATTGAAGGAAGAAGAGAAATGAGCAGATATCTAAAACGTTTACCAGGAGAACTGACCCGATATGCTAGACTAAAATTGCCAGAGGAGCTGCAGAGAGCTATGTTAGAATGTCTTGACATATTTTACGAGGAACTAGACCATCGCTACAGAGCAATGGATTATATTCTCGTAGCATTTAGTGTTGTTCAGCCTTACACTTTGCTAACGTCAGCAGATGAAGATCTTCGTGTAATAGCTCAAAATCTGACAAAAATCTTTTTTTTTTTTTTTTTTTATAGGATAAGGGTGACAAACGAGCACACAGTCCACCTGATGGTAAGTGGTTGCTGTGGCCCATAGACATCTACATCTATCCTCGTTTGCGAATCAAAATGCAGATGCGTTGTCACCCGTGAGGACTAAGATGGAATGCCTCATTTCCAGTAAAAAGGGCCTCCGGCCACCTGCACTCACCAAGCGAAACGCAGAGGTTAACCTCTACTTCACGCTGGTATTCTGTGAGGTCGTGGTACCACCCCGGTTCGAGCTGGCCCATCCGTGCGACAGCAAAAGCTGCCGCGTGGCTCTACCACTGTTGAAATATGATCTACGATGATTTTTCTGCAGGATATATAATTTTGGCGATTTTACGACTTGAAAGCTGCCAGCATTTCTTCCCAAAAAGCGGTTCAATGTATTTCATTGGAGCTTTTCTCATAAAATTGGGCTATTCTGAATCTGTTCCGAAACTAGCACTGTGTCTAAGATTTTTTACTATTAAGTTTCATGTGAAGGAAGTTTTTCAAAACTCAAGTTAATAAATACTTAAGGTCCACAATGAGCCAAGCGCGACTAACCAATATTTCCATTTTATCTATCGAAAATGACAAGAAAGTAAACTTTGATAATATATTAGAATATTTTAGCAAAAGAAAGTTCCGTTAGCATGTATAGCATTTTTGTTTTATGTTGGGGGGTGCTTGATAGAAAACCACCCTGCGTGCCAACCCACGCTACGCCGCCACTAGTTACCGTAAGGTTTTATACTCCATCGAAGCAATAATGTTATCAAAATATTTAACGGAGTTTAATTATAACACTTTTCAGCACATTCCATATTGAAAAAAATACGCATTTCGCTTTCCGTGATGCTGTATACACTAATAATGTTCTCAAAATATTGTATCATGGACACTCTATTAGAAAGAAATGTAACGCCTAACTCGGTGCCTTTCATTCATTTCAAGGTCACTGATTTAGGAACGTTTCTCTAGTATGAAATGCGCACAACCTATATTTTACAACCTCCTTGGTCTAGCCTATCGCTTCGGAATGTAGATGGTAAAAAAATAAAAATCATTTTGTTCATAAAAGGTTGCATGCCCTTGGTGGGTACGTTCCGTCTACAAATATAAAAATTTCGAATTAAAAAAATCTATAAGGTCTTAATTTGCCCTTTCGACCTACGTTAATTATTTTAAAAGCCAAAGACTAAATGACTATTTGAAATATAAGAAAATGGGAAATTCTATTTCGATTTTTCCTGGGAAAACGAAAAGCGGGTTCATAAAATAATTAACGTAGGTCGAAAGGTCAAATTAAGATCTACAAATGAGATTTTTTTATTTCGTAATTTTAATATTTGTAGGCCGGAACGTCCCCGGTAGGCGGCTACTCTTGATCTTGACTAGAATTATGAAGCTGGCTTTTCCCTATGGGATATAATATATATATATATATATATATATATATATATATATATATATATATATATATATATATATATATATATACGCGATTGGCTTTCACACTGTGAGATATATCTTTTAACCAGTGTGCGGTCGTCATTGGATTACCCCCTGTACTCTGCAAATCGTTCTGCAGCGGCGCGGAACGGTGTGCGGGGTACAGGGAGCGAAATATAATATGAAAATATCGCTCCCTCAATCGAAAAAATATTTATAGTTTGAGATGTAATATACATATATTATAGCTCAGTGTAAACGTAAACGGTTCCATTTAAAAGTGTGGTGAGCGATATTAATTTATATCTCGAGATGTAATATATATTATATTATACCCCATAGTGAAAAGCGGACTTAAGGTGAAAGTTCCGGGTGGCCCGCGAAATTCAAATTTTATTACAATTTATTACAACCCTCCAAGTACCAGATGGAAGTTAGCGTAGAACATTATTTTTTTAACTAAACTGTATGACAATTAGTTGCTCCTTAAATGCTCCAGCAGAATCCGAAATTGCTCCAGCTCTATTGTTATTAGTTAATTTATAATTAATTAAAAAAAATAAGTATCAAAAATTTAATTTTGCAATAAAGTATAAAATATCTACTTTTTAAATTAAACTGTATGCCAATTAATTGCTCCTTAAATGCTCCAGCAGAATCCGAAATTGCTCCAGCTCTATTGTTATTAGTTAATTTATAATTAATTTTTAAAAAATTTAAGTATCGGCAATTCAAATTTTTTAAAAAACATAAAATATCTACGTTTTAAAATTAAACTGTATGCCAATTATTTGCTCCTTAAATGCTCCAGCAGAATCCGAATTTGCTCCACCTCTATTGCTATTAGTTAATTTATAAATAATTTAAAAAAAATGTAAGTATCGAAAAGTTAATCTTGCTATAAAACAGAAAATATATAGTTTTTAAAATTAAACTGTATGCCAATTATTTGCTCTTTAAATGCTCCAGCTGAATCCAAAATTGCTATACCTCTATTGCTATTAGTTAATTAATAATTAATTTTAAAAAATTAACCAGAAGGAAGTTAGCGTAGAACATATTTTTTTTAAATCAAATTGTATGCCAATTAATTGCTCCTTAAATGCTCCAGCAGAATCCGAAATTGCTCCACCTCTATTGTTATTAGTTAATTTATAATTAATTTTTAAGAAAAAATAAGTATCGAAAATTTAATTTTGCTATAAAACAAAAAATATCTAGTTATTAAAATTAAACTGTACGTTAATTATTTGCCCCTTAAATGCTCCAGCTGAATCCAAAATTGCTATACCTCTATTGCTATTAGTTAATTTATAATTAATTTTAAAAAAAATTAACCAGAAGGAAGTTAGCGTAGAATATAATTTTTTTAAATCAAATTGTATGCCAATTAATTGCTCCTTAAATGCTCCAGTAGAATCCAAAATTGCTCCACCTCTATTGCTATTCGTTAAATTTATAATTAGTTTTGAGAAAGAGTGATCCCATTTGAGTAATAGTGCCATCGTCAATAGAATGTAGTAACATTCTATAGTAAAAGTCATTTCATCGAATAAAAATTGATTGACTCTCAAAAGTGGTGCGTATAATAGATGCTAAATGGTATAAAGCCAAAAAAATAATATTGATGGGTGAGTTTTGAAATTATGGATTCTTATGAATGGATTAGACAACCATCTTAATATTTTTTTGTGTTTGTGCCATCTAGCGTCTTTTCTACGTACCACCATGAGAGTTAATCAATTTTGATTTGATAAAATGACTACTTATAGAAAGAAAGAAATAGATGGTGCTATTAAAAAAAATTACGTATATATATATAATAGATAGTAATTACCTAATTAACAAACAAAACAGATATGTCTCTTCTTAAGATCGAAGAAGATGATGCACTGTGACACATATGTATATAATTTTATGTAAATAAATGAATTATACACACCATCCATGTTATTCAAAAATCATTGATGAATAATTGAAATGTTTCCCTGTAATACAAAAGTTTCACTTCTGTCGTGTGTCTTCACGACACACACTGTTTTTTGTAACGCTTTTGTAATATATTTATATAAGTTATACATATAAATAACTTACATAATATATATAAGTATTAATATAATTTATACTTTTTTTTTAAATTTAACACTGAGAAAATTAATAAAAATATAAAAATATAAAGCTAAGGTGGAAATTCGAATAAACGAATAGGCAACATGACAGCTAAGTAAGTGTACAAGACTATTTCTTAACACTGTAGTTGTCGCGCCTTATAAAAACAAGAAGTGGTCACATGGATTTCATATGTAGTCCAATCTAAAATAAGAAGAAAGCCGTAAAATATCAACTTTACCTAATACATACCCTATTTTAAATAAAACAAGGTAACATTTAGTCAACGGTTAATTATATTAAATAAACAAAAACATTTATACCTCCTTTTTATTCAAATAATAATAATGAAAGGACTTTTACATATTAATATATGAAAATGGCACATTAATTTCAAAGTGAGATCACAAATTATTGTTTGCTGTGTATAATAATGTGATCGCTAGTGTTTCCTCTATTCCTTGATACACTCTTCGACCAGCAAGTTATTATTTAAAAATAAATCATAAATAAATGCACATGCACGTGCTGCACTGAGCACGTCCTCCTACTTTTTAACTTTTAATACTTGACATGTCAAAAGATTAATTTTTAAGTGGCTTTTCTGAAAATTTAAATATTATAATCCACCCGACCACTGTAGGGTTAACTTTTAGGTTTTTCCAAAATTGATTTGTAATGTGATTGCGGATCGATATCGATATTTTTTTTATTACTCATTGAAAAAGCATGAAAATTTAAGCACTCAACTAAAGAAGAACATTATTGAGTAGATTCTGTTACCTAGTCTAAACATAATTGACAATGACAGCTGACTAGCTGAGATGCGGCTTTTGGACTTTGGACTTTTTGCTTATTATTTTATAACAATCTAAAGGTCTTTGACCAGTGATTTTAAAGATAACATGTCCTGAGTGGGCTAAGCCCACGTAACTGGCCTTTTACTTGTATTAAAATAAAATGTACATAAACAATTTCTATCCTTAGATAAAATAAATTCATAAAATATTTTATCTGTTAACTAAATGATGCCCGCGACTTCGTCCACGTGGACTAAGGTTTTTTAATTCCCGCGGGATTTATTTAATTTTCTGGGATAAAATGTAGGTTATGTGTTAATTCAGAGTACCCAAATATATATATATATATATATATATATATATATATATATATATATATATATATATATACAAGAATTGCTCGTTTAAAGGTAGTAATAAAAGTAGTAGTAGAGCAATTCTTTAAACAAAAAATAACAATTATAAATAAATTAATTAATTTCATTCATAAGAATCCATAATTTCAAAACTCACCGGTTAATATTATTTTTTTGGGTTTATGCCATTTAGTATCTATTCTACGTTCCACCTTGAGAGTCAATCAATTTTTGTTCGATAAAATGACTTTAACCATAGAATGTTACTACATTCTATTTATGATGGCGCTATTACTCAAATGGGATCACTATCTCAAAATTAATTATAAATTAACTAATAGTAATAGAGGTGGAGTAATTTCGGATTCTGCTGGAGCATTTAAGGAGGAATTAATTGGCATACAGTTTAATTTTGAAAAGTAGATATTTTATGTTTTATAGCAAAATTAAGTTTTCGATACTCAATTTTATTTAAAAATTAATTATAAATTAACTAATAACAATAGAGGTGGAGCAATTTCAAATTCTGCTAGAGCATTTAAGGAGCAATTAATTAGCATACAATTTAATTTAAAAAAATAATGTTCTACGCTAACTTCCTTCTAGTTAATTTTTTTTAAATTAATTATAAATTAACCAATAGCAATAGAGGTATAGCAATTTTGGATTCAGCTGGAGCATTTAAAGAGCAAATAATTGGCATACAGTTTAATTTTAAAAACTATATATTTTCTGTTTTATAGCAAGATTAAATTTTCGATACTTACATTTTTTTTAAATTATTTATAAATTAACTAATAGCAATAGAGGTGGAGCAAATTCGGATTCTGCTGGAGCATTTAAGGAGCAAATAATTGGCATACAGTTTAATTTTAAAACGTAGATATTTTATGTTTTTTAAAAAAATTGAATTGCCGATACTTAAATTTTTTAAAAATTAATTATAAATTAACTAATAACAATAGAGCTGGAGCAATTTCGGATTCTGCTGGAGCATTTAAGGAGCAATTAATTGACATACAGTTTAATTTAAAAAAGTAGATATTTTATACTTTATTGCAAAATTAAATTTTTGATACTTAATTTTTGTAAAATTAATTATAAATTAACTAATAACAATAGAGCTGGAGCAATTTCGGATTCTGCTGGAGCATTTAATTGGCATACAGTTTAGTTAAAAAAAAGATTGTTCTACGCTAACTTCCATCTTCCATCTTCCTCCAAGTTCATATAATCCCTTTGCCTGAGTTTTTCTGGAAATAGCCATACAATGGGATTATACGAACTTAGACAGTTGTACTGAAGATTATAATGATTATAATTCCGTAAACGCATACTCGCTACAACCGCGAATCATATTTAGTTAAACATATAACCTGACACTGACCTGCAAATTGCAAAAAACGTATGAAAATTTGAATTTCGCGGGCTACCCTATAGCATCCACCTTAATGCGTAGACTTCATTCACAGATTACTTTTACTTCATTGTGTTATCTATAATTTTAATAATATAGTTAATAGTATAATATAGTATAATTTTAATATATTAACACGAAATTTATTTTATTTTATATTATGTGAGTTTGTGTATCTGGGTTAAAAGTTTACGAGAGATGGAAAGAGTGAGAGTGATATTGAAAGAAGAATGAATGCAGGAAACATGGTGAATGGAGCTTTGCACTGCTTTATGAGCAGTCGCAAGGTGTCTAACAAGGCTCGTTTAGCTGTGCATGAGGGGGTATTGGTTCCGACCAAAGAGTATAGTAACTGTCCTAGTTCCGACACTCATGTACGGAAGTGAACATGAAAGCAGAATAAATGCAGTTGAGATGAGAGCGTTAAGAAGTATGATAGGAGTTACACTGAGTGACAGGATAAGAAATAGTGAGATAAGGAAACGTTGTGGTTTGAAAGAAGATGTAGTGACAAAAATTGAGAAAGGTATGCTGAGATGGTTTGGTCATGTTGAAAGAACGAATGAAGAACGATTGACGAAAAAGTTGTATAAGGCGAGTATGAATGAAAGTGTTGGAAGGGGTAGACCTAGGCGGACGTTTCTATATCAAATCAGGGACGTCTTGAAAAAAGGCCAGGTCAAGAGTACCCTAAGCCGAAGAGTATGTATGAAGGGTATAATAAAAGTGGACGAAACGAAACAAGTATGTAAGGTTCGTAGCAAGTGGAAAAAAGTGGTCTCTGCCTACCCCTACGGGAAAAAGGCGTGATTATATGTATGTATGTATTATGTGTAATGAATATGTAGTTACCTATTTCCTCGGTGAATTTCTTAAATGGCAAAAGTAAGCACTCCACTAGCGACGTTGTCAACTGAACAGATAAGTTGGTGGCACTATAGCTATATACATTTTTCCAAATCCGTAGATTGGTAAAAAAATCCGTAGAACTCCATAGATGCTCTTGTTGTAAGTTCAATTGTAAACTTGAACATCGAATCAAGCTACATATTTAAGAAAATATTAGCATAAAAACATTTTTAGTAAAACACAAATAAAATAATTAACTCTTAAATATTTGTGGATAGTTATACTAAAAAAAAACTTTGATGGTTAAAATTTTTGATTGTTTGTTGTCCACTAAGTTCACACTCATGATACTCAAGATAAAAACTGTTAATTTTTTTTTTGTTAAGTTTTTAAGAACCTAATTATTCTAAAAATACTGTGAAGTACAAAAAAAATTAAAATAACATGATAAACAAATTCCGTAGATTTCAACTTATTTATTTATCTATGGATTTCAACTCAAATTCCTTACTTCCGTAGACGATGAAAAAGTCATGAAGTTATAGATGAAGATGGAGGCCACACTTGGAACAACAGCTTGAGTCAAATACCTACGTATCTTTATCTCACTCTCTGTGGTCTGACTTCTCTTTTTAGTGTGGAACACAATATTGCTATGTAATATTTGAATTTCCCGGTAAATTCTTAGAAATAATTTCCACACTAACTAAATCAGAAGTTAAGCTCTGTAAAATAATGTACCAATAAATAAATAGTTGATCCACGATTAGTTACATTAAAAATTCCAAAATTGAAGGTCTCGTATGCATTATCGGGTTAACAAATCAATGAATTACACTCCCATTTCCTAAGGGTTCGGTAATGTGGCAACATTAGCCCTATATGTCAACATAAATTAGACAAATATGGCGGTTGTTTACTTAGCTGTTCACAGCGTCGTTTGAGATATTTTAAAGTTAATTATTGTTATAATTCAAGAAATGGTGCAAACTTGTGTAGTACGTGGTTGCGGCAGTAGTTGGTGTCCAGGAGGTGATATAAGATTTCACACGTGTGTTTAAATAGTGACTTCTGGCATTGAATACTTGTAAACATACTTTTTTGTATTTTCACTTAATTTTTTGCAGAAACGTTTTATCAGTGTTTTAAACATATTAGTAAATTATAACTTTGGCAAAATCAAATATTTTTACATTGAATTTAATTAAGTTTGAACAATTTTATTGTTTTCGTTTAAAAGAAATCGCACTGAAGTAGTGTGACCATATTGACGATGTATCTGAGACTTTCCGTGTGACCTTAACTAATTATATGTACATGTGTCTTATTATGTTACCGGAAATGTATGAAATTTAGGAATTATGTACACTTCCTATATATTCTATATAATGACGGATTTCATAGATTTCATAATATTAAATTAAAAATTAGTAACATAATATATTCTTTTGGTAGACAATTTATTTTTATTTAGTCTTTGTTTCTCATTATTCTGATACTTTAATTACGTTTATAATAATTATGTATTTAGAAATGTAGTAGTTTAAAAGTATGTTATAAAACAACATTTTGTAAAATATGTTATTATTTGCAGACAACAAGTGCATTACATGAAGAGTCTATTATGCAAATATCTGCTCTGGCTGTACCAAGCACTAGTTCTGGCATTTATGAAAGTAGTTTTGCACTTAAGGAAACAGAAGTGAAAATGTATTGGCTGTAATATTGAAGAGCAAACTAGTAAAAAAACAATGTCGAAAAATTCTTGAAAATTTATGCAATCTTAACAAATTACCTGTAAGTTTCCTTTTCCTTTATTACTAAATACATACCTTTTGTTTGTATTTATTATGACTTTAATATTACATTACATAATGTATTATATAGCTTAAAACACATACATATTTAAACTCTTTAGTGCCAATCGCAGTGTGGTAACCGTCACTACGACACTAAGCATAAAGCTTCTTGTTTGATGCTTCATTTATGCGTGCTCGTGAAGGCGCGCTCCGGTGTATTATGTGTTACCTATTAAGTGATGTAAATTTGTACTGACATTATGATGTAGAAGAGTTATTTGTTTCTTTTTTTTTTGTTTGAGTTCTCTCATCTCTGGAACTATACCAGTCTGATTTGAAAATATTTTTTTGCATCTTTAAAACCAATTTTTCAGGAAGGCTATCTAACATCACGCTACGACCCTTATGAACGGAGCAATACGATGTACGATGCTAAAAATACTGATTTCATAAAGTTTTCTTGTTTTCTTAGGTCAGCAGTGAATACGACGATCCCGCGAAGATTGATAGGGGCGTGCAAGTGAAAATAAAGTGTACTAAAGAAGAAATACTTTAGACGAAAACTAAGATTCTTAAGCAAAAAGTGGCGCGCCAAACTAAAAAATTCAGGATAGGTCTTTTTTAATGGACACTATTAAAAAGTATACGGGTCAGTCAGAAATTGAAAATATTATTCAAGGGCGTTTTGCTCATATCTGTAAGGACTTCAAAAAGCCACAGAGTAATCAACATGGTGTGAATAATTTCAATAAATAATTTTAATATGGAAAGTCTTTTTATTTATTTTTTTAAGGTTTTTAACAAACCATGTAGTTGCGGTGTGAGAATATCCATTACCCCATATCATTCCGAGGGTGTTGTAAGAGATGTCAGAGGGAAAATGAAACAGGAGATGGGCAGTGGCATCTTCCTGATAACAACTCAAAATAATAATATATTATCATTCCTATTATAGTATATATGTTACTAAAAATCAATGAAATCCGTTATTATATAGAATTCCTAGGAATTGTAGATAATTCTTAAAATGAACTGGATGTGTGGGATATAGTATTATACACATTTCAGCTCAGAGCAACCTGACTCGGATGGGTTAGGTCAGAAGGCTAAGGCAGGAGCTCCGCTACGCTGCTTTAGTCCTCGTGATATTTTTTTTAAATAATTGTCCAGAAATAGATTTAGTCTGTCTGAACAATAAATCAGGTATATTTTGCCCAATTCATTGATCACCCGGGGTTATAATAAATTTTAATTTTATATTTCGTTGGTACCGTTTAGGAATTGTATACAATAACCAGAAAATACATTATCGAAATGGTAGTTATAAAATATTCTCTGATATATTTATTTTCCACATTTTCTAAATAGGCTTGGCATTATATGGGTTGTGACGGAAATGCGTGGTCATATTTTAATACCGGTTCTGCCCATGGACATGAAAACCTATCTTCATAAAACTAGTCAATTCCCAAAAAAATTGTACAAAAATATATAATCTATATAGGCTAGGTCTTAGTAGTAAACAGAGATATAGATATTTATAAATAAAACAATGTAACTCAACTACTTATAGCGATATCCTGGGAAAAATAAAATAAAGGTTACCTACTTAGAAAGGGAGGGTCTGCCCACAGAGAGCGAGATAGTAATACATATTTTTTGCTTCAAGTAGGTATTCGGAGTGTGGTCTCCATCTTTATTTATAACTTCATGGAAAAAGTTCCGTAGAGTTGGTAACGCTGTCTATTATAATTACCTCGTTGTTTGTACCCTCTTAGTATTATGGATGCTATACACGATTCAGTTTACCGTCAAGTTTGCAGTGCATTCATATAGACCACTCACGTTCAAGTTCGTTGTCAAGTTTGCATGATGCCGCTTCAGTTGAAAACATGGCATCTCTCGCTTATTTGCTCCGACTACCGTCACGCATACTTGACCGCTCATACACACGTTCAAGTTTTCATGACGCTGCAAGCTTGATCAAGTCGGCGGAATCGAAATTAAATTTTTGCTTCAAGTAGACTTGTCATGCACACTGATAGCCATACATCGTCAAGTTTATCGGACGCCGCTTCAAGCGCGCTGCAAATTTGACGGTAAACTGGATCGTGTATGGCATCGCTTAGTAGTCTGTGATATTGTGATAGCTTGTTACAAATTAGCTTGCTACATATTTATTTATCTATGCTACAAATTAAGTTTTGGCGGGAACTTAACTGGCGGCGGGTTGCTGCTCTTGTATTATTGTTTAAATAATGGTTTGGAGTTGATTTTGATATGTAAAAGTGGTGCGAATTTGTGTATTAAGTGACTGCGAATGTGAACTATTAGCGGAAACGGTGAAACAAGTGCTCTGAAGGTGATGTGTTTCTCAAGATAAGGTGTATGTCTGCTTAGATGCCTTGAGATATCATCGCCAACTGTGAGCTGTCTGCTGGCACAAGTTGCCGTCAAAATCTCCCAACGGCTGCACAATGTGACGCATCAACATATTGTGAAGCAGTGTACTATGAAGGATAATTATACATTGTAACCATAGATAAATATATATGTAGCAAGCTAATTGTAACCTCAGGCTCAGAAGGGCTAGAACTATATAGACAGTTCCTGTATAGAACAGTTACTATACTCTTTGGCTAGAACCCAGAGCCGTAAAGCCAGTTATAAAAAAATTGTTACAAATTTGTTAACCTGTGATGCTGTCACAAAATAAGTAATAAAAAAGCTTTTAATTTGTATTGTGTATCTACTTTTATTTATAACATTGCTCTTTCTCTTTTTTGTAATTAATTCAAAAATGAGTTTTGAAACATCTACTAATGGTAATAGCAAGGAAGAACGTAAATACCATGACCGCAACAAATCGGATGACTTACAAATATCGAGGACAGACATGAATATGTTGATAATGAATTATTTAGTAACAGGTGACGTTCTTTTGTGTTTTCCTTTATTTGTCAGTGTTATTTTAACTGTTCCAAGTTGTAGCTCAATAAAAAATGATTGAGATTGTGCTTCTAAACATTTAATAAATATTAGACAAGAAATACATTACTTTGAAGACCTCGTTCAGAGATTAGTCCATTTGGTACTAGAAAAGTTATACCGTTGGATATAAATATTTTACAATTTATTTTTACCTACAGTTCGGTAATTAATACACATACTTCTATAATGGGTGAAAAATTATTATCCAGATTTCATGGAAAATAACATCTTCACTATTATGATAATTTCAAGATACTTGTATTTGCCATGAAACAAACAACCATATGATAACAAGGAATTCCATAAATAATAGTCCTCAGTGGTGATAATACATCTGCATTTCAATTCTTAACAGAGAATAGATGTAGATTTTATAGACCACTGTGCAGTGGCAGTGTAAGAATATCCACTAAAAGCAAGGTAACCGACCGAAGTAACTGGTAAAAACCTAAATAGTAGAATGGCAGTAGTATCTCCCTGATAACAATTCAAAATTATAAAAAGCTGTGTTGTGTTGCCACTCAGCTTGTCAAGCATGGCAACTATCTCCTCCCCCTAGAAGGCACTCTATAATCCTATGTTCAGTAGTAGATTTTTATATCCCCTCAACAGTATAGATTAATATATAAGTATGGAGTAATTTACTTAGTTTATGTTTTTAATTCATGGTTATGGTAGTATGGTTTATACAATAAAATATAATAAAAATGTTTTTCTCATCTAAATTTATAATTATACGAAAAATAATTTAAAAAAAACGACAGAAAATGGCAGTAAGAGACTGCAGCGATGAATGACATTTACTGTTGAGGGGTAATGGATGGATGGGCCACAACATTCATTTACTATCAAATGGACTGTGAGCTTGTTTATCAAAGCTACTGCAACATCTAACCACAGAGCCATAAGTTACAGACACAAACACCTAAAGAGTATATCAATATCTTTTTCAAAAATAAAAACAATATAAGCACCTTAATTTGCAGAAGGCTTCAAAGAAGCAGCTCTGAAGTTCCAACAGGAAGCAGGCTTACAAGAGCCGGCGCTGTGTAGTTCACTGGATGAGCGTATAATGATCCGAGAAGCAGTTCAAAGCGGTCGGATACCGGAGGCTATTGCTATGGTCAATGCATTGCATCCTGAGTTATTGGACAATGATCGTTATCTTTATTTTCACTTACAGGTTTGTCTTTAATTGTGACATATTTTGTGATAACCACTTTATTAAAAAGAAGACTTACAGGTTCTTAGTTTCCTCTTTCTTTGCCCCAGAGTACTGAGTACTAAAAGGACCACAAGTTGTACTTTGTTTAAAAATAATTTCTTTATTCTATCATTAATTTTAGAACCATCTTTAGGGTTTTTAGTGTAAATGATAACCCTAGAAACACGATGTATACATCAATATTATAATGACCATTTATAATATAAACATTTAAAAAAAAAATTAAACATTGACAAATGTACATTGTATATTTTGGAACGAAGTTCCTATCAGATGGTACAAATTTGGCGGATGGGGGCTAGGCGAGAAAAAGTGTAAGATTTTTCCATCACAACCCCCTCTGACAGAGTGTAGATGATCTTGGTGGCTATAAGGAAGCGAGATTGAATAATATCCATCTCCCTCATAGTTTTTCTTATCTTGCCATGAAAGAAATATAATTTAATTTTAAATGATGCTTCATTTTATTTATTTATTTATATTTGTTAATCAATAATATAATATGTTTATCAATAATAATATACTAAGATAGGAACTTAGTTGCAACTGAGTGTTCCACCACACTCACACATGTTTTTTCTATTACAGTAGAAAGCCGATTATCCGAATTAATTGGGACCGTGGTCGATTCGGATAATCGAAAATCCAGATAATGGGACATAGACTGGTAATAAAGAAAAACAAACTGTCACACATAGAGTAAACTTTATTAAGTTTAACAAACACTGTTCTACAATATGTATGAGTGTATTGCCTCTAATTTTCAACCATAACAAAATAATCTGGGTCAAAATATATCTGGATTCCAGCGAGTTCCAACTTGTTACAACAAAACAAGACAAAAATTACATTAGTTACTCACAGTACTTGGGTTTAATTTTTTATATTACGCTTAGAACTGATTCGGATAATTGGCGATTCGGTTAATCGGTATTCTACTGTACTAGCTTGTATTTGCTCCGTGTTTACTGTATGTTATACAATAATTTTTTTAAATACTTTGATTGTTGTGATAGTGATTGTGTGATTTGCAGCAACTGCAGCTGCTGGAGCTGATCCGCGCGGGGCGCGCCGAGGAGGCGCTGTCGTTCGCGAGCGCCGCGCTGGCCGAGGCGGGCGCCAGCGACCGCGCCGCGCTGGCCGAGCTCGAGCGCTCGCTGGCGCTGCTCGCCTTCCCCGACCCGCACGCCTCGCCCTTCGCCGACCTGCTGCTGCCCGCGCACAGCCAGAAGGTCACGCCTCCAACTGCTTTATATCCCACATTGATCCTTCTTTTTTATAGGATAAGATTGACTAAGAGGAGCACACAGTCCACCTGATGATAAGTGGTTGCTATGCCCTATAGATATAACTACATTTATCCACGCAAAAGGCAGATGCGTTGTCAACTGTGAAGACTAAGATAGAATGCCTCGTTTCCAGTAAAAAGGATCTCTTGTCCACTAAATTCATCATACAGTAGTGTTAAGCAGCTATTTTACATTGATATTCCGTGAGAGTGTGGTCCTACCATGGTCGAGCCGACCCATTCATGCTACAACTATACCAGTAATATAGCTGCAGCATGGCTCGTAAAACTACCCTCTGTTGTGGAGAAAACAACCAGACTAATACTGCTGCTTGCCTATTTCATATCGGATATTTCATCCCGTGTGTATCATAAAACGAGATTTTTGGACGTTCAAAATATAGTGGCTCCCTATAGATGAGGTATGATTATGTAAAATATATAAACTGCTGAAAGTGAGCAGCATTAAGTGAGAGATAGGTCTCTCTCAATCTGAAATTCAACCTTGCAGTTCAAGCTAATGAAGAAAACCTAGTGTTGGATAATCTATCCTAATATGCCGACATAAATAAAGGTCCACACGATAATGCGCTTATGAACTATTCACTTGATGAACATGGGAAAGTCTGTTATTTGTGGAATCATAAAGAAGCATATGATGCAAAATGCTCATAAAATTCAATAACCTATAACCGCCTCACTTCAGACAACAGCTCTCCTGTTCCTGAGAAAAGGAGTGTAGCTTTAGCCCTTACATGTAATTTCATAATAGTTTTATTTTCATATTCTATCTTTTAAATCCACAGATCGCCAGTGAACTAAATGCTGCAATATTAAAAATGGAAAACCAAGAGTACACTAATCCCAAACTGTGCAGTCTTCTACGAATGATCCTGTGGTCACAGAGCGAGCTTGATAAGCACAATGTCAAGTACCCAAAAATGACCGATTTAGCAAATGCCACTATAGAGCAGCCAAAGTGAATAATAAATTAAGCTTATAAATTATATAAATAGGTGTGTTAAATAATGACTATTATTACAGACTAATGGTGTGACGTGACCTGACCTTGATTTGAAGTGAAAATCGCGATGTGTTAGCGTATACCTAAATCATTTTGTGATTTCTATGTTGTGTTTTGTTTGTGGTTGAATGGTTGTGTAAATTAGTATTAGTTATGAAAGAGTAACGTTTATCATTCAAAAATTTACTCAGACATTGAATAAAATTAATTTTACAGACCATGAGATACCATGCACCACACACATGAAGCATTGAGTTAGAAATAAATGAAAATCAACATTATAAAATCTGTTAAATTAGATTAATAATAATTGTAGGTTCATCATTTTAATAGTAATAACTTTAATAGGATAAATTTCATATACAATGACACTGTTACTAGTAGTATTTGGTAAAATTAGTGCTGTTATCCAAGACTTAAATTGCATCGTTGGTCTGAGCCTACTCATTATAAATGGAAAACTACATATTGTTGTTTAGTCCCTTCATGCTTTGGAACAAACTAACACTAAACCTTTCACTATCAGGTTTTCCCTATAATCTTCTGTTATTGATTGATGTCACAGATGCTCTAGTATAATTGTATGGAAGCATACATATTTTTGTTGTTGCATATTTAAGTTTTTTAAGTTGCATATTTTTCAGAAACCGCAGATGGTCAGCAGCATCTTTCTGATCACAACTGAAAATAATAACTTATTTTCAGCAATGGGCTTTTGATAGTGTGAAATGTATAAAAATAAATAAAATTGAGGTGTCTGTTTGTAATGTCAAAAAAACATTTTTATTTTAATTTTTGTTTGTCTGTTCTGGCTAATCTCAGAAATGACTGGATCGATTTTGACAGGACTCACTGGCAAATAGCTGATGTTATAAGGAGTAACTTAGGCTATTTTTATTTTAGAATAAGAACTAGGGTTCCATGCAAAAAAATTACAACCTTAAAATACACACAGGCGAAGCCGCGGGGAACAGCTAGTGAAAAATAACTTATAAAAATCATAGAGTTATCCTCTTTGTTTTGTTTTAGATTGTTTTATAAAATGGAGTAGAGAAAAATTGATAAACTGTGACATATTAAAATAAGTTAAAGGTCTTTCCTCTTTTGGAATTTTTACACAAATGATAACCTTCCACTGTAATCAGTTTGTATCACATGAATACAATTAAATTTACAAAATGACTTGTACATCCTATGTACTACCAATAATTTGCTATTATCTCATTAACTAAAGGAAAAACAAACAATTACACTGTGATGCTTTATAATTTATCTAAGAATTGTAACTTTTACAAAGTCAAATATTGTTAAGAAAATAGACAAATCAACGGTATTATAAAACAAAAGAAACATTGTAATGTATATTTATTTATAGGCACATTTTAACTGAAACATGATAAAAAGAAGTATGTGTGTCAGTGTGGAATGTATTTTTTTTGTATTGTATATTCACACTTGATAAAAGTAAACTTTCTTACATAATTTTATTAAATATCTAAAAACATGCATTTCATTTTACAAGTAAACATGTATTTGAAAATGGATTTTGTCAATGATATTTGAAAAATATAGATAACATAATCCAATTGAAGACTAATAGATTAACACATTTTGACATGTAATTAGTCTGAGGCGCAAATATCTATAACGAGTTTATTTATTTTATAGCTATGATTTTATCATCTAGACTTTTCCAATTACCTCATACTATATTGACATTTTGAAGCTGTGTCTCTGTCAACTTAGAACAGTTTTCGACAACTCTTTTTTGCACTTAACATATCCATATTTTAAAATATCATTGGATTTTGTATGTAACATTTAGAAATAAACATTAATCAATCAGTAAGCGAGATTTTTATTCCATTTCCAAGTTACTATGAAAGGATAAGTTCTTATATGTACAGAGAGAAACCAGTCTGTTTCATCAATGCCATCCCGTTAGCACTTTTTGTTTCCATGATCTTGCATGTTCTTCATAAAATATACTAAATAGTTTTTGTCACCACCCTAGTACATAATCCAAGGCCTTTGCTATAATTCCATTAGACCTTTGAGGGACTGGTGCTGCTGGGATAGGTGTTGGACATAGGGACCTGGCTGTTGTATGTCTGTAAGTATAAACAACAAAAATAAATGTGTTTAGTTATAGTACAAGAAATCATATTTTTTTCTTTCCTTACAATTATTTTTTTCTTTCCTTACACGTGAAGCTGATTAAAGCAAATCCTCTACAATGGTTTTAAACTTTTACTAACACCTTACTGACTGTATTCAGAAATTATTTTGAATTTGAAAATAAATAAATTTGAACAGTTATTCGCATCAGTCATCATTATGGTTATTGCAAATATACCCAACCAGCAAGAAGCCAAAATGAAGTTAGATATAGACTGAATGTAAGAACAATCTCCACCTTTTTGTTCTTCATCAGGCTGTAAACTTGTCTGCTGGACCTGGGCAGAAGACAAGCCCAGCAAGGGGGATTTGCCTTAATCCACCAGACTTGGTAGGCGGATAGATGTTCACAGTAGGTACCCAATTTCTCATAAATTGATTGCTGCTTCTCATTGTTCATCAGGGTATTTTATGTTCGGCATAAACTAGCCAAGCATAACAACTATGGCTAATATCCTCCCTATGAGAAAACTATGAGGAAGGCTATCTTCCAAAAACTTTAGTAAAATCATTATGTAAAGGCAACAAACTACACTAGATACATTTTAGGTACACTTATCACTAAGCTAAGTAGTTACAGATTGTAATAAAAATAATGCTCAAATATTCTATTTAAAAAAAATATTCCAACAATTATTGTAACTATGACACTTCATCATAAAAGAATATGTACTTGTTTTTACCACATCTCTCTTACAAAGCAATAAGGACCGTGGCCGAGCTCACTTGACTACTCTAGCGCCATCTATTATCTATCTACAGAAGCGGTTGCGATGTATATCGATATGAAAATTTGACGCGCTAAATACATCGTTCTTTATTTAATACATTTCCATAGATGTCGCTACATGGTACCGCTAAGTAAGATTGACGAAGTCATTGGGCTCTAGTTTTTATTAAGTCACTTTCTTGTTTGTCTGTCGTTCTGGGTGCAATGTAGTAATTGATTTTAAACTAACTCTCCGATGAGCCAGAAACTTGAAATTTTGAATATAGATCAAATTTCAATGATAATGCAAGAATATGATAAGAAAATGTGGTAATATTTTTTTAAATTTAAAAAAGTTCAATTGTTAAATCATTAAATTAATCAAAAACGTTATATCAAAACGTGTACATATGTTAATTAGCTTACTATCAGAAACATAGCAGCAGCTGTGTTTGTGATTGGGGGTGATGAGAATTACACATAATAATATTCTGTGAGAGTTGTTCTTTCCCGGCAGAGTCAACCCATTCATACGGCAGCTATTAGGCAGTATAGTTTTAACATGTCTAAAAATTAGTTTCATCAATTATTATTGATCTTTGTTGAAAACACAGCAATTACCTTTCGGGTGAGGTTATTCCAGGATTAGATATAGTCATTCTGGGTGGTTCTTTGCATTCAACTACGCCAACCATTACTCCAGGTAGAATTTGTCGGCCATTTAACGCCATTGCTCGCTCCTTTTCTGCTCTAGTTGCATACCGAACATGGGCCCAATTACCTTGTGTGGGATACTGCTTATCTGTTAACAAATATTTTGGTAAAATTTTACTGCAGTTATTTTTTTCTTTCATTCTGTAATATTTTGCACTACAAACTTATTGAAAAAATTAAACAAATTGGTTTTGTACTACCCATGCTAATAACATCTACGGCAAACGGTCAGCTACTTATTTAGTTCCCCAATTAATACACAACTTACCCTCTGTTTACATAATAACATAACACGAGAAAATATTAAAACAAAATTAAAATCTTTCTTCCTCGTCAACAGTGATCTTGACACTTATAAATGAACTTACCAAGCATCTAGTTATTTCATTACTTAAGTTATCAAAATTATAAATTTAGCCAGATTTTTAAACTATTTGCAACACAATGTAATATTACATATATTCTACTTTTCTTTATCAAACCTGGAAATATTGTTGTAGATATTAAGATGCACTATTTACACAACTTTGTGCTTTATAAATGCCATTTAACTTGTTTTTATATTCAACTTTTAAATGATAAATAAATGAGAAAGAAAAAAGTACAATGAAAACACAGACATAATCTTGTTGCAAAGCTTAAACCAAAAATTTACATGTATATTTTACAGTGTAAGAATTTCCACTAAGCATTTCATCCCATAGGTGTTGTTAGAAGCGACAGAGGGAAACAAATCAGGTAATAGGCTGCAACTATTTTCTGATAACAACTAGAAATGAAAAAAAACTGCAGTTACCAACCTGCCTGCCAAATGCATGGCAACTATGACATTATGAGCAGTAAACTCAGTTTGGCCTGAATGAATTAAAGTGAATATAATAAAGTGCCCTACTACATTTAGAACAAGTGGTAATATTAAAAAAATTATACAAACAACTTCAATATAAATAAAATGAGAACATCATCAATGTAGTTGAAGTCAATTAATTACTCATTATTAAGGATAACTCAAAAACTACTGGTCAGATCTTGATCAAATTTATATGGGACCTCATGAGAAGCATCAGTTTTCAAATAAAAAAGAATCACCGAAAACGGTTCACCGAAAAAAATTCTGAATTAAAAAATTTAAAAAGTACAGTTGTATTTAATACTTCCTCCTTTTTTTTAAGTCGCTTATAAATAATCCATTCTATGGTAATGTTGATTTTAAAAACAGTGGAATGATGATGGAATGTAATTAAAAATAATTAATAGAAATATAGTTTATACAACATGTAGGATGCAGCAGAGTAGATGCAATGTGGTGACTGCCACCACACACAATGCCACCATGAGAGAACCCAACACCCCCCACTACTTAAAGCAACTAGACTACAATAATGCTATATAATGCTAGAAAGGGCTAATCACTCTTGACTAATGACCGCTTGATAACAATTTTAACCAGACATAAAATACTCAGGTTAGCAATTGGGATCAGATAATTTTTTAATTGGAAGCAGAGTCAATGTCAAATGTAGATGTCAGATATCAAAATAATATTAAAGTAAACATTCTGTTTCAGGGTTCAGGTCACCAGATGGGATGAATCTATAATGTAGATCATATTTTTCTACCAACTTCAAAAAGGAGACTGTACTCAACTGTATGTTTTTTTTCTGTTATCTCATAACTTTTTACTGGGTGAACCAATTTCGATGATTCTGTTTTTATTTCAAAGATGGTGCTTCACATGTGGTCCCATATTTGATCAAGGTCTGACCAATAGTTTTTTGAGTTATTCTTAATAATTTATATTGAAGTCGGTTGTACAAAATTTTAAATTATTCACTATACTCCTGTGAGAAATGAAGGGTTAACTCATCTTTGAATTGTTTATTATTTCTTAGATTTCCAGTTAAATTTCACCCTCCAGCATAATATAGTAAATTGAGAATTTAAAACTGCAGTAAGCTCATGCACCACATGCATAAGCACACATGGCATCGACACACAACGCACACTCACATGCATTATATAGCAGCGGATTGCAGTGTGCGATGTGCGTACAATTAGTAGTTTGCCGATTGTTATTCGAATAATCATGGTAAGGAACTACTAAATCGATTATAGAATGTGCAATAGCACAATTTTCGATTCAGTCGGTTGTTTTTTATGCAAAGATCGCCCATTACTAGTTGGTCTTGCCTACAGTAACCACTTTATCTGATGCACTATGTTAATCTCATTTAATATTAAAATCTTACCTAAGATAGCACCACAGTTGCTGAATCTAGCTAACACAGTGTTAGCTGCATTTGGTGGAAAACCAAATATAGTGACCCAGTATTCATCTTGCTCTTGACATCCATCTTGCCAGTGTGATGTAAGTGACTGATTATTTAACGATGCATTTACATAAGAGTTCTGCATCAAAGAATTATTATTCCCATAGCCAAAGAAACTTTGATCTTGATATACAGACTTGTTTGGTTCATTACTCTTTATAGTATCGAAAAGATCCTCTATTGGGGGACCATTGGGTTTACTAGAATAAGATATGTTAGGAGAAGTTGGGATATTTGTAAACATATTTTGCTGGTTGTACAAAGCTTGTTGATGCATTGACACGTTTGGACGGTACATTTTTTGGTCTGGTGTTGAAGTCTGAGTTGGGCTGGTTGGTGACCCTGCAAGTTAATGGACAATACACTTATTCATAGTATGTCATATTCGTATATCATTCAAGATACTCTAATTTACGTAACATTTGTGAAGTAAGAAAATACATCAAGACAATGCCAGTTTACTTAAACTCAAAGTAAATTTAGAAATCAATTTGCTTCCCATGACCAAAACATACAAACTAAACTTTTAATAATACATACCAAAAGCAAGGCTCCGCCCTTTCGTTGGTGATAAGCTATTAGTTCTCGGGGTCGTTGGAGGGTTAATTTCACCCAAAAGAAATGGAGGTAGATACCCCACATTTGGGCTCCCAGAAGGAGAGTGAGTTGGACTCCCTAAATTCATTGGCTCCATATTTGTATTTCTAAGAAAATAATTAGCTAGTAATACAATACTTTCAATTGAATAAACACACTATTAACGAATTTACAAATCCATTTTTCTATCAAAACCGCAACCAAAAACCGTTTCCTTTTCCGAAATGAAATATTTGATTTGACTTTGACGTTAACAATTGACATTATTTTTGTAAAACTTACAGACACAGGAGATTATGCCCATGCAGCCAATAACCATATGCCTCCGCTATCTATACTATACTGTACTACTATATATATATCTATTGTTGCGCGCCACTATTAATGACTTGTATATGGCAACACTTGACCCCACTAGCGCTCTCTAGTGTTGAGTAGCAGAACTAGGAGAGTCAAGATCCTGGTACGACTTTCCATTGACGTCAGTGGAGTTTGGTGTTGATACGTATTTTTACAGAAAGATTACACTATTATAAGCACACACACAAAGTCTCAATATACGGAAACGCGTAATTTTTGAGAAAAGAATAATTGAAAATCAATTATTCTTGCAATGTTTATGTCTAATCTGCTAATAAACTGGCGCCATTTTGTAATGTCATTGTCGACGTCAATAGGGATGTCGATTCTTTCCGAAAAAGGTCGTTTTTTAAATCGATTCAAATCGTAAGCTGATGTATCGATTCCTAAAAAATCGATTTCTAAAATATCTATATTTTTTTCATGTTTGCATTTATAATGTAAATATATATCCATTTTATGAGAAAAAAATCCCCTTCATCATAAAATATAGGGGGACTGATTCAGAAGGATTTCTGTATCTATTTTGAGACTGCTACCTCTCCGGCGCTGCGGGAAGAGCAGCCTCTACGCCTTAGCGTAACAAATCGCAGGCATCCCTCCTCGCCTCCGCAGCTTCGGCTTGTTGGTCGCCTTCGGCGACCAGCCTCAGCCGCTCCGGCTCGTCCGATGCCTACGATTTGTTACGGCAGGCGGAGGCTGCTCCCCCTACGCGCCTCCGGCTCTATAAAACCACTCTAGGGGTAGGACAGACTCGTACCAGGTGGAGTCGGGGTCAATCAATTCGGTTCTTTGACATAAGTTGAACGTAACCTATTTTATTTATCTGCCCTAATAGGTACTGTTAAATAAAACAAATTTCAATAAGAGATCATTTATCATGGTATCTTTCTTGTTTTTCATAAAATGGGTTTATATTTACATTATAAATAGAAACATTAAAAAAATATAGACATTTTAGAAATCGATTTTTTGTGAACCGATACATCAGCTTACGATTTGAATCGATTTAAAAATCGACCTTTTTCGGAAAGAATCGACATCCCTATTGACGTCGACAATGACATTACAAAATGGCGCCAGTTTATTAGCAAATTAGACGTAAACATTGCAAGAATAATTGATTTTCAATTATTCTTTTCTCAAAAATTACGCGTTTCCGTATATTGAGACATTGTGTGTGTGCTTATAATAGTGTAATCTTTCTGTAAAAATACGTATCAACACCAAACTCCACTGACGTCAATGGAAAGCTAAGCCAAGATCCTTCTTTAAATTTCGGGACCGAAATGTACTCGAACATTCTAGATGTCGCTACTGTAGAAGGTTCTGGAAACTATCTGAGGCACTTTATAAGCGAATACTTCGAAGCGATACAACTACGAATTTAAGTGATCAGTAGTACAATTGCGTTTTATTATTAGTGTGGTTTTAGATTGTAATTAGTGTGGTGTAATTAAAGTGTCAATTTTGGTAATTCAATCGGCAGTTTTTAATTGTCTCGAACCCCAAGCTCATAACAATTGGTGTCAGAAGTGGGATCAAATATGCCGATTTTACCTAAAGACGACACGGAGGGTATCCGTACCCGACGCTAACAGGAGACGGACCAGAGACGATTTGGTAATGGAACGCCGCAAACGTCGGAGGGCCAGCTGCCAACCATGGAGGCCAGCCCGTCAGCAGCTCCTACATCTGCAGCACCTGATTTAGGTGCTCTGATGATGATGATGCAGGATCAGGCTCGCCGACAGAAGGAACGGGCCCGCCGACAGGAGGAACAGGCTCGCCGACAGGAGGAACAGGTGTAGTGTTATGCTACTTACATATCATTTTACACTATTTTAAATTTATTTTTCTTGTTTACAATGTCATATATAATGTTTGTATAATCATTTTTAGTTCGTATTTTCACGCTTTTAAAATCGGTGTCAATGGAGTCTACCTTTTTCTATCTTTTATTTAGTTCTCCGTAACTCTGCAATTTCATATTTCGTGCGCGCTGTTGCGCTACCTTTTCCCTATATCAATAATATCTCATTTTTATTTAAATCTTGCCGTTTCTCTATTACGAGCCTGAAACCAAAATTTGACATGTTTTGACATCGTTGTTTATCTGGCTGTCATGGCAATTTTTATTCAAATTCGTTACCGGTCTGATGTTTTTACATCAATAATTCCACAAAAATACTCTTTTCCTCTTGGCCATTTACAAAAATTTGCTTTTAATTTAAATAATTTCCCGTTCTCTCTAAAAAGGTATAAAAGCCGAACAATCGGCCAATAAATCGAGTCTCGCTTCAGTTTTCAAACGGGAAGCATCTCCTAAAGGCCTTATCTTGGGGCCGCACTGCTCCGGGATCCTGCAAGCCTCTGCCTTCACCTGAAGTCGTCACCTAGCCACGCCTACGCCTCCACCTACTAGTGCCCGCGCTATCTTTAGCCGCTATGCGTGCTTGCTCCAGGCGCTGTGAGCGTTTACTCCAGGCGCTGAGAGCGCCTACTCAAGGCACAGCGTGTGCCTACTCTGGGCGCTGCGTGTGCCTACTCCAAGCGCAGCGTGTGCCTACTCCAAGCGCTGCGTGTGCCTACTCCAGGCGAAGCGTGTGCCTACTCTGGACGCTGCGTGTGCCTACTCCAAGCGCTGCGTGCCACCACCGCCAAGCGCGGTGTGCCACTTTGATCTTCAGGCTCCGCTTCAGTATTCATCTATCTTTATTTTCTATTTAATTGTAATTCACGTCACCCATCACCATCATCATACTTCATTTTTTTATATAAAATTGTAAATATCTTTTTAAAATTTGAAATATATTATTTTATTGTTCTATTTTTGTTGTTTCGTTGTTGTTAGGTTAGGTTCTCTTTTTTTTTAATTGTCGCTTCACGACACAGGCTCGCCGACAGGAGGAACAGGCCCGCCGACAGGAGGAACAGACCCGTCGGTTGGAAGAGCAGCTGCAGCGCGGTATGAAAGAGCAGATGCTCTTCAGGAAGGACCTTCACGCTACCTTCCGGAAAGAGATAAAGGAGGTTAAGGATAGGGTTGCTCAACATGACAATCGCCTGTCGGAAGCTGAAACCCGAATCGACCAAGTGTACAATCGGGTTGACAACGTGATGGCTGACGTGAAGAAAACGCTGGACGACCTCAAACATGGAGATGGAATTACAGCTCCCGTGGTAGCTACAACACCTTCGCTAGGTGGATTATTCAAAGTGCGTTCGTTCGACGGGACTTCTTCCTGGTTGGCCTACAAAATCCAGTTCGAGGCTGTTATGAAGGCACACGGCTGGAATAAAGTCAGGCCATAACTGCTCTCACCCTAGGCCTACGCGACCAGGCCTTAACTGCTCTGGAAGCTCTCGGTAAGGAAGTGACTTACAAGCAGCTCCTTTTTTTTATAGAATAAGGGTGACAAACGAGCACACAGTCCACCTGATGGTAAGTGGTTGCTGCGGCCCATAGACATCTACATCTATCCTCAATTACAAGTCAAAATGTAGAAGCGTTGTCACCCGTGAGGACTAAGATGGAATGCCTCATTTCCAGTAAAAAGGGCCTCCGGCCACCTGCACTCACCAAGCGAAACGCAGAGGTAAACCTCTACTTCACGCTGGTTTTCTGTGAGGTCGTGGTACCACCCCGGTTCGAGCCGGCCCATCCGTGCGACAGCAAACGCTGCCGCGTGTCTCTACCACTGTTTTGTTTGTTTTGTTTTCCTTGAGGCATTGGAGGCGTGATATGGCGACGCTCACCTGGAACACGTCTTTCGCGCGCAGCTCAAAGATCGCGTGCAACGCAATAACGAAAACCTGCAGCAGTGGGCCCTTGAGGTAGAGAAGCTGGTTCGAAAAGCATACCAGTCTGTACCTGCGCTCATCGTAGGGAACCTGGTGCTGACGTTCATCGACGGCATCCGCGACCTTGAAGTCAGAGCTGCTGTGAGGCTCTGGCAACACGAGATGCTTAAGGACGCCTTGACCCTGGACACTGGACTTGACACTGGAGGTGGACACTGGACTTGACACTGGAGGTGGAAGCCGTACGGCAGGATCATCGTTTCCATCGCGTCAGGGAGGTTGCAGCAGCTACAGTTCGGGACCGCAATAATGGCTACAGCCCTAGGTGCTATGGCTGTGGAGAAAGGGGCCATCTTCGATCCAGCTGCCCTAAGTGAACTGTAGAAAGGGAAGGTGATCGATTTAGAGAGGGAAGTGCGGCTAACAGCACCGCCCAGTGCAGCAGGAAATCTCATGGCAACGCAGATGTATTGATAAGAAGACTTTGTCCTGAAGATTGCAAGCGTTGTACTAGGCAAGAGAGTAAGAAAGTGGTATCTGTGAGGATACTCAGGACAGACCAGCTCAGCAATGAGTGGAAGGACAGCCTACAACATGCACAGCAGGAAGATTCGGACATTAAGTAGATTCTGGAATGGATGAAGGCCAGTGCTCCTAAGCCCAAGTGGAGCGACGTCTCAGCGATGAGTTCGACCACGTAAAGCTAATGTACAACTTGTACATTTGCGGGACCTCAAATTTGTAGTAGAGGCGCATTGAAATTGTACAATGTTGGTGCACCATGGGAGAGGATAGCCATTGACGTTGCGGGGCCGTTCCCGGAAAGTGAAAGTGGTTACAAGTATTTCATGATTGTGATGGATTACTTCACTAAGTGGCCAGAAGTCTTCGCCATTCCAAATCAAGAAGCTTCAACAGTTGCAGATAAACTAGTACATGAAGTCTTCTGTCGTTTTGGAGTACCTTTAGAGATTCACAGCGATCAAGGAAGGAATTTTGAGTCTCAAATATTCCAGGAAACTTGCCGGGTTACTCAATACTCATAAAACACGAACAACTTCTTACCACGCACAATCCGATGGAATGGTAGAAAGATTTAATCAGACATTGGAGAGGTACCTAGCAAAAGTTGTGAAAAAACGGCAACGAGACTGGGAAAGGCACATACAACCGTTTTTGTTATCATATCGAAGCGCTGTTCACGAAAGTACATCAGTGACACCAGCTTTCGCAAACTTTGGGAGAGAACTACGGCTGCCTGCAGACCTGATCACCGGAATACCACCTGATGCCCCACGCAGTATAACCGGTTATGCAAATGACTTGCGGAACAAAATGAATGAGATTTATGAGCACGTCAGACAGACGGGCCAGCAAACGTCTGAGAAGATGAAAACACGGTATGACCGCAAAATGAACAACAAAGGGTTTGACGAAGGTTCACTAGTGTGGTTACACAATCCAGTTCGCAGCAAAGGGAAATCTCCTAAGCTTCAAGCTAAATGAGTCGGACCGTACCGGATTGTGACAAGGATCAATGACGTAACCTACCGGATACAGAAAGGTGCCAGAGGTACTCCTAAGATCGTCCATGTGGATCGACTAGCGTGTTATTATGGGGCCAATAATGCTCGGGACGAGCATGTCTTAGGAGGGGGTAGTATTGCGCACCACTATTAATGTCTTGTATATGGCAACACTTGACCCCACTAGCGCTCTCTAGTGTAGAGTAGCAGAACTAGGAGAGTCAAGATCCTTCTTTAAATTTCGGTACCGAAATGTAGTCGAACATTCTAGATTTCGCTACTGTAGAAGGTTCTGGAAACTATCTGAGGCCCTATATAAGGCCGGTATAGACCACGACCAAGGCAGAATTGAATTGGGGATATAAGCGAATACTTCGAAGCGATACAACTGCGAATTTAAGTGATCAGTAGTACAATTGCGTTTTATTATTAGTGTGGTTTTAGATTTTAATTAGTGTAGTGTAATTAAAGTGCCGTGTAGTGGCGGTCAAGAATATCCACTACTCTATATCTTCCCGTGGGTGTCGTAAAAGGCGACAAAGGGAAACAGGCAGGAGATGGGCAGCAGCATCTTCCTGATAATAGCCAAAATTTCAATAAAAAAACTGAGGTTGCCAACCCGCTCGCCAAGCGTGGCAACTATGGCAAATACCCCCCAATGACTAAAGCAACAAACAGACGGCCCCCAGTCCCCGGCGGCCCTGCTATTCCTGGCTACGGTGGCGACCATGGTAACGGCGGGGCAGGGGGTGCTAAGAATCTCCGGTGGAGGTTGTAGTGTTATGCTACTTACATATCATTTTACACTATTTTTCCATTCTGTTTTGATATTTTGCATCACTTTTCACGCTATCAGTTATGCTACTTACATATCATTTTACACTATTTTTCCATTCTGTTTTTGATTTTCTGCATTTATATTTTGCATCACCTTTATTTCCATAGGATCCTGTAACGTTTTTACACAATAACAAATCATTTTCACGCTATCAGCACCGTTTAAATCGCTGTCATTGGAGTCTTACCTTTTTATATCTTTTATTGAGTTCTCCGTAACTCTGCAATTTCAGGTTTCGTGCGCGCTGCCGCGCTATAGTTTTTCCTATATGAATAATATCTCATTTCTTACTTAAATGTAACTGTTTTTCAATTATATACCTAAAACCAAAAATTCATATTTTTGACAACCATTATTTATATGGTTGTTATGGTAACTTTTATTCAAATTCGTCACTGGTTTGATGTTCTTAGTTCGATATTTTCACATAAATACTCTTTCGCTCTAGGTCATTTACAATAAATTTCCTTTTAATTTAAATAATTTCTTGTTCTCTCTAAAAAGGTATAAAAGCCGAACAATCGGAGAATACAGAGAGTCTCGCTTCAGTTTTCAAACAAGAAGCATCTACTAAAGGCCTTATCCCGGGGCCGCATTGCCCCGGGATCCTGCAAGCCTCCATCTACATTTGAAGTCGTCGGCGTAGTCTACTTCAAGCGCGGGGCCACACTACTCCGGGCGCTACGACTGCTTGCTCCAGGCGCTGAGTGCACCTACTGCCCGTGCTACCTTTGGGCGCTACGACTACTTGCTCCAGGCGCTGAGTGCACCTACTGCCCGCGCTACCTTTGGGCGCTACGACTGCTTGCTCCAGGCGCTGAGCGCACCTACTCCAGGCGCTACGTGCGCCGGCTCCGGACGCTGAGTGTGCCCAGACCAGACGCTGCGTGCCGTCGCCACCAGGAAACTTCAAGCTCCGCGTGTGCCTACTACTACTCCAAGCGCAGCGTGTGTCACTTCGACCTTTAGGCTCCACTACAACACTATATTCTCCTATTCTCCTATCTTTATTTCTTTAATCTAATTGTAATCTCACTTCAGCCATCATCATCATCATATTTCATTTTTTTATAAAATTGTAAATACCTTTTTAAAAATTTAAATATATTATTTTCTTGTTCTACTTTTGTTGTTTTGTTGTTCTTAGGTTAGGTTCTATTATTTTTTTTAATTGTCGCTTCACGACAAGGTTCGGTTGCCACCTTAGATGACTCGACCTGGCAACGTACAACGCACGCACCCTGAGGACTGACGAGAAGATCGTGGAGCTGGAAGAAGAGATAGACAAGTTGCGCTGGCATATTATAGGATTATCCGAAGTCCGAAGAGAGGGGGAGGACACGGTAATCCTCGAATCCGGCAACTTGCTCTATCACCGGGAGGGCGACCATTTGTCCCAAGGAGGTGTCGGATTTATCGTCCACAAGTATCTCGTTAACAACGTTGTAAAGATCGGGAGTGTGTCGACGAGGGTTGCGTACCTTATACTCAGAATCACCAAACGGTATTCGCTGAAGGTCATACAGGTTTACGCACCAACCTCGGCATACCCCGATGAGGAGGTGGAGGAAATGTATGAGGATATCTCTAGAGCCATGCATTCCTCCAAAACCCAATATACGGTGTTAATGGGAGACTTCAATGCAAAACTAGGCACAAGAGAGAACGGTGAGCTGAAAGTAGGGAAATTTGGAATAGGGCAACGGAACCCAAGGGGCCAGCAGCTGGCCGACTTCATGGAGAAAGAGGGACTCTTTATGATGAACTCTTTCTTCCAGAAGCGGCCCCACAGGAAGTGGACCTGGTCGAGCCCCGACGGTTCGACAAAAAATGAGATTGACTTCATTATGACGACCAGACGACAACAGTTCAGTGATGTCTCCATGATCGCGAGGGTGAAAACTGGTAGCGATCACCGAATGGTTAGAGGCACACTGAACCTAAACGTTAAGTTGGAGAGATCTCGTCTAATGAAGTCAACGCTCCTTCCCCCTCGTGCTCTAATCCAAAGTCCCGAAACCTTTCAGCTCGAGTTACAAACCGTTTTCAGTGCCTAGAAGACTGCAATGAAGTGGACGATATGAATGACAAGCTCGTGGAAACTGTCCATGCGGTCGGAGCTAAGTTCTGCAAAACCCACCGCAGAAGAACACAAAAACTCTCCGATCACACTCTTAATCTCATGGCTGTTAGACGGGAGATGAAGCTACATTCTTCAATAGACTTGACAGCATACAGGCAACTGAACAGACAGATCTCCAAATGCATGCGGCGGGACTTACGCAACTTCAATAAAGCTCGTATTGAAGAAGCGATCGAGCGGAACCAAGGCTCCAAAGTCTTTGCCAGAGATCTGTCTGCCAGAAAGAGCCAACTGTCAAAGCTGCAGACAGAGTGTGGCAGCATCGTTTCCGGAACACCTGAGATTTTGAGTGAGATTGAGAGGTTCTATGGGCAGCTGTACACGTCATCGTTGGAGCCACACGCAAGTGTGAGTAACGATCCAAGAGCGAGTCTCATCCGACACTATTCCGAAGATATCTCGGACGTCAGTCTGAGCGAGATTAGAATGGCTCTCCAGCACCTTAAAAACGGTAAGGCTCAAGGCGAGGATGGAATTACAGCGGAGCTTCTGAAAGCGGGTGGAAGACCGGTTCTTGAAGTTCTTCAGAAGTTCTTTAATTCCGTCCTCCATGGTGGCATTACACCGGAGGCGTGGAGCAGAAGTGCGGTGTTCTTGTTCTTCAAGAAAGGTGACAATGCTCTCTTGAAGAACTACAGACCGATTTCCCTTCTGAGCCGCGTCTACGTGCTGTTTTCGAGAGTCATTACGAATCGTCTCGCGCGCAGACTTGACGACTTCCAGCCTCCCGAACAAGCCGGTTTCCGAAAGGGCTCTAGCACCATAGACCACATACATACCCTTCGGCAAATTGTACAGAAGTCAGAGGAGTACAATTTGCCACTATGTCTGGCGTATGTGGACTATGAGAAAGCCTTTGATTCCGTCGTAATTTGGGCGGTGCTGCAGTCCCTTCAGCGGTGCCAAGTTGACTGTCAGTATATCGAAGTGCTGAAGTGTTTGTACAGTAGAGCTACGATGGCTATCCGAGTACAGAACCAGAGTACGAAACCTATCCAACTGCAGAGAGGTGTAAGACAGGGTGACGTCATATCCCCGAAACTCTTCACCGCTGCATTGGAAGACGTTTTCAAGCTTCTGGACTGGAAAGAATACGGTATCAACATCAATGGCGAGTACATCACTCACCTTCGATTTGCCGACGATATAGTCCTTATGGCAGAATCGCTGGAGAACCTAAGCACTATGCTCAATGACCTCAATAGTGTTTCCCAACGGATAGGTCTTAAGATGAACATGGATAAAACAAAGATCATGTTTAATGTCCATGCCACACCTATGCCGGTAGTTGTTGGGAACACTAAGCTCGAAGTTGTTAACGAGTACGTTTACCTGGGACAAATAGTCCGACTAGGTAAGTCCAACTTCGACCGAGAGGTCAATCGACGGATTCAACTCGGTTGGGCAGCGTTCAGGAAATTACGGCACATCTTCTCGTCAGGTATACCTCAAAACTTGGAAACAAGACTGTACACCCAGTGCGTGTTGCCAGTGACAGGCAGGAGATGGGCAGCAGCATTTTCCTGATAATAGCCAAAATTTCAATAAAAAAACTGAGGTTGCCAACCCGCTCGCCAAGCGTGGCAACTATGGCAAATACCCCCCAATGACTAAAGCAACAAACAGACGGCCCCCAGTCCCCGGCGGCCCTGCTATTCCTGGCTACGGTGGCGACCATGGTAACGCCAATAATGCTCGGGACGAGCATGTCTTAGGAGGGGGTAGTATTGCGCACCACTATTAATGTCTTGTATATGGCAACACTTGACCCCACTAGCGCTCTCTAGTGTAGAGTAGCAGAACTAGGAGAGTCAAGATCCTTCTTTAAATTTCGGTACCGAAATGTAGTCGAACATTCTAGATTTCGCTACTGTAGAAGGTTCTGGAAACTATCTGAGGCCCTATATAAGGCCGGTATAGACCACGACCAAGGCAGAATTGAATTGGGGATATAAGCGAATACTTCGAAGCGATACAACTGCGAATTTAAGTGATCAGTAGTACAATTGCGTTTTATTATTAGTGTGGTTTTAGATTTTAATTAGTGTAGTGTAATTAAAATGCCGTGTAGTGGCGGTCAAGAATATCCACTACTCTATATCTTCCCGTGGGTGTCGTAAAAGGCGACAAAGGGAAACAGGCAGGAGATGGGCAGCAGCATCTTCCTGATAATAGCCAAAATTTCAATAAAAAAACTGAGGTTGCCAACCCGCTCGCCAAGCGTGGCAACTATGGCAAATACCCCCCAATGACTAAAGCAACAAACAGACGGCCCCCAGTCCCCGGCGGCCCTGCTATTCCTGGCTACGGTGGCGACCATGGTAACGGCGGGGCAGGGGGTGCTAAGAATCTCCGGTGGAGGTTGTAGTGTTATGCTACTTACATATCATTTTACACTATTTTTCCATTCTGTTTTGATATTTTGCATCACTTTTCACGCTATCAGTTATGCTACTTACATATCATTTTACACTATTTTTCCATTCTGTTTTTGATTTTCTGCATTTATATTTTGCATCACCTTTATTTCCATAGGATCCTGTAACGTTTTTACACAATAACAAATCATTTTCACGCTATCAGCACCGTTTAAATCGCTGTCATTGGAGTCTTACCTTTTTCTATCTTTTATTGAGTTCTCCGTAACTCTGCAATTTCAGGTTTCGTGCGCGCTGCCGCGCTATAGTTTTTCCTATATGAATAATATCTCATTTCTTACTTAAATGTAACTGTTTTTCAATTATATACCTAAAACCAAAAATTCATATTTTTGACAACCATTATTTATATGGTTGTTATGGTAACTTTTATTCAAATTCGTCACTGGTTTGATGTTCTTAGTTCGATATTTTCACATAAATACTCTTTCGCTCTAGGTCATTTACAATAAATTTCCTTTTAATTTAAATAATTTCTTGTTCTCTCTAAAAAGGTATAAAAGCCGAACAATCGGAGAATACAGAGAGTCTCGCTTCAGTTTTCAAACAAGAAGCATCTACTAAAGGCCTTATCCCGGGGCCGCATTGCCCCGGGATCCTGCAAGCCTCCATCTACATTTGAAGTCGTCGGCGTAGTCTACTTCAAGCGCGGGGCCACACTACTCCGGGCGCTACGACTGCTTGCTCCAGGCGCTGAGTGCACCTACTGCCCGTGCTACCTTTGGGCGCTACGACTACTTGCTCCAGGCGCTGAGTGCACCTACTGCCCGCGCTACCTTTGGGCGCTACGACTGCTTGCTCCAGGCGCTGAGCGCACCTACTCCAGGCGCTACGTGCGCCGGCTCCGGACGCTGAGTGTGCCCAGACCAGACGCTGCGTGCCGTCGCCGCCAGGAAACTTCAAGCTCCGCGTGTGCCTACTACTACTCCAAGCGCAGCGTGTGTCACTTCGACCTTTAGGCTCCACTACAACTCTATATTCTCCTATTCTCCTATCTTTATTTTTTTAATCTAATTGTCATCTCACTTCATCCATCATCATCATCATATTTCATTTTTTTATAAAATTGTAAATACCTTTTTAAAAATTTAAATATATTATTTTCTTGTTCTACTTTTGTTGTTTTGTTGTTCTTAGGTTAGGTTCTATTATTTTTTTTAATTGTCGCTTCACGACAAGGTTCGGTTGCCACCTTAGACGACTCGACCTGGCAACGTACAACGCACGCACCCTGAGGACTGACGAGAAGATCGTGGAGCTGGAAGAAGAGATAGACAAGTTGCGCTGGCATATTATAGGATTATCCGAAGTCCGAAGAGAGGGGGAGGACACGGTAATCCTCGAATCCGGCAACTTGCTCTATCACCGGGAGGGCGACCATTTGTCCCAAGGAGGTGTCGGATTTATCGTCCACAAGTATCTCGTTAACAACGTTGTAAAGATCGGGAGTGTGTCGACGAGGGTTGCGTACCTTATACTCAGAATCACCAAACGGTATTCGCTGAAGGTCATACAGGTTTACGCACCAACCTCGGCATACCCCGATGAGGAGGTGGAGGAAATGTATGAGGATATCTCTAGAGCCATGCATTCCTCCAAAACCCAATATACGGTGTTAATGGGAGACTTCAATGCAAAACTAGGCACAAGAGAGAACGGTGAGCTGAAAGTAGGGAAATTTGGAATAGGGCAACGGAACCCAAGGGGCCAGCAGCTGGCCGACTTCATGGAGAAAGAGGGACTCTTTATGATGAACTCTTTCTTCCAGAAGCGGCCCCACAGGAAGTGGACCTGGTCGAGCCCCGACGGTTCGACAAAAAATGAGATTGACTTCATTATGACGACCAGACGACAACAGTTCAGTGATGTCTCCATGATCGCGAGGGTGAAAACTGGTAGCGATCACCGAATGGTTAGAGGCACACTGAACCTAAACGTTAAGTTGGAGAGATCTCGTCTAATGAAGTCAACGCTCCTTCCCCCTCGTGCTCTAATCCAAAGTCCCGAAACCTTTCAGCTCGAGTTACAAACCGTTTTCAGTGCCTAGAAGACTGCAATGAAGTGGACGATATGAATGAAAAGCTCGTGGAAACTGTCCATGCGGTCGGAGCTAAGTTCTGCAAAACCCACCGCAGAAGAACACAAAAACTCTCCGATCACACTCTTAATCTCATGGCTGTTAGACGGGAGATGAAGCTACATTCTTCAATAGACTTGACAGCATACAGGCAACTGAACAGACAGATCTCCAAATGCATGCGGCGGGACTTACGCAACTTCAATAAAGCTCGTATTGAAGAAGCGATCGAGCGGAACCAAGGCTCCAAAGTCTTTGCCAGAGATCTGTCTGCCAGAAAGAGCCAACTGTCAAAGCTGCAGACAGAGTGTGGCAGCATCGTTTCCGGAACACCTGAGATTTTGAGTGAGATTGAGAGGTTCTATGGGCAGCTGTACACGTCATCGTTGGAGCCACACGCAAGTGTGAGTAACGATCCAAGAGCGAGTCTCATCCGACACTATTCCGAAGATATCTCGGACGTCAGTCTGAGCGAGATTAGAATGGCTCTCCAGCACCTTAAAAACGGTAAGGCTCAAGGCGAGGATGGAATTACAGCGGAGCTTCTGAAAGCGGGTGGAAGACCGGTACTTGAAGTTCTTCAGAAGTTCTTTAATTCCGTCCTCCATGGTGGCATTACACCGGAGGCGTGGAGCAGAAGTGCGGTGTTCTTGTTCTTCAAGAAAGGTGACAATGCTCTCTTGAAGAACTACAGACCGATTTCCCTTCTGAGCCGCGTCTACGTGCTGTTTTCGAGAGTCATTACGAATCGTCTCGCGCGCAGACTTGACGACTTCCAGCCTCCCGAACAAGCCGGTTTCCGAAAGGGCTCTAGCACCATAGACCACATACATACCCTTCGGCAAATTGTACAGAAGTCAGAGGAGTACAATTTGCCACTATGTCTGGCGTATGTGGACTATGAGAAAGCCTTTGATTCCGTCGTAATTTGGGCGGTGCTGCAGTCCCTTCAGCGGTGCCAAGTTGACTGTCAGTATATCGAAGTGCTGAAGTGTTTGTACAGTAGAGCTACGATGGCTATCCGAGTACAGAACCAGAGTACGAAACCTATCCAACTGCAGAGAGGTGTAAGACAGGGTGACGTCATATCCCCGAAACTCTTCACCGCTGCATTGGAAGACGTTTTCAAGCTTCTGGACTGGAAAGAATACGGTATCAACATCAATGGCGAGTACATCACTCACCTTCGATTTGCCGACGATATAGTCCTTATGGCAGAATCGCTGGAGGACCTAAGCACTATGCTCAATGACCTCAATAGTGTTTCCCAACGGATAGGTCTTAAGATGAACATGGATAAAACAAAGATCATGTTTAATGTCCATGCCACACCTATGCCGGTAGTTGTTGGGAACACTAAGCTCGAAGTTGTTGACGAGTACGTTTACCTGGGACAAATAGTCCGACTAGGTAAGTCCAACTTCGACCGAGAGGTCAATCGACGGATTCAACTCGGTTGGGCAGCGTTCAGGAAATTACGGCACATCTTCTCGTCAGGTATACCTCAAAACTTGGAAACGAGACTGTACACCCAGTGCGTGTTGCCAGTGATGACATACGGAACTGAGACGTGGTCCTTCACTGCTGGCCGGATGAGAAAACTCAAGGTCACTCAGTGAGCTATGGAGAGGGCTATGCTAGGAGTTTCTCTGCGTGATAAACTCAGAAATGAGGATATCCGCAGTAGAACCAGAGTGACCGACATAGCCCAACGGATTAGTAAGCTGAAGTGGCAATGGGCCGGCCATATAGCTCGAAGAACCGACAACCAATGGGGAAGAAAGGGTCTCGAGTGGCAGCCTCGTACCGGCAGGCGAAGTGCAGGGCGTCCCCCCACTAGATGGAGTGACGACCTGGTAAGATATGCAGGAAGTCGATGGATGCAGGTGGCTCAGGACCGTGCTTTGTGGCATTCTTTGGGGGAGGCCTATGTTCAGCAGTGGACTTGTGAAGGGCTGTAATGATGATGAATTAAAATGTCAATTTTGGTAATTCAATCGGGAGTTTTTAATTGTCTCGAACCCCAAGCTCGTAACACTATTAATATTACCGAACGCAATAAAATATAATCGTTTTAAACTCTACGACTGACTATATCAAGCTCATGTCAACAAGTGGCTCCAAGCAGCAGCATTCCTTGCTACAGTTTTGGAAAGGAAAGATAAAATACAATAATGCATTGAGAGTTATAATGGGGTTGCCTCGGTATCGTAGCGCCTCTGGCATGTTTGCAGAGGATCATGTTGATGGGTTTGAAGCTATAATGCGCAAAAGATGTGCCTCTATGCTGAATCGCATGCGGACGAGCACCAACATCATTCTCAGTGTACAAGCGGACAGATGCGATTCACCAATGTTAGGGCGTTGGATTAATCTGCATACTGTAAATTAGACACGCCACGACCTAGAGTAGTATTTTAATTTTATTTTATTTAATGTTTATATTTATTAATTTTAATTTTCTTTAATTTTATAGGTATTTAGATTATAATTTTTTAACAAATATGGATAATTGGTCTGAAATAAATGAATTATTATTATTATTATAAAAATATGTGCTCTGTGGAAGAGATGGGAGAATACAAGGTGGTAATTTCTCCAGTTTTTCATTACAGCTACAGTTACTGTTAGCCTGTTTAGTAATATATTAATAACAATAAAACATAGATTGCTTAGCAGGTTTTTTTAATCGCTTGATGCAAACAGACAATTCTCTCTACCCGAAATTATATTGCGAAACACCTACTTTGTTGACTAGCTCAGTCATTTGGGCACAATTCGACACCATTGAATTTTTTTTAAACTTATATATTATTAAAATAACTTGCCGTCCACATTTCCTCTTAATAATTGGAAATGAATGTGTATTTCCTTCAAAATAAAGGCATTTGGAGTAGCCATTTTATTCACATACTCATTTAACTATTACATTCGCTAATATTTTTTTTTTAAACGTTACTATTCAATAACAATGACTTCCATTAAAGTATTAGAAACTAAACATCAATCTTTATTTTCTATTATTCGACGTACTTACGATTCAATTAAACTAGGTACTTCTCCCGATAGGATAAAAACAAACACAAACACTCACGCCTGTCACTCAGAGGGGTAGGCAGAGACTTGTGGTGTAGCCTCCACCATAGTATATATTAGTGTTAAGGTAGAATAAGTCAGACAGTATAATTAAAGTTCTTGTACAAGCAACACGTCGCCTTCATTCAGCACCTTCCGAGTTCCAACATTACATGGCGACCCTGCCAGGCGGTGCGCTGCAACAATGCAAACGCACCGCCGCGGCCTACAATATGATTAAAATTACACTATAAATTAATTATTGTAATTTACTCAAATTGACACAATTATATACCCGGACTACACGGAATATATACCCGGATATGACGAAAAATAACTAAATATAAATACAAGAAGAGGCCTTAATAATAATTTTACAGAAGGTGACTGAAAAATTAAAAAGTATAATGTATATGAAGTAGTACTATGAAGTCAACTAAGAGGAAAATAAAGTGATTTTTTATATAATGAGCAAAATTCAAGAAACAGCAGATTAATTTTAAAAGGAAAGGAACAGTTGTACTTTAGCAAGCTTCGTCCAGAAAAATATGACAATTTAGTTAAAAAGAACAAAGAAAAAATTAAGAGGTAACTTCGCGCCTGTATGATTTTAATTCAATTTTAAACTTTATTTATCAATTTGTGATTGTTTTTATGTTCTTTTTGCTATTATATTTGATGAATTTAAGTGGTATATATTCTGTATTTAATATACCTATGTTTAAATTGAAAGTAATTATTAGATAGTTTACGATTTAATTGATTTTTTAATATTTTCATTACTGTATCTGAAAAATTATCAAAACGCAATAATTATAAATTAAGTTACGTATGCACTTCTGTGGCATATTTTTATTAAGGTACAAGACGATTTTATATTCACTTTTATTCAGTTATTGTTTTATATTATTATTATTACTGTGTCGTGCAAAAATTAATGAAATAATATGATAGATTACAATTTTACGTACTTAAATTTACCATAGTTCATCATAAATTTAATTTTTCATCTTTTATAGTTAAAATAACACTTTTTCTTTTAACGACCACAAACTAATCTAGATAAGTTAAATTCAATTTCAATTCGAAATTCAAATGTAACAAGAATCAATCTTTACAGAGTGAATATAAAAGGTCTGCTAAACTTTTCTTATGAATGATATATCTAGGAATATGACATGTAATGTTATGCAATGAGCTTATCTTAAAACAATAGAGAGCAACATGCGATATATGGACAGGTGCATAAAAATAATTCATAACAACATTCTAATAAAGACGAAAATAATAACTATCAGAAAATAAATAAGAAATGATCTGTCATAGTATTAATATAAATATGAAAATAATGAAATACTGTAAAATAAAAAATAAAATAATTAAGTGGTTTAATAGTAATGTTCCTTAACAGTTACAAACGGCCAAAAAAATTTCTTTTGACTGACAAAAATGTTATCCCATTTGTACAAAATTAGAATGTATGTAACTAAAAGATATGAGGAAGGGAAGAAAAGAATGTTCGAAAGTGTGAATACGAATGATCAAGTTGCTAAGTTTCCTCAATATTGGACTGATCATCCAAATATTGATGAATGCTTAAGGCGAGGTGTATAGACGACTTTTATGAATTTGAGGGGGTGAAGCAGACGAGTAAGGGACGAGTAGTCCCGCCCACTGCGGGGTGCACCGCGTAAATCTCGCCGACGCTCGACGTAAAATGTACAATTGGTACAGCGCACCGCCGTCCGCCTTCGCACCGCGTTTCCGCGATGTCAGGTGGTTCGAATCCCATCAGATATATATTTTTTATTCGTATTTTTAAAATGTTTCTACGTTTATTTTCGTATCTAAAATATGTACATATTTTTGTTTAGTTATTCTAAAAATATTATGTACCTACATATTTTCGTGTTGTTATTTTTAAAATATTTATATATTCTACTTTCTTAATTTTAAAATAATCAATAATTGTAATTTTCTAGAAAAGGTTATCGAGAACTTTTGTAACAGATTCATTAAATGAATAATAAATTAATGCTTAAATAAAATGGCTTCGGACCAAAATGGTCAATCATAGAAATGGCCTATTCTCGAAACGGCAAATTGTCAAAATTGTGAATTTATAACAACAATAATTTTTATTCCTATAGACATTTTTCTTCAGAATCAAGAGTAAAGTAAACTATTATGAGCATATTTTACAATAGCGCTAGCCCTAAAATCGAAAAAAAAACAGCCGTTTCATAATTTTCTTCCTGAGTGAATAACCTTTTTGCATATTTTTTTTGGGTTTTTGGGTTGTTTGAAGAATACATAAAAATTAAACATGCTAATTATTTTAATTTTATTTTATTATTTTGATGTTTTTACGCATACGGAGGGAAATCTAATTATATAAATTGTGGAAAGAAAAATAATTCAGTCAGCATTTTTCTGTGCACCAAGGCATATTTTGTGTCTTTGGTTACAGCTCTCAACTTATTGCAAATATTGCGCAACACATGGTTTCGGCATTCAACTTTTTGAACGGTACGATTCAATGACAATGCCTTATAATTATTTCCGTAGAATCGCGATGACCAACAGCCGTCAGCATTTATGTTTATTAGAGGTATGCCATCTTTGCTCAATGTTCCTTCAGGTATCACTGCATCACGCTTACGCATAGCTGCTGCCGCCGTCACCAAAGTACACATTCAGGTCTCTGCATCAAGTTCGGAGGTAAGGTCTTATCATACCTAACAAAACGAGTCCAAGCTCGGCATACTTAGTTCTACTAGTGCTGGAGATCCAGTAGCAGTCACCGAAGTACACCGTCAGGTCTCTATCAAGTCCGGAGATAAGGTCTCATCATAACTAACAAAACGAGCACAAACTCGGCACACTTAGTTCTACTCGTTCAGGAGTCCCAGTAGCAGTCACTGAAGTACACCATCTGGTCTCTCGATTAAGTCCGGAGGTAAGGTCTCATCATAACTAGCAAATCGAGCCCAAGCCCGGCATATCTAGTTCTACTCGTCGAGGAGTTACAGAGTAGCAGGCACTGAAGTACACCATCAGGTCTCTCCATCAAGTCCGGAGGTAAGATCTCATCATAACTAACAAATCAAGCCCAAACTCGGCACACCTATTTCTACTCGTCAAGGAGTTCCAGTAGCAAGTCACTGAAGTACATCATCAGGTCTCTCTATCAAGTCCGGAGGTAAGATCTCATCATAACTAGCAAATCGAGCCCAAACCCGGCACATCTAGTTCTACTCATCGAGGAGTTACAGAGTAGCAGGCACTGAAGTACACCATCAGATCTCTCTATCAATCCCGGATGTAACGTCTTATCATAACTAACAAATCGAGCCCAAACTCGGCACATCTAGTTCTACTCGTCGAGGAGTTCCAGTAGCAGTCACCGATGTACACCTTCAGGTTACTTCATCAAGTCCGGAGGTAAGGTCTCATCATAACTAACAAAACGAGCCTAAACTCGACACACCTTATTCTACTCGTCCAGGAGTTCAGAGCTTCAGCAGCAGTCACCGAAGTACGCTTTCAGGTCACACAGGTAGATATTCGAATTTCGTATCTAAGTATATTTTGATAGTTGTAAAAAAAGTCAATATTTCAAAGTATCAAAATGTTTTACTTGATTACGATTCCCGCAGCTAACCGTGCGTACACTTGTGTGTGTGACCCGTGTCAATGTAATAGTTCGATTCTATACCTATTAATTTTGCAAATGCGTCCTTAAGAACAAACAAAAATACGTAAATGATTTTTGAACGGCGAGCGAAACAAATTGGTACAGGTCCGTCTAGCAGCGTGCCTCAACGATCACTGTCGCTCCGCGTAGAAATGAAAGAGAAGCGAAAAGACGCCACGATGGCGCGATGCGGAACATCGATTCGTTCGAGTTATTTTTCATTAAATATATTAATACTTACAAATATTTCATTTCAATCGATATATAAAAACAACAGTTCCCCTTATTATTACATATTACATCACTATTATTAATTTTATTAAGATTTGCTAATAAATAATACAGTTAAAATTGCTGGAAATTCAATTTCAGTGGCTATTTTATGATTTTTTTCTATCGAGAAAATTTACCGAAAACGTGTTTTGAAAACAATGGTCCACCCATAAATATGATCAAGATTAACATATATTTTTTTTTCTGCTCTAAAATGTATATATTTTGTTAAAAAACTGTTTTGTGAAGCCTAGTTTGACTAGGTACCGCGCCTTAAACTCCTGGTATGGAATTCATTATGAGCGAAAATAATGCAAATTAGTATATGGAAGTGGAGCACGCAAGAGAATAAAAATAACCGATACACTCAAATAGATATTAAGATTTTAGTAAAAAAAAACAAGTTCATGTATAAATAAAGAAGGAAATAAGATTTATTAAGAGAATAGAAATAAAACATATGTTTACCTTGATAAACAAGTAACGGAGAGATACGGGAACGTCCATCAGTGGTAAAGCATATTATATTCCTCGAGTAGGGTATGTTTCCATGATTGGATGATAAAATCGGGAGTAACGGGTACTAGGGAACAATACCTTCAGTACAAGTGATGTGAACGAGTTTACTCATATTAGTACTTTTGGGGACAGAGAAGTCCTAAATTTGTTGCCCTTAATAATGGTACATAGAGGTCACATCCTTCATTGGATCATAGTGTGAACTTAGTTTTCCTCCGTGACAATTGTCGGAGTATTTTAAAATGACTTAAAACGTGGACCTCAAGGTTGTGCGCACAACCCAAGGTACAGTATTACCTTGATATAGTATGATAAAAAAAGTTTATGTACTTACCAATAAAATAAAATGAATGTAATGAAAATATAATACCCAAGTAAATGGGGGGCCCATATTTATAAAGTACCCGCGTGATAAATATCATTAAATAAAATATGAATGAAGTGAATTAATACTCCGATTCCCGGTATCTAATTAATAAATAAATATACCGAGTGACGAAAAAGTTATCACATAAAATGAAAAGACGTATGCTACATAAATTTCTTTAAACATACACAACTAAAAAAATATATAACAATTAATACATTAGCCGCGGTAGCATTTTTTTCGTTTTAATATTAAATAACATCATGTAAATGCATACAGATATCACCTGATGAATTCTAGAAGGTCAAAGACCCATGCCATTTCAAGGCGAATATAGGTAGTTTAAAGGTTATCAAACCTAACTACTCAAATAAAGAAAAAATCAAACAAAAACTGCACTTACGGCTAACAATTTAAGGCATAATTTTATGCGCGAAATTAAAAACAAAGGGAACGCACGCTGCAGGCGTGTGAAAACAAAGTCAAGCGAAAAATTTACTTAAAATAATGAAGTTAAGGCATAATTCTCTACGCGCAAAGTGACAAGAAATGGAATCGGGTGTTAATATAAACTATTATTTTTCTGGCGCGTGCGACGTTTTGGAAGTCACTTCAGGTCAGTAACCTATATATCAAGGCTGATTTATTTCTTGTCAATATTTTACCCTATTTATTTTGTTTGAAAAATGCATTTTTTATTTTCTTTTATTATTGTTTATTTTATTATTTTAACAGACATATATCAACTTGTATTAACTACTGTGCTATTTAACGTGATAACCTGGGCGCCACCCAGTATAAGGGAAGAGAATACTAAAAAAATAAAGCTAGCTAAACGTCAAAGATATTAAGAAAGAAAAGAAAGTACGTACAAGAATTATGAAATAAATAAATAAGGCCTGACAACCGAAAACAAAGGAAATGAGATTAGTGTTAACATGAAAAGAACTAACATGCAAGGACATGAGAATAATTAAAATGAGGTAATAAGGGGATCCCCGACCAAACCTAAAAGTGAGATATGTAGTTATTTTGCATTTCTGTATTAGAGCTATTAATGCTACCCAAAATCCTACTCACAAGTTACACATGTAACTAGTAACTATATTATCGATCCACACAAGCATACGTAAAGAAAATATTAAACAAAAATAATAAACATATTTTCACGTACTTAGTTATTTTACCATATTTTATATGAATTTACAAGATTTTTCATATTTAAATTGATTTATATTTATAATAACCATTAGTTTTACATTAAAAAAATGTTTATTTATGTAAAATTTGTATATTTTTTTTAATTTCGTAATCCAAAGTGTATTAATTTGATATTTATTGTAAGTTTTTTTTATTATCTACAATGAAACTAAAATTTATATGATCATATACTTAAAAAACTTTTCTTTTCTAATGTTAATATAATTTTATTAACATACAATATATATTTTCTAATACAGACTTATATATGTGTAATAGACTTTTTTACAAATTTGTGTTTCAAATAAGATAAATATGTTCCTTAGAAGTCATGAAATCTTAAAAAAAAGTAATACGTAATACATTTCCGACTATTAATGATAAAAATAACACATATTACTTGATAATGTAAAAGTATTATAACAATACAATGTAATCTTAACTATGTAAATGAAAACGTGCTTAGTACTATAAGTTTTAGATATTTTTAAGTGTATTTATAAGAAAACATTTTGTAAGTTATGTTGAAATTAGGTATCATCATACGATGTAATCGCAAACTTTCTCATAAACGTACTATGGAACTGAAAACAAAAGTGTCACAAATCGCTTACGCAGCTGGGATCGCAAGTTGTATTTTGATCTGGTTTTTGTTATCATAATGAAAATGATTACATTGCCTAACATAGACTTCTTTGTTCTGTATATCTTAATTTGAAATGTAATATTGTCGGTTTTATATTAATTTATTGAACCTTCAAATCACGTGTTTTTAACTTCCATAACTATTTTCTGAAAAAATAGTAGATCTAAATAATTTGTGTTGATCATGAAAGAAATGTTTCATTAAATATATAGGTATAATTAAATGAAATATATAACTATAAAATTATAAGTATAAATGTGAATAAATATATAAAGGAAGGGTACTATTTAATATGAATGTCTAGATAAATTACTTAATAAGTAACTGAATAACTCAGTATCAAAGTGTGTTACAGTGATGTGTCAACCAAAATAATATACGTTCGCGAATGTACACCTGATTTTGTCAAACATAATGCATCAACAATGCAACAATGCATTAAGGCTTGAACCACAGAATAAATAATAGTACTAAGTACTTAAACATTATTATGTACAGTACATAATACATTATTATGTACATAGGGTGTTTGGCCAACCACCCTTCCCCATCCAAGACAAATGTTGTATATACATAATTAGAATGTAAGACTTTAATGATTAATTTCTTACTATATAAAAAAATATATTATTTTTTTATATTTTTCGTCGGTGGGAGATGTGGTGTAGCCTCCAACATAGTATATATTAGTGTTAAGGTAGAATAAGTCAGACAGTATAATTAAAGTTCTTGTACAAGCAACACGTCTTCTTCATTCAGCACCTTCCGAGTTCCGACATTACAGACTCCGGATTCCATTTGGCGCGATCCTGACACACCTCTCTCGCCTCATTTACATCCATATATCTACGCATACACGCTGACGTTGTGACCAGGATTAAGAAAGGAATGCTTCGGTGGTTTGTGCATGTAGAAAGAATGAACGGGGAAAGAGTGACAAAGCAAATTTATGTTGCAGAATTGAGCGGCAGAGTCGGGAATGGACGCCCCAGACGAAGGTTTATCGACCAAATCAGCAATACATTGAAAATGAGGCCGATTAGGAGTACCTTTAACCGACGAGCGTTTATGCGTGGAATAAAAACATTTTTAATAAACGCAATAAACATTGATAACATAAGATCCGATTAAATGGAGGTAGTAGAAAATATAAATTCTCGAAACGAAGAATTAGATCCCGACTTCGTACCTTCGTTCTTGGCTATAGAAGCGTTCGACGAACTTTATAATCATATTAAATATTTTGAATCCTCATTAAATAACGATAAAAAAGATACTAGTTTTCAATTCGCTACACCAAAACATAAGCTTTCAACTTCACATTTAATTTCTTTCTCTGGACAACCTGAGAAATGGCCGTTATTTTATCAAAACTTTAAAGAAATGATTCACGAAAACAAACATCTCACTGACACCGAACGCATACAATATCTTGTTTCTAAGCTATCAGGACCCGCTTTATCTATTACGGCGGGAGTGCTACCCGTGGCTTCGAATTATAAGGTAGTATGGCAATTATTAGTAGATCGTTATCAAGACAATAGAACTTTGGCTACGCAATATTTAGAAAAAATGTTTACGTTCAAATATCTCACACGCGCATTTTCTCAAAATTTAGACATATTTACGGAAAATTATTGCACCTCGAGTTCGGCTCTAAAATTATTAAAAATAGACGATTTAGCTGATATCATGTTTACCCATTTCGGTCTTAGTAAACTAGATAAACGAACCGTACAAGTATTCGAACGATTTTCTAAATGTAAAATGCCTACATTTGAAATGCTAACCTCCTTCATAAAAGATCAAAGCAAGATATTATGCTGCTCACAATTACAGCTAAATCCGCAACCCGTTAAACGTGACGTCATCGGGAGTAACCACAAAAAATACACGCAACCCGCTAATACACCCAAAAAATTTCATTAATTTGTATCGGTAAATCCAATCCTTCGTGCGTTGTCTGCCATAACGGCAAACAAGCTTTATATTTATGACCAAAATTTCACGATATAACTCTCGAAAGCAGATATCAAATTGTAATTAAAAACAATATTGTAAAAATTATCTTGGTTTCATTCCGTAAGCCAATGTCAATGAACAAGAAATTATAACAAATGTAACAAACGCCATCATTCTATAATCCATTTAAATAACTTTTATTCTCAACGCGACAATAACTATTTGCGCCCGAGGCTTATTGCATCTCAATCTCTCCAGCGAACGCGGTAGTTCTTGGAACATCTTTCCCGGAACGCGGAATAACCCCACATTTGGCCGCGGCCGCCCCATGGCTTGGACGTGTCTTTGCGAACGCCGAAGTCTCGAAGCGTGTTCACGAGCAATATTTAGTTTCGTCGAAGAATGAAACTTCGAATATTTTTACTAAAACTAACGATATTTATTATAATGTCGTTCCTACCGCTCGTGTAAATGTAATAAACGGTTCTAATATGAAATGTTCGGTTCGCTTACTTTTAGATACCGGTTCAAACGCTAAGTTTATAACGGAAGCATGTTGTCGTCGATTAAACCTTCCGATTATTTACGAAAAGTCTAAAGTTCGTGGCACAGGGTTAACTGAATCATCTCTCTAAATATCACTTTGACGGATTAGAAATCAGCCGAAAAGTAAGTGTTAGGGATTTAGGCGTAAATTTTGATCATAAAATGATACTATCCGAACACATTGATTACGTTATCAGTAAAGCCTATAAAAATCTTGGTTTTGTTCTTCGCATCTGTAAACCATTCTCGAATATTAATGCAATTAAAATGGTTTATTTTGCGTATGTCAGAAGTGTTTTGGAATATGCTAGTTCGATATGGTCTCCACAGTACAATGTCTACAATAGCCGCCTTGAGCGTATTCAAAAAATATTTGTTAATCACCTTAACTTTCGCTGTCGGAATAAAATCGATACTTACACAGACAGTTGCACTGAGCACGGTCTCTTATCTTTGGAACACAGGCGCATTTTGCTTGACATGGCTTTGTTATATGATATAATAAACAGTAATATTGACTGTCCATATCTTGTCTCAAGAATCACCTTTCGTACTCCAAAATTCCGCACCCGCAATACTACATTGTTACAGACTCCCTGGCATCATTCAAACTACTGTCGAAACAATGTTCTTTCGCGGCTTGCTCGTACATATAATGAACAGTTTGGACACATTGACCTCTTTGCGAAATCTAAACTTACGTTTAAAGATTACATCAAGAAAACTTTTAAGAAATAGAGCAGTTGAAGTTAAAATCACATACAATCATATATTCTCTCATCTATTTTTTCTATATGTATTTTTGAGGCTACTAATATAAATATAAGTACTTAAGTTATTTCATTTAATATATATTATAATTAATTATTTGTATTATGTTTATATATTTAAGCATTTAATATGTATATATACATAAGTAAAAAAAAAAATATATATATATAAAGGTAATGTAATATATCATTCTACCTGACTATCTCTCCTGATCTGTAAACTTATGACCACCTTCATTACATTGAATTGCTTATAATTTTGCTTATAATTTATCTATTAGATTGTTCTTCTTTCCTTTTCTTCTAACAACAATACACCTACCATCAAGCAATATAAGGGAAACCTGTTATTGGCCATACTTTTAGTTTATTACATTAATGTTAATATTTTCTATATACGCTGTTGGTTTTCTAAATAAATAAATAAATCTCAACTGAATAATCAGCGGCATTATAAACGTTAACTATGTGCTACTTAGTAATTAATTTCAAAATGTACAGTTGCCTGACAGTTAATACTCGACCTTTCTCATACAATTATTTAGTGGGAAATTGTATGGCCTAAAAGTCATTACTTTTAAGAGGGATCTTTTCGCCCTTGCCATGCGGATTAGTATGGTCTTACAGGCTCCTCCCCAGACGTTTATACAGTATCCTATAATAGACTGAAATAAAATAATTATTGAACGGAGAAGAGAGACACCGGCGGCGTATCTTAACCTCTTAAAAACCCAAATAAGTTTTCTCAGTTGTAAGATCTATATATGAATGCCAGTTAAGTTTGACTTTCGATATTACGCCTAGATTGTTGACACTACTAGATTTAATAATTTCAAGACATGAAAATGGAGAGGTAGTATTGAAAGGGTCAGTACCCGAATGGACCTTAAAATCGAGGTTTACGGATCCAGTGTTTCCCAAGGAAAACTGCATGTATGTCGTTTTAGAAATATTCAAAGTCAGGAGATTTGCACCGAGCCAATGGCCAACTCTGTGAAGTCCCAGCTGAGCATGTCGAGCCTCATCCCAAGTCTTACCGTGGAAGACCAATGCTGTATCATCAGCATAGGTAAACATTTTACCATTTACTAGAGGTTGCTGACATAAATCATTTATATAGATAAGAAAGAGATTAGGTCCTAGAATACTTCCCTGTGGAACGCCACATACAACCGGTTCCTTGGGACTGACGTATTCACCCACTTTAACCTGTTGTGTGCGGTCAGGAGGAGGACGTCCTTAAATAACATCAGTGCATTGCCACTAATACTAATGCGTTATAACTTGCTCACAAGGGTAGGTATAGGTATAGATCGAGATAGTGTCAAACGCCTTGGCTAGGTCGAGGAAAATCCCTAAACATTTTTCCTTCACCTTACCTTTGATGTCACAAACTCTGTTAATTAAATTACTGCCTCTTCAGTGGACTTCCCCAAACTAAAGCCAAATTGTAAAGAAGATAAAACTTTATTATGTTCTAAAAATTTAATAAGTCTATAATTTAATGATTTTTCCAAGATTTTTGAAATACAAGAGAGTACTGAAATAGGCCTGTAATTGGACATTTCGTCTCAAGACGAACCTTACAACCCTTATGAACAGGAGTGATCAGCGATTTTTTTAAAACTTTTGGAAAGATTCTTCGCGCAAAACACAGCTCAAAAAATTTAGTCAACTGTGGAGCTACAAGATGTACAGATAATTTGAGAAGTTGCACAGGTATGGAGTCCTATCCAGTAGCAGAGTTATTTTCTGCCGACTTCCAAAAAGGAGACGGTACTCAATTCGGGTGTATGTTTTTTTTATTTTTTTTTATGTGTGTTACCTCATAACTTTGTACTGGGCGAACCGATTTCGATAATTCTTTTTTTATATGAAAGCTGATAGTTCTCGTGTGGTCCCATATGAATTTGATCAAGGTCAGACTAATGGTTATTGAGTTATTCTTAAATAACCTATATTGAAGTCGCTTATATTGAAGTCGGGTGTACAAAATTTTTAATTTTTAATTATTTAGGTTTCTAATAATATATTCAACCTCGCCCTCATCTGGTGGAAGTAGCACAAAAGAGCTATTTTGATTTGATATATTCGCGGCTTCAGCTAATTATTTTCCAGTATAAGAAAAATATTTGTTTATGGCTTCTACATCACGAACAGCATTTTCAGCAGAACTCAAAAGGTTATCAGCACTCGTCTATTGTTTTGTGTAGTTTATTATAGATTTAATTGCATTCCAAGTATCTATATTAGTTTTCGCGTTTCGTAACAGCGACTTTTCGTAATTTCTTTTAAGTTTTCTCAACAAAGAGTTACAATAATTTTAATTGTAGTTTCAAGAATTGTATTATCAGGATTATTATTAAGTTTTCGATGGAGTTTGTCTCTGTGCTGAAAACAACGTAAAAGACCAATAGTTAACCATCGTTTTAGCGTTCTTTGTTTATTAGGAGTAATAACGAAAATTTAATTTATGTTCACTCTGTAAACACTAGGAACAAACACTCAAGCTAGTGATACCAGTCTCTCTACTCCACAGAGTCAGTAATTCATTCTTGGGGCAATGTATATGCTATTAAAACAAGTTTAAATATTTAATTAAACAAAAACCGTATAAAAAGGATTATTATAATATAAATGAATACATGGTTGATATTAACCCATGGGAATGAGGTTGTGCTGTTTCTAAAATAAATGTAAATAGTTTGTAATAATTTAAATTTTAAAATTTATTGAAAGAAAAGTCCCGCTGGGTTTTTTGCTGGTTTTTCCCAGGACAGAATATTTTTTTCAAACAGTGGTAAATTAAAAAACTGACTTTCAATAAGAATTACTTGTAATCAATATTGAGTAAAAAATTCATTTCATTTCCCGTCTAACAGCTATGAGATTAAGAGGAATTAAGTAGATATATAATATAATAATAATAAGCTGTAATAAGAGGAATTGTGATCGGAGAGTTTTTGTGTTCTTCTGCGGCGGATCTTGTAAAACTTAGTGGCGTTCATGTCGTCCACTGTATTGCAATCTTCTAGGTACTGGAAACGGTTTTGTAACTCGAGCTGAAAGGTTTCGGGACTTTGGATAATATAAAGCACGAGAGTGACGGAGCGACGATATATATATTGAAATATAGTTCAAATTCAAATGAGTGACACACGAATGATTTAGGCAAACACGAGTGAGCGGCAAAGTAGACCTAGTAATTACGACAACAAAATGCTATCTCGCTTCGCCACGCCGCGCAGGTACTTCTTCGATTCGAGCAGGACGCAGGTGCTGTGCGATGAGAAGGCACAGTGAGACTAGGTCGATCAAATAAATGTTTTAAAAGTTGGAATAGTTGCAACCTAGTCTCGTTTAATACCTAGTAACTGGATCTGTTCTAGTATATACGCTTATCTCTAGGTATTCGATCTTAGTCCTCAGGGGTGACAACGCACCTGCATTTTGATTCTTAATCGAGGAAACATGTAGATGTTTATGGACCACGGCATCCACTTACCATCTGGTAGTATGTGTGCTCGTTTTTTACCCTTATTCTATAAAAAAAAGCAACTAAACAGCATATTGTGAAGAATTTTGGAAAAAAGTACGAGAAGCTAGGCTGTACGATCTAAGACTTTTGCTTGCCTTAATTGGCAATTCGTAATAACAACAACAACAAAATACAATTGAAATTGAAAGTCAAAACGTCAAAACTGCAGTCAATCAAACATCAAACAAACGAACATGGATTCTTTAGCTGAGGAGTCTGAAAATTCTACTCCATTTAGTGAAAATGAATGCAGTAAATCCTTGCATGTTACTTCTAAGAATAACTCAGGATACAGTAACAATATTGTCCATAAATTATTTAATAGAGAAGTAAGTAACATTTGTATTTTCATCTGAATAGCTTACCGCATTTGAATAGACTTATTTTTTTTATTTTTATCTTTAGTTGTAAATGTCGCTTCCTATTAAGAAAATAGCAAAGTTGGCCTACACTTCCATTTTTTTAATGGTTCACGTTTAATTGAATTAGTGTGTATTTTTTTTAAATATTGGTCTTGAATATATAAAATAATGCAAATAGCAATAAATGTGAATTATTTATTTCCAATAATTGATCTAGCTTTAACAGAGATAGTTTGATCCAAAATTTCAATCATATTTCACTAGAAATAAAAAAACTCAGTGTGGAATTGTTATACCTGCTTGGTGCACTATATATATAGAATTGGCACATTACTTGATAGGAAAAGCTTGCTGATATGTATAGGAATCTGACTAGAAGTAGTGATCTGCCAACCTCATCAGAGCCTTTCATGTAAGAATAGTGCTATATTATTATATTTAGATTGTCATGTCATGGTTATCTGAACAATGTTATCTGAAAAGCTCTTGTCTGTATAAGTGTCCCCCAGTTTCACTTTAACAGTTTCACTTTAAGAGACTTGTGAAATGTTAAGACAGTGGCAGGAGATCTGTATGACTATAGTCTCTTGGGAGAGAAGCAAAGCCCTAGAGTGGCAGCCTCTCATTTCAGGGGAACTTCTTTTAGAACTGGGGCAGCATCAGAAGCAGCTGAACATATTTAAGTGGTACAAGTATGAATCTCTAAGAGATGACTACATATTGTGTCTTTTGCTGTAGAGGCTATTGGTCCATGGAGTATATATGTTGTGAAGTTCCTAAACAAACTGTATCTTGTCACTACCGGTGATGAAAAGGCTGCTTCTTTTCTTGTCTTTTCTTAGTCAAAAGTCAATTAATAATTATCCTAAGTGTCCATTCAGCAGAGAAACATTATTCTTAGTATTATACCGTGATGAGTGGTTAGTCATCAGGACTTATGATAATATATTAATATAGTATATTTTTTGCAATGTAAATAAATGCAATGTGTTATAAAAAATTGTGTACTTATTGTTTAAATACCAAAAAACCTAAAACAATATACCTAATATGGAGGGATTGAGAAATACTAATAAACTTATATTTCTTGTAGTTAGTTTTGATCGTTAATTTTTGTTTTCCTCTTTTAAAGACATTTGGAAGCACCTCAAGAAAGTCTAATGAAAGAAGTCGAAAAATGTTTGAAAAGATCCCACCACGGTTACGATTCTGTCTCATGGATATAGTGCCCATATGTTACCTCCGAGAACATGTTTTTATGGGCTTTTCACAGTGTGGACAATTCCTTCTCAGTTTCACTTATAGCTGTAATACTCAAAACTACTTCCGGGAGAGTTCAAAATTTACGTAAGTTTTTGTTATTTCAAATTATAATTAAAAAATTGTCCTAGATTTCTACAGCTTTATTATCACTATACTTTTTACCTGCAATCTACTAATATTTATCTCATACTCATTTATACAGGCTTATTTTTCAAAGACCAGCCAAATTTAATAATTAATTTCAAAATATAAATACTGATATACACTTTTTACAGTTTTGAAAAATATGCATAAATAATGTATTTGGAAATATCCGCAATTGAATGTGGTTTATAGGCAACAACGACATACGCTCGTGTGTGTAGGAGTCAATGCAGATGCAGATGGTATGGTATCACTAGTGTGTATGTGTGCATCGGCGTGTACACTATTAAAAAAACATATTCAAAACTGACAGAAATTGTATGTTGTTGTATATTGTTGTATTACAGACGTAACCAATGACTATCTTTATTATGGCATATTTAAAAAATTGGAATCTAGTATTTACAACTATTAACAAATTAAAATAGTTAACTATTTATAAAAATGAAATATTTGCATCTTAAATATGCAGTTACTTAAAATAAAACTGTCTTACTGGTATTTGAATAGATGTTCAAAATGGAGTGTCTTTCTCTCAATGCACAATTGAGCATGTTTCTTTAAATAATTTTTCACATTAATTACATTTGTTTGAGCAATTTTCACTTCCGTAAATGCAGCAATTAGCTTGCTGCGAAGATAGTCATAGCTCCTGGCCTTTTCGACATAAACTTGTCTCTTAATTTCACCCCATAAATAAAAGTCTAATGGTGTAAGATCCGGTGACCTTGAAGGCCATGGTATAGGGCCTCCATGCCCGATCCACCTATCTTCATATTCACTATTCAAATAATCACGCACTGCATTTGAATAGTAAGAAAGAGCACTATCTTGTTGGAAATAAAAATTATTCAGTAACACTAGAGGTATATCGTTCAGCACGGCTAGCATGGGTTGGGGACAAAAAATTTATCCCCGATTATTTCCACTGATAAGAGATAAAATTATCTTGTCCTTATGCCAAAGCACGGCAATGGAGCAAAAGAGAAGTAAATCCCCGTTTGACATAATGAGTAAATAATGTATCTCTCGTCCATAGCATAGAGCCAAATTAAAGATAAAAAATTGCTTTTATGATATTTGAAAGGGACAATTTTATCCTAGTTCATTGGACGTGGGTTTAAGTTGTATTTTGGAATTTTCTTATAATGGCAATAACTGCAGGGATGTCTATCTCCCATTTTATCTTCTTTATATATTATATCCACAGGTGTGACCATGCTCGAAGGGTGGGTAAAACTAAGCGAGGGGATAAACATTTTTTCCTTTCCCCGTTGATAAAATGTCTCCTGCCCATGCTAGTCCTGCATGAAATCTTGAATAACACCTTGTAACATGTCCAAATAATTACCACCCATTAATTGTCTTGCAATGAAGTACAGACCCACAATATGTTATCAATAATTCCATCCCAAACGTTAACACTAAATTGCACCTGATGATAACTATCTTTTATAGCGTGTGGGTTGCTTACTGCCCAGTAATGTTCATTGCGTATACTATAAAGCCCTACACGCGTAAATAGGGCTTCGTCAGTCCACATAATGTTAGTATTATCAGTGTTTGACAACAACCATTCACAAAACTGTTTACGAGGTGCACCAACGTTATTATTCAGTGCTTGCGCATGTTGGTAATGAAATGCTGGTGGGAAATTCCTACGGTAAAACTGACGCTATTTTGTATTGTCATTGTCATCGTTAGTAGGGATGTCGATTCTTTACGAAAAAGATCCATTTTTAAATCGATTCTAATCATAAGCTGATGTATAGATTCACAAAAAATCGATTTTTAAAATATCCTCGCCTCCACAGCTTCGGCTCGTCCGATGTCTACGATTTGTTACAGCAGGCGGAGGGTTCTCCCTCTACGCGCCTCCGGCTTTATAAACACACTCTAGGGGTAGGACAGACTCGTACCAGGTGAAGTCGAGGTCAATCAATTTGGTTCTTTGACATAAGTTGAACCTAAGCTATTTTATTTGTTATCTGCCCTAGTATCTTTCTTGTTCTTCATAAAATGGATTTATATTTACATCATAAATGCAAACATGAAAAAATATAGATATTTTAAAAATCGATTTTTTGTGAATCGATACATCGGTTTACGATTCGAATCGATTTAAAAATCGATCTTTTTCGGAAAGAATTGCCCTCTCTACTGACGATGACAATGACAATACAAAATAACGTCAGTTTTACGGTAGTAATTGACATAAATATTGCAAAAATAATTGATTTTCGTTATTTTTTTTCTCAAAAAGTATAATATCTAAAAACGAAGAGATTCGCAATATGGCAGGTTTGAAAGATGACCTTATCACAAAAATTGATAAGGGCGTGCTTCGATGGTTTGGGCACGTTGAGCGAATGAGTGAAGACCGAATGGTGAAGAAAATATATAGCGCGAAAGTTAATATTAAAAGGTGTCGAGGTAGACCGAGACTAACTTTCGAAGACCACGTGAGCAAACTGCTCGAAGAGGGGAGGGTCAAGAGTACTCGGAGACCTAGACGTGCATGTATGAAGAAGTTAATGAATCTGAAAGAAGCGAAAGAGGTATGTAAGGATTGTGACACTTGGCATTCTGTTCTCTCTGGCTACCCCGTCAGGGATTGTGCGTGATGATAAGTAAGTAAGTAAGTAAAAAGTATGCGTTTCCGCATATTGAAACAACTTTGCGTGTGTGCTTATAAAAAAAATATCAACCATGCAACTCGACGGACATCAATGGAAAGCTAAGCCTTCTTCTCATTTCTGAGAGGGTTTTAGGGCAAGGGAATGTCCGTCGCGCTGCCCCAGTGCGTATTGGCGAACTTCACATGTCTTCGAAATATTTCGTTTTTATAATTTTTCAGACATGCAGGTTTCCTCACGATGTTTTCCTTCACCGCCGAGCACGTGGTAAATCAGCACTTAAAATTGCAATTAACAATTTCATTGGTACCGGCGGGGAGCAAGTACTGTGAAGCTTACAGCGAGCGCTAATCATCTGAGCTGCTACGGCTCTTGTAGTACTTGCTAACTCTGAGTTCTCGAGCTGCATCATTGGTACTGGCTCGGGGGTTTCGGCCGAAAAACTCGATCACTGTGTTTTCGACAGCTGGCCTTATGACTGAATGACCACCTCGAGCATTTCCATGTGACGCAGTGGTGAACTGTCCAAAGTATAACAGAATTTGGTTTGCTGCCAAAATTCTAATCCGATTGGGTGGTGCACGCGCGTCGTTTCCTTGTCTTTGCAAACGCGGTAAAGACTCACTTTCGTATAATCTCTAGGCACCACGTAAGCTTTCCTGGCTTAAAATGTAACACCGTATCATTTCATAGTATTCGCGGCTTGAATATTTTCGTTATGTCATTGCTGACAAGTAATACTACCTACGAAAATTTAAAAATAGGATACTGAGTACGTATTGAGGTCACGGTCAAGTCAACGCTGTCGGGTGTCGGCCGGCCACGGCAAGGTGAACATAACCAGTGGTGTTATGGAAGGGAAAGGGCGGGGAGATGCTTTTGTTTTTACCGAGTCAAAACAACTATTAGATACCTAAATCTGTAACTGAGCGCGACCGCCGAACGCCACCGACTGCATCCGAACTCAACACTCCCTTACGAATGTGTGCGTGCGTGCGTATAAATTAGTAGGCGTTCCATATTTATGAATGACAAGCAATTAAAATAACGTGTTTCCATACATTTTGAATATAAATGATAATAAGATTAAACTATTTCAGTTTTTTTCTTGTTTATTTTTTTTCACCATTCGCTTATGTTATCTATTCTGAACCTTCTCTGCAAATTTGGCTGGTTATTCCAAAATAACCTTCAAAAGTATTTTGGATATTATCATGTAGTGTTATGGATCACTTAGTACTCAAATAGAGCCTTAGGTGTTTACATATTGAGAAAGGAGTTGAGTTTATATATTCACTTTTTGAAAATAATTATGCTGGCAAAAAATATTTTGGGATAGAATATAGAACATTAAAATCAATATTTTTATTTTAAGAGATATACAATGGATTATTTTTCAAAATCAGTAACAATCTGCTTGTAGTTATATTCCTACCAAACACCCTGCCAATCTATTAATTAAAAACAAATTCTGTATTGTTCAGTTTTGTTAACCAAATTTTTTTTTTGTTTATGTTGACGAATAATTTAATTATAATTTATTATTTAATATAATATAAGAAGTTAATGAAACGAAGAGATTCGCAATATGGCAGGTTTGAAAGATGACCTTATCACAAAAATTGATAAGGGCGTGCTTCGATGGTTTGGGCACGTTGAGCGAATGAGTGAAGACCGAATGGTGAAGAAAATATATAGCGCGAAAGTTAATATTAAAAGGTGTCGAGGTAGACCGAGACTAACTTTCGAAGACCATGTGAGCAAACTGCTCGAAGAGGGGAGGGTCAAGAGTACTTGGATACCTAGACGTGCATGTATGAAGAAGTTAATGAATCTGAAAGAAGCGAAAGAGGTATGTAAGGATCGTGACACTTGGCGATCTGTTCTCTCTGGCTACCTCATCAGGGATTGTGCATGATGATAAGTAAGTAAGTTTATGTTGACTATTTTTAAATAAGAATTCCTTTCCACGATTGGACAACCAGATAGTCAGTCGACGGGTATTCCACCCCTTTGTAGTCAATATTCCACCCATCAGAACCATACATTTTGCTTCATCTTTTGTAATATGTACAGCAAAGGAGTGGAATAATTTGCCGGCACTCTCTTTCCGCCCAAATACAATCTGGGCATCTTCAAGGCAAGAGTGAATAGACTTTTATTGTACTAAGATAGTGTGATTTATCGTCTAGGGCTCTTCACCACTTACCAGCAGGTGGGATTGTGGTCAAGTACTGGCTTATAATAAGTTAAAAAAATGGTTTGATGGTGTTATCATCATCATTATAGCCTATCAAAAGTCCCATGGGTGGGTTGGAAAGGACAGTTTTTTATTATTTGAAACTGTTATAAGGATGAAACAATACTGCTATCCATCTTCTGGTTTCAGTTTTCCCTCTGTCACCTTCTACGATACTCACAATACGATATGGATTCTCTTACACCGCCACAACATGGCAATAATATAATATGATATTTTATACTTATGTTTTTTGTATAGTATTACATTTATATAATATTTATATACTGACCTAAAAGGCTATATCTAGTTATGTTGGTAATCTGAGATACAATTGTTTACTTCAGTAATATAATTACAAAATTATTTTTTTTATCTGGAACTATGAGATAGAATCATATGCTGTAATGTTTTTTTCTAGCCTTCACTTCCTGTCTTGGGTGCCAGGCAAAGTAGTTAGACCGGTTCATAGTGTCCCGTTGTTTGGAGATGATTGCGTGGATAGTAAAGTAACAATCTCTATGGCCCAGTGGAAACATAATCCAGAAGTTCTTGTTGTGTATGGTATTGCGTAAGTATTAAATAAATTAAGTAACAAAATAATTAAAGTGTATTTGTAAGCAGATATATTATGTCATTTAACTTCATTAAAATTAGAGATTAATAATGTAGTAGTAATAATAATTATTTTAATCATCAAAAGTTGTAAGTATATCTTTATCATTACAGAGACTCATGTTCTGAAAGATCCTACCTTAGTGTTATTGGTGTACCTCGGTTAGGATGTAAGAAGTGTGCAGCATATTCTCGAGAAGAAGGTATATTTATATTTTAATATCAAAGTATAGTACAACAATACAAGAAATTAATACTTTGAACTTATGTTTCCAGATGACTTGAATTGGGGAAAACGGTGTTTGGAACATAATTTTGCCATTCACACAAAGTTTTTCTGCACTTCCGACTCCAGTATGTATGAACCTGTAGTCCAATTGGCCTATTCCAACCAAATAATAATCTACACAGACTTTATACATATATTAGAAATCGATTTTGTTAAACCAGACCAGGAACGGTGTGATGCAAATGATGAAAATAAATTTTCATTAGACCGGGAAGAAGTTAACTCTATGGATACAAATCCAAGTACGCCAGCTTCAGACGTGTCCGCACCGTTTCAGTCACCGAAATATCAAAATAACGTGGTTCAAAATATCCTAGCTGATTTCTCTGATCTTGAAGCTGAACCATACCAAGCATCGCGACCAGTTCACTTGCCTGATGTGATGGGCCAAGAATTGTGCATACAGGCTTCGTCAATTTCACATAACCTAGTTGAGGAGTGGGAAGGACCGTCGCCTTCTATTAGGACGTTAATCAGCCCGCCTTTACGATCGCCAAGGAGGCGCCCAGCCGAAAGTATGTCTCGGTTCAATGAAACACATAGAACGATCGCCGAAAAAGCTTACGAGTTTGTCGAAGAAACTGAGACGAAATGCGAAAAGCTTAGTATGTTCCGTAAGAGGAGGCTGGCGGATAAGAAATACGAATTCTCAGAGGATAACAACGAAAACATTGTCCCTTTTAGGGTGCTAAGAAGTAACAGAAAATATTTTATAGGCTCAACTAGCAAAAACCAAGCAAGGCGTCCAAAATCGCCTCCTATAGAAAGTGTGGTTTTGAGGGCGCATAATCAAATCAGCAGGCCACCATCTCCGACTTCAAGCTTGGAGTTGAAGAACTCTGGCCTTTCTTCTCTGGAGTCTGACAGGAACAGTGAATCAGAGTACAGGGTAATGGAAATGTTAGACGATGGCTCCTTAAAAACAGTTGCAGTGCACGACAACACCTCGAAAACTTTGTCCGATGTTCCCGTCAGTCCTCAAGATCCTTATCTAGTGCATTCGGGAAATTCAAAGTGCAGTAAATTCTTCACGAGATACTTTGTTGAAAGTGACGATGAGATCACATCCATCATCACAGACTCTGAAGGTAATTATGAATTAATACTAGTTTATTACTATATTTGACATAACAAGCCTTTCTGAGCATTAACTTTATTCAATTTATTGCTGGACAGTCCTGCCAATTATGTTCCAGTTGAAAAACATTTCTTTGAAAATCTGGCTGTCCTATGCTAGGCAGGGTATTTGGTGAACTAAAACTTGATACACTTGTACTCGTAATGCTCCTTTTTACCTGGCTCTGAATTTGGGCACTTATTATGCCTTTTCATTTTGCTGTTGGTTTTACAATGTCGTTTACTGATCCGTAGAATTATATTGGATGTTGGTTACTCAAGTTCTAACGTGGACGAACTTTCTTACGAATTTTATCATGCAGAGAAGCTTGCTCATACAGCCAGCTAGTGAAGGACCACGCCTCGGTTTCATAGGTTACATATAGTTTAGAACTATTAATTCCTCTATGATTCTTGTTTAGTAGGAACATGTATTTTTTCTTTTTTTCTTAAATGGCCTGGTTAATTTACTGCTGGACATGAACCACTTCTGTTGTACGAACGATTTGCTTTATTCTAGACGTCTCGCACCTTTAGCACCGCTATTGGTCGCCATTTTGAGTATTTTACGTCCAGCGTAGTTATACCGCCATCTATCGGAAGCCATAAAAACTTTCTGAAATTTTCCATAGCCATCTCTTATGACATCCATGAGACGAAATGTAGTTATAGATCCTCTTACTTCGGTTTATTGAGTTTAACCTTATCCGTTGTAACAACTACAGGAATAATTGTTATCTGTGTGCTATAAAAACTAGATGAAGTGATAGTGTTAAAAAAATGTAGAAAATCAATGGATTTAGGTGGTTCAGGACTGTCTTTTGTGGTATTAATTGAGTGAAGCCTTTGACGAAATAAATTAGTAGTTGACTTAAATGTTCATATATTTCGTTCGTAATGGTGTGATATACAAATTAACAACTAAAATAAGTTATTTATGTAGTTGAAATAGTACATAATATTATAAAAATACATTGTGTTGTCAACTTTAATCAAATTTTCGAGTCATTGTCAATTATAAATCTATGAATTAGTAAATGCATTTGTCATAGAAAAAATTTTTGTAAGCCTTCTGTGTAGTTTGATTCGGAACTGTCTAGTTGGTAACGCACTTAGTATATTTTAATAGATGTGATTTTATTTGTTGATTTTTAAAAACGTTACCTGTATCCACACTACAATTTTCTCCTGTATCGTGGGGGCGGTTCACATACATAAATTTCACAAGGAACATCCACAACCGGAACAATTATTTGTGGGCCATACTTGTACTTGTTCCGTGCGAAATTCGAGTCCGCGGTCCTTAGCGCTGTAACTCATTGCTACGCCATTGCGCCGTTTCGATTTTATAATGATCCGTGTGGTGTTAGACGACTGCATGTCGGGGTACCACGTGGCGCTGCACCTGACGGCGCACGGCGCGCGCTACGCACCGCTGCAGGCCGTGGGCGCCGGCGCCTGGGAGCGGCTGGGCGGCGCGGGGGGCGGCGCGGGGGCGGGGGCGGGGGCAGGTGCGGGGGCCGGGGCGCGCGGCCGAGCGCGCACCGTGCGCGCCACGCAGCGCTCGCTCGACACCGAGCTGCTGTGCAACGAGGTGTGCGGCCGCCTGTGCCACCTCAGCGGCAAGAAGTTCATCTACTGCTTCGACTGGGGCTGCCACGTCATCGACGTCTGCCACTCCAGCGGCTGCTTGTCCGGGGTAAGCATTATACGGTCTGTTCTGACTATACATATCGTGTTGTATAGACGCTTATAACGCTCAATGGGTGATTTCGTTCTTTGGGCTTTACATAATATTACCTAAGTGGTCGGTGCTAAATTGAGCAAAATGGAAAACTTACGGTAGTCATTTTGTGTTTCTCTGAGACTGTTTGACATAGAGAAGTGAAATTTGGAATAATTAAAAACAAGATATTGTGATCATGATGTGAGTTATTTAAAGCCCTTTTTGAAACACCATATTAAAATTATAATTTATTATATCCCTAAAAAAGTCTGTAAAAAGTAATTAGAATAGATAACATTATATTTATCAAATTTGATTCTGGAATAAATTATAAAAATTCTCAAATTATACTTTTTTATATTTATTTATTCTTGAATTATATGAATAGTTTTGGTATGATATAGAAATTTAACTGTGCATGCTCTCGACCGATTTTAAACTATATATATATATATATATATATATATATATATATATATATATATATATATATATATATATAAAACAACTTATTTTATGGTATTAGTATAATATTACTAAACTTCTAGAGTCACACTATTGCGCCCCTGCCGGACATGGGTTTTGCCATACTTGATACGTGGTGCTTGTCATACTTGGTATGCGAATTGTGGATCGCCTTACCAGAGATCTCACACTTTCGACACTGCTCCCCGCTAGCGTAAACAAAAATCGAACGCCTGTCTTCACAAAAAAATATTAAAGACTCGTATGATTATGACAAGAACAAAGTATGCCGTCGTAAGCCTCGGGAGTGACGACGCATCTGCATTTTGATTCTTAGTTGAGAATCCTTCCTCAACTAAGAATCAAAATGCAGGTGTCTACCACAACTTGTCTTACCACAGTATCCATATACCGTTAAGTGAACTGTCCTTGATTGTCACTTTTACTTCTATAAAAAAAATCAGGGTGTGGCTGTGTCGTGAACACGGCAGTGTGTTTTACGTGAATACGTGTACGTAACGAAACGATTTCAAAATGGCGGCGCACCCTCGCGCGCGGTGCGTCCCAGTCCTCACTCAAAGTAACTAATTCATTATCCTTTAGCTATTAAGTAGTATAAGTAATTACATTTTGGATGTAGGTGGTAGATGCCAGCTGCAATACCAATCTGTACCCCGATTTTGTTATAATCTCCCTTTTTTTGGAATTGCCTCCCACTATGAAGCAAATTTAAAGATTTAGTAATTTATACTTTATTGTACCCTACAAGAGCATAGGATTAAAAGGCGGACTTAATGCTAAAAGCATTCTCTACCAGTCAACCTTGGGCAGTGATAAAACTACGAAGGCGGTTGCAAAGAGCATAATATGGGTATTTTTGGAACGCTCCCGAAAACAAAGACAGACGACAGTACCAACTATACCTTTGATGATGGGTGGAATATAAAATCGATCCTGATGAAAGAAAAATCATCTTTTCACAACGTTTTATTAGCTTTATTCATTCTCTATCATGTTAGTACAGCTAAATGAAACGATAATTTCATAAAAAAAAATCATAAAATACTGAAACATAAAACCAGCAGTGGAATTACTGAATTACAATCAGCTGACTAGGGGTCAATGTACGCGCGAACGCTGAATTCGCGCGGCCCGCAGCTGTGCCACTTGCTGCGGGCCGCGCGCCCATGGGCCGTGCGCCCACTAGCCTAGTGGACCATATCATAATACCTAATAATTTACAACACTTGTCTAAATACCTAACTTATCTACTTAACCTACTATTTTGCCACTGTACTTGTAGCTACTTTAATTCGAATTCACAGGTTAAATAACCCAAATAACTGGTTCGATTCCCCGCTAATGAAAAAAATACTTAAATGAAATGTAACCAAGGTTAGAATCATGCGTTTTTATTCATCGTGTAGGTATGTTTATTATTCGATATATTCAGTTATGTACCTATTCAGATCAGTTCAGTACTAAGTTACTTAAAAAAATTAAGTATGAAACAGCTTACCGCTCTAAATCCTCCGTGGTGACGTGCTCAATGAAACCAGGCACACGTTGTTGCTCTAATAACCAACGGCAGAAAACTCGCCGGCGGTCGTGATCGCCGGGAACTAAACCTTACACTTTGTACACTTTGTATGGGCGCATTCGGTTACACTTTAACATTTTGTGAACTGTACAGTATGACACACTTGTTCCATCCCGACGCCTTAACAATTTAGCGATATTTCGTGTACCTAGGTTCGGATTCCGGCGATCGACATCTAAAATGCGCTCCTCTGAGTGAACAGCCACTTGACTTCCACCTCCTGCCGCTACCAGAGCAATGGGCCGATTTTCCAACACTCGCTGAAATGCTGCTGTTATCAGACGAGAGTCACGGTACGTGTACACCAAAATCGATTTTGTCGGCCGATGGCGGACAGAACTACCCGGACGAGTAACTCGGACGTGCATGTGCTTACACTGCAACAGTGTACCACTTGTGCCGACATTGGGCGTTGCCGGTATTCTGTAGTTGATTTTATTGCTAAAAAGAGTGAAAACGCGTTTTTAAAATGGAGGAATTCGAAAAAATTTATCTTTTAGAAAATTCATATCGCAATTTAATTGTTTAATTAAATTGTGATATGAATTAAATATTAATTTAATTTAATTTTAATGTCATCGTCGGTGAGATCGGCGTTTGTGTTAATGAAATATTTATATACAGAAAACAACTGGGTGAATATCACCACCTTTTTGAAGAATTAAAATTACAACCCATCAAGTTTTTCGAATATTTTAGAATGTGTTTTAATTAAAATAGGTATAAATACACTCAACTTGCACTGTAGATGCCGGCAGTCTGGCGAGAAATCCCAACAAGATCGGGCTCGACGATTGATCGGCTGATTTCGTGCGTCATCGGACGATGACGGTCGTGTTTGTGTACGCGCTCTCTTTCTTTTACAAGTGTTTTTATTTGATCGTCCGAGTTCGGCCGTCGTCACCCGATCAAACTTCGGCCGATGACGGATTAGGTGTACGCGAACCCTCAGCTGTATGTCGAGCGGTCGGGAATTTCTCTCGGTAAATTCGCAATGCATGCGAAGCATTCCCGCGACCTTCTCCAAGGCACATTAACATATTGCCGTATTCACGAGCACTATAAACGTACGCGTTAGGCATTATGAAAACAAGACAAGAAACTTAAAACGTAACAACAAGAATAATATCATTAAGTAATAATGACAATAATTTAATAAACAAAACAATTGAACTGTCTCTTTTGATAGTCAACACGGAACTGTCTCAAAAACTAAAATTATTAATCAAACACGCTAAAACAAATGCGCTCAATGTAAAGTCCTTGAAGCACTGGAACCTTCCACACCGTTAAAGTGTTATGTATGTTAAGACATCGTCAACGTTTATTATTTATAAGTTTTATCCCTACGACTAGTCTTCGTATGGAATTTAAAAGTTATGGTTGTAATTTTTAATACAATTACACAATCAATTGTACCCTGACGCAACAAACAGTTCTTTACTACAAAAAATTATTGAAATTAATAAACGTACCTAATTGGCTACTCAGTACTCACACAATTATAAACACTATTTCATCGTTATCTTTGATTTTGTATAAGAAAATAGAAATGAAAAATGAAGCTAAAAAATGAAACTTCGTAACTCCAATTTGATCGATAAATCGCTCAGTGCCCAGGTTCAAGGCCAGCATTTTTACGTGACGAGACCTAGAAGAGTTCTGCGCCCGCGGGGATATTGACCCTATTGTCAGCTGATGTTACTTTTAAGTTTCACTGCTGGTTTTTTGTTTAAGTATTTTCATGATTTTTTTTTATGAAATTATCGTTTCATTTAGCTGTACTAACATGATGGAGCGTGAATAAAGGTAATAAAACGTTGTGAAAAGATGATTTTTTCCCCTCGGGATCAAATTTATTTGTGACCCATGTGCTAAGATGTAGTACCTACTATCATCTGTCTTCGTTTTCAGGAGCGTTTCACAAACACCCGGTATACACATCAACAGAATCTAGGGATACTTTATATTTCATCAAATATCTAAAAATCTATGAAGAATTTTTTGGTGTAAGGTCTTTAATAAAAAATAAAAAACATTTCGTAATTTTTTGTCTATACAAATAAATAAAATTGAAGTGTCTGTTTGTAATGTTAAAAAAACAGCTTTTTACTAAATGCATATGAAAGTACATACGGTACTTATAACAAAAACACAATTTTTAAAATTTTTCTGTCTGTCTGTCTATTTGTTTCGGCTAATCTCCGAAACAGCTGGACCGATTTCGACGAGATTTTCATTTGCAGATAGCTGATGTTATAAGGGCTTCGGCTACTTGTATTTTAGAAAAAAGGATTAGGGTTCCGTGCAACATAATTAAAGCCCGAAATTACACGCGGGCGAAGTCGCGGAGAACAGCTAGTTTTAAATAAAAATGTAAATTTTTTAATCGCAATAGTAAATTAGTATGATAAAAAACTTCATTTCTTGTTATAAAACTATTAATTTTAATTAAAAATGATGATGATGGATCCAAACGAGCTGGGTTCGTCCGCCAAGACGAATTCCTGCTGACACCATGAGTGTCCCGCCTTGATATGGGTGGACCTCCTGAGGGTGCCGTAGACGGCTAACTCTCCCTGAAGTTCCCCAAATGCGTGTTCTCCGTGAATCTGGATGAAACCCATACCGGGACTCATCGGTGAACAGTACGAAAGACCATTGCTCGTCACTTCATGGTAAATGCTCCCGAGCCCACGAAAGCCGCCGACCGCGGTTGCCACGTCGCACTGCTGGAATACGTAGCGGTCTTCGAGAATAAAGACCAACTTTATGCCACCACCTTCGCATGGTTTAGTCTCTTACCAGCAGCTGGTGGTCCTCCTGGAGCCTTTGCAGTAGTTGCATCGATGTGATATAGGGTTGTCTTCAGGCGGAGATTGGGAGAAATCGATCCTGTCTCTGCATAGTACCACAATATCTACCCGTGTGCCGTTCAGCCACATCCCCAGTACTGCGATAACGTGACCAGTGACCACAACCTTGATATCACGTTTTGGCTGGTGTGTAGGGCCTCAGCAACGACGCGTTGAATAGCACTATTTTCTAACATGCCCACGGCTCGTAATGATCTTGACTCAAATGACGACGTGACATGACTCTTTAAAGTTCACACGGCACGTTAGATTAAAAAAGAAAAACAATGTAATCCCTTTTCATTAATTAGTATCAGTAGAACAATTTTAATTTTCCTTGCCGTAACGAACTCTACCAATTATGCCGCTGTATTTTTTTAATTTACATTTTTAAATTTTGAAAACCGACTAAAATAGGTTTCAATCTGTACATATACTTTTTATGGAAACTAAAAAAATTTCAAACTATAAAGTCGTAAATAATTTAGGATTAAGGTATCCCTAGATTCTGTTGATGTGTGTAAATTTTTTTTTTAAAGAAGAGGGTGCAAGCGAGCAAATGGCTCACTTGATGGTAAGCGACTACCGCCGCCTATGAACAACTGCAACACCAGGGGAATTGCAGGTGCGTTGCCGGCCTTTTAGAAAAGAGTTTACTCTTTTCTTAAAGGTCCCTAAGTAGTATCGGTCCGGAAAAATCGCCGGTGGTAAACTATTCCACAGAGAAGTCGTACGCGGAAGAAAACTCCTAGTGAAACGTATATTGGTGGACTGCCAAGCATACTCATGGTGTGGATGCTACCGGGAGTTTTGCCGTTATGTGCGTAAGTGAAATTTGGAGGCTGGGATTAATCCGAACATTAATTGCTCAAAGCACTCCTAGTGGTATATATGCGAAATAAAATGCAAAGGGATGCAATATATCTTCGCAGCACCAGTGAATCAAGCCGATCGAAAAAGTCTCGGTCGTTCGGGCCGCTTTACGCTAGATGCGGTCAAGTGGAAGGAGCTGGCACTGGGAAGCCCCAGCCCAGAGATGGGAACATTATTCCATGTGACGCCGAACCTCCGCCTTGTAAAGTTACAGGCAGTGTGCCGGCATGAAATACTGTCCCACTCTGCTGAGCACGCCATTTGTACGAGGGCGGAACTGAAAATTTCGTGAATCAAGGAAGTGACACAACATTACTATTTAAAAATGTATTTATTGCTATTCGAAGTATTCTCCGCGAAATTTGACAGATTTTTCCATACGATGGAACCAATCATTGAAGCAACCATTCCATTCGGAAGTTGGGGTCTCCAAAATGGCCGTTTTGTAGGCGTCCATAGCTTCTTCAGGTGATGAAAATCTCTGTCCACGCAATTTATTCTTTATTTTAGGGAAAGTATAGAAATCATTAGGGCTTAGGTCGGGGCTGTGCGGCGGATGGTCTAATAATTCTATGTTTTCTTGCTCTAAAAACTCTTTTGTTCTGTGTGTGGTGTGAGAACTCGCATTATCGTGATGGAGGATGATGCGGCGGTTGCAGTTCTCTTTACGGAGTTCAGAAACGACCTGTGGCAAACAAATGCTAGCATACCATTCTGCATTAACCGTTCTTTGTCCCTCAAGAGGAATAGTCGTAACATGGCCGGTTTTGGAGATAAACGTGGCTACCATTTTTTTTGCAACACTCCGTGAACGAACAATTTTTGTTGGCTTTAACTCATTTTCGAAAGCCCAAACTCGTGACTGGTTTTTTATTTCAGGTTCGTACGTGTATATCCAGGATTCGTCACCTGATACGATGTTGTATACAGCATTTGAGGATCCTGCGTGGAATCTTTCGAGAGTTCTGACGTACCAAGTAACGCGAGCCGCTTTTTGCTCTTCACAGAGCGAATGCGGTATCCATCGGGAAAACAACTTTTTTACACCTAATTGTTCATGCAAGATTATTTGTATTTGACTCATGCCAATGTCTAAAGTTGCCTGAATTTCGCGGTATGTCACATGTCGATCTTCCTCAATCAGCTTACGCACAGCATCAACATTTTCTTGGGTGACTGCAGTTTTTGGACGACCTTGACGGGGATCATCACTGAGCTTGACACATCCACGTTGAAATTCAGCAAACCAGCGATAAATTGTGTTTTTGGATGGGGCTTCATCACCAAATGCAGAAATCATCCGGTCAACACACTGTTTTTGTGTTAAACCACTTCGAAAGTCATAATAAATCATTGCTCTTGAATTTTCTCGAGTCAATTCCATTTTCTCAACGACTAAACAAGTTTGACAAAACCTTGTGACAAGACCGAGAATCTGTTTTTAAATAAATAAATGGTATTCGATTTTTAAAACCAAGGAGTTTTCAATTAAAAAGATTTTAATATAATAATAATAATACTAATATGACAGGAACAGTGGAAATATTCCATTCCCGATACCTTTAGTGCAGCCTATGTAGAGGCCAATTTGGCCATCTCTTCCAAGTGACCACGATACTGCACGTCACTCGATATGTCGACGCCGAGGATTCAGATACTGGCTGATGCAACAAGGGGAGTGCCTTGAAACTGAGGAGATATGACAAATGGGTTCTTTTTAGCGGTAAACGCGCAAACTTGTTTCTTCTGAGGATAAAACTGGACTAGATTTAGTCGCCCCCAATCCGAGACTTTGTTCAGCAAAGACTCAACTTCAGACACAAGTTTGTTCCGGTACTCGGCGACGTTTTCCCGAGAAATATTGGCACGGCCGGTGTATAGAACATCACCAGCATTGTCATCTGCATAGAAATTAACGTTTCCGGTTTGCAACATATCATTGATATGCAGAAGAAACAGCGTTGGTGATAGCACGCAGCCTTGTGGAACACCAGCATTAATAGACTTGTAATCGGAACATGCACCGTCTACAACGACCTTGATGCTCCTATCTGCAAGAAAGTTGGTGATCCAATTGCACAATTTCTCGGGAAGCCCATAGGAAGTGAGCTTCGAAAGAAGCTCTTTGTGCCAAATCCGATCGAAGGCCTTCGTAATGTCCAAACTAACGGCCAAAGCCTCCCCCATGAACTCTATAGCCTCCTCGCGCCTATAAGTCAGGTAGACCAGAAGATCACCAGCTGGTGATCCTCGATCCTCGGTACCACATGAGCGGGCAGCTTATAATGGATTCTATTATTTTGGAGAACAATGAGGTGATGGCGATGGGCATGTAGTTAGACGGGTCTCAGCGGTCGCCTTTTTTAGAGATCGGATGGACAAAAGCTGTCTTCCATGATTTCGCGACTATGTCTAGGGAGTAAGAGTACCGGAAAAGACGCGTTAGAACCGGTGCCAACTCTGGAGCACACGTCCTCGGCACAATTGGAGGGATTCTGTCAGGCCCACTCGACTTGTGGATGTCCAGGGAGAGAAGTGCTTTGTGAAACGAGCGTTTTGTGAACCGCACATCCGGCATGGAGCACTCACACCGCGAGATGGTCGGCGGTATCATCGAGAGGCGAGTTGAACGCAAAGAAAGAGTCTAGCAAATCGGCTTTCTCCATTGCGGCATGGGCCAGTGAGTCGTCCTCCCTGTGCAGAGATAGAAGAGATTGCTGACAGAAGTTCACTTGGATAGCCTTGGCGAGAGTTTCCCGAAGGAAGGCGAATTATTTTCTCGCCAATTCTGCCTATGTGCTGTGACTTTGCCTTGGCAAGGACTCTTTTGAAGGACCTAGAAACGGAATACATATGGGTGTATATGGGTGTTCTTTATATATATAAAGAAAACATACAGACATATGTATCTATCTCATCCCAAGAGAATGTAATAATGATAAGTTTGTGATCACCAGCAAAAGCTGATATAATTTTAAAATTTAACTTTATGAAGAAAAGTGTTTATGTTATATCTTTTTTAAATAGAAATACACTGTTTAAAATTAAAAAATAAAACTGTTTATTATTTTTTAATTAACAAAAATTGAGTAATTCAATCCTAATGTAATTGTAACAGAAATTTGATGGAAAGAAAAAGATTGTTTAACCGATTCGTTGCGGCACCAATTTTCGACAACTTTTAGCTGTGGCGGCGAACAAATATTTCATGACACCCCGGGCGTGTCGAGCGCCATGTGTAAAAGTAATGTTCTTTTTTATGCCTTTTTTACGCCTTTTTTACGCCTTTTTTACTTGTTTAGACCTAATTAAGTTTATTTGACATCAAACATAAGTTACAAATGGAAGGATACTTGTTTTTAGTGGGTAACTACGTGTTTTTTTACGCGTTTTCTTTGAAATTGACAGAAAGTGACTTTTTTTATGAAGAGATTACAAACCTTTTTACTATTTTTTGTTGTTTTAAAAAAATCATTTATATAAGTATGTACAGCTAAATCACCCTGGAAACCTTGGTTTTTATTAAATTAAATTTTCACCTAAAATTGTAAATATCAAACAATCAAGATCCTTAATTTGAAAAAAAAATAAGGTATATCATTCATTGATATTTACAAATGTTAAATATTATTTAATGTTATACAAATGTAAAAGTAAAGTCGATCTGAAAACGTCTAATTAGTAAGAATAGCAAAACAAGTGTTTTCAAAAGGAAAAAAACGCCGGAGCTATACGGCGGCGGATTGACAAAAGACTATTTATTAGCGAACTTTTTTTATGCATGAACGGTTTCGAACTGTTTCAAGCAAAAATAAACCTTATACCATATCACAAGAGCACATAGTACTTCGTAAGTCCATTCGGCCAAATTATAGTAATAAGTCGCTTCAACCATTTTAAGCAAAGGAGATAAAGGCATTGTTTTTTTTTTAACAGGAGAGTTGTTTTCTAGAAACTTGTTTACAACTTAAGTTTGTGAGTGATCGCAATGAGTGCTATTATTTGTTCATTTGTTTCTTATAAGTGTATTTTTCCACAACATGTTTTAAAAACCTATAAAGTAAAAACGGTACCATGTACAAGTTAAAAAAGGTTGTCAACTCCTAAAAATTTCAATTTTTCAAAATATCCAGAAACGAAGCCGCAGGCATGAACTACTTGCAAAATAATGAATATTTTGTTCTGGATAAATTTTCGAAAAAAGCAATTTGAGCGAGTTATAACGATATTTAAAAAAAGTCACGCCTCGCGTGTCATACGCTACACACAAAAGTATTCGATGGCACGCCTGGCGTGTCACCCGCCGAACTTGTACAACAATTTAGTACTAGAAGGTTTTTATTTAATACAATATAACTCCTCCCCTGGCTCCAACACATACGTAGATCTTCCTGGGCATGCTGAAGATCAAGTTATTCAATATTTCGTGCGGTAACCGTCTCATTCTTGAATAGCGGCTTCCCTGATCTCTGGCACTGTCTGGGAAGGTGGCTGTTGGTTCCAAACAGCTCAATTAAGAGTTTCCCACGAGTGCTCTATTGGGTTTAAGTCAGGCTAACGGCAGACCAGTCTAACCTTGTGATGTCGTATCCTCGCAGAGCAGCGCTGACTCGTTGAACTCGATATGCGGGCTCATTATCATCGACCAGTACGAATTGGTGCCCCTGGTTTACGCGGAATGGTCTGACAATTCCATCAATAGCGACTGTTTTGTACCTATCTGCCGTCATGGAGGCTCGATACGGGATCAAAGGCGTTCTAACTCCAATCATAATTCCACCCCAAAAGGACACGGATTTCCCGCTTTGCTGAACGATTCTAGTTGCAGTTCTTTGCCTTTGAGAGTCTCCAGGTCTTCTCCAGATATGGACACGTCGGTTATCTGGATGAGTACTAATTCGCGATTAGTCAACGAAGAAACAGTTTTGCCAAATGTTTTCCTCCTCATTTTCTTCATTTTGCTGGAGCCTAGCCCACTGCAATCTCTGTCGCTGACGTTGCCGTGAATTCAGAGGTGCTCACCAAGACCTGCGTGCTCGTAGTCCAGCCTGGTGTTAGCAATTCCGAATGATCAGAGTGCTAACTTTAAGTCCAGATACTGCCAGCACTTCTGCTTTTATTGTAGAGGCGTTGATTGCACTGGCCACAAACATGAGTAAATGCTATTTAAAAAAAATATTTGTTCGAAAAAATGTTTTTTTCGAATTTCATTTATTTTTATATAATTATTGTGTAATATTGCGTTTATTCATACAGCGAAATATTTTGTCAAATTTTTAATTTGAGTTTTAGTTTAGGTTTTGTTTAAATTTTTGCCTAAAAACGTGTGTAACATCGGTGAACGTGTCCAGCTGTGCGCGATGTGGCTGTGGGCGAGCGACGACACGGACGCGACGGCCGACTGCGAGGCGTGCAAGGACGTGAGCGCGGGCTGCCTGCCGCACCGCCGCCAGTACGCCGCCGAGGTTCGCGTCCTATCTATACACATTACACATAAATTGAATTCAAGTGTCCCGTTGTAATGTCAAAATAACAGCTTTTTACTGGATGCAAACGATAGTATATACAGTACTTATAACAAAAAACATTTTTTTTTAAGTTTTGTCTGTTTGTTCCGGTTAATCGCCCAATCGACTGGACCGATTTTGACGAGACTTTCACTGGCTTTCACTTTTATTTTAGAAAAAGGATTAAGGTTTTGCTCAAAAAAAATTAAAACGCATGAAATTCAATCATAATAAATTCCACACGTACGAAATCGCGGAGAACAGCTAGTAGGTATATATTGTCTTGTCTACATAGTTTAATTCTATAAGGCTTTTTTTCAATATAGATTATAAGTAAATATTTTTTAGTAAAAGTCGTTTCTTATTTTAAACACCGCTAGGGGAAAAAACCTCTATCCTGATAAGAACCAGCAAGAAATCCAGCGGGATTTTTTTCCCACAGTAACATATTATAACTGAAATTGAATACCAGCTTAAAATAGTTTCGTATGGTGAGTGTAGAAAATCGAAAACCCCTTTTTACTGGAACCGAGGCATTCCATCTAAGTCCTCACTGGTGAAGACGCATCTGCATTTTGATTTGTAATCGAAGATAGATATAGATGTCTATGGGCCACAGCAACCACTTACCATTAGGTGGACTGTGTGCTCTTTTGTCAGCCTTATCCTATAAAAAAATGTCCTTTAGACAGAATTTCCGTCACCGCGGCTAGTATCAATAGAGACTAGCCGTCTACACAGGACAGGATAATATTGCCCGAGTATGCGCAAACACAGGTGCTCTCTATTCCCTCACTCACATAGTCCGATGGAAGGGTAATCCGACCAGACCGGAGGAGAGATCAGACGCAGTACCGACGGCTTTACGTGCTTTTCGAGGCAAGGGGGTTAAAAGGGTTTTTTAATGAAAATCAATAACATTGGCAACATTACAATGAATTGCTTAATATTTGCGATGTTTTAACCATACAACTGACAGTAACTTCAATACATTTAACTTTACCATAGTGGCATTATTCCGTTGCATAATTTACCACCTTTTAATGTCACAGTGTCTATTCGTGTGGGATCTCGTGACCGGCGTTTATAGAACTGAGCGAGTTGCAATGACTGAAGATGACAGCCAAGAAGGTTCCAGAGGTAATAATTTTCTTCACATGCCTGAAATTGCATTGCATTTTTGCTTTGTTTTGCTTTTAAATTAGGAATGTAATGTTCGTATAAAAAGTTTGTAACCGGAATTGTTTTTGTTTTATCTCTCTGTAACAACTACTACTACTATATGGGTGTAATTGGTCGTATATATCTACAAACAGTCAAGCGAATTGGTGATGGAGATTCTTTTTTTTTTACTCCCCATTGTAGGTGGTGATTATTACGGCCACCTTTTAAACAAAACAAACATTTAACTGATATAAAAAAACGAGCGAGTCTCACAGCAATTGCATATTATGTGTAACATCTGACATCTCACCTTGGTAATAAGCAACATTAACATTATATCCTGAAAAAATTGTTTTTATTAAAAATTGAGCAGCAACGGAACTTTACCTCAAAATTTATAAAAGCTGAATACGGAAATATTTATTCGAATAATTATTCATTATTACTCTCTTGAATTTTTTATCAATGTTCTGCACTTTTTTCAGACACTTATCAACAGTAAATACATTTATTAATATAGTTTAGACATATAAATTAGTTTATATAACATCACACTTTACTACCACCGCGCGTGCTCATTGGTCAAATCAAAAAGTGCGCACTCTCCTCGCTTTCTGTTACACACTTCCGTCCCTTTTCACAAAATCAATCCCAAACATTGCGGGAAAGCGAGGGGAAAGATGTTACACATCAAAAATTAAAACATAGTATCATCATTTAAAAATGTTTGCTAACTAGCTATATTATAACGTTTATACGAGTGTATAAAAGTGTATGATGTTAAAAAATGATTGTTAATTCAGTTTCAGGTGCTGATAGGGCAAGGGAGCTTGCTAAGAAACTTGGTCCGATCAACATGCCGCCCGGCAATGAGAACAGGCTGCTTACTACGTTGACAGGTTTGTAATGTTGTATCTACTTATAAACTGTAATTTACTTATTGTATTTTTTTATTATACATTCCATCTTAGTCCTCACGGGTGACAACGCATCTGCATTTTGATTCGCAAACGAGGATAAATGTAGATGTCTATGGGCCACAGCAACCACTTACCATCAGGTGGACTTTGTTCTCGTTCGTCACCCTATCCTACAAAAAAGGTATTAAATTTAGTCCACATATTATTTATTGTACAATTATTTTGTTACATTACCCATTAATAAAGGTCGAATAAGTGGCGGCCCTATGTTAATACTCTCTTACTGCAGTGTAATATCCTAAATATTTATATATGGAGTAAAATATCCTAATGTGGTATGTATAAATTGTAATATTCTATACTTATTAAATTATGACCTGGTCAGGATAAACAAAATCATCATATTTTAATACCACCATATTTATAGAAGTTTGAATTTAATGAAGTTTCCTAATTCAGTTTTCCACCACATCGGCACGTTTGAATAATGCGAAATAGACAGATAAATTATTCTGAATAAGCTCATTACGTTCATGAATTAACGTGTCTACAAACAATACCCTAATTTTTCTTACCGTCTACAGGAAAATCACTGAAAAGACTGACGGATGTAGACAACTGCATCGAGATTACAAAGAATCACCCAGACAGCTCTGAATCAGAGTCGTCTTCTGACGAAGACAGTGACTATGACTGATTTCACGACGGCAGCACTGCTGAGTGATTTTTGAACTGGCGTGGCTGGGAATGGCGGTACCATTCATAAGCTCATAGCAACCCACCTATATACTGTAATGCCGATAATTGATTAACTTTAAAATGTTGCCAGGGTGAAAACTATAAATTTGTCAGTTTTCCCATGGCAAATTGTTCCTTGCTACGCCCTTGCACACAAGCATTATGTATGCAGAGTGATGTTGTTGTTTGATATTAATATACGTACGAAGAAAGTGCTATAAAGACAAATTGTGAGGTTGGTGAATGTAGGCTCAAATATGTTTACTAGTCTTTGTCTATATACTCTGTGAAAATGTTAAGGTAAATTGTTAAAGAAACGTTAGACATTAACAGTTTCTTAACTCTTTAGTTCCTTGTTTTGTAAAAGTCTTTGTGAGAGTTGTTCTTCTCGTTCAATAATAAGAAACCGATTTGTATTATCTTTCTATCTGCAATTTATGACATCAGATAATTATAAAGAAAATATAAGAATAGACTTTATAATGGTGACAAATCTGATTTTTTTTATGTTTTAGTAAGCTGTGAAATATCTATATAAATAAAAATGTAAGTTTTCCTTTGTACAAAATCTTACATTTCCGAAAGTTATTCATCGATGGCGTTGAAATTTTCACACAATGTTGTATTCGAATACGCGTGTGTTATTGTAGAATATCTAAGCACAGCAACTCGTGGCCGGGTACATGCTTGTTTGCCACTGTTACTAAAACTAAAATTTAATGACAAAAATGGTATTTTGTCAAACGTTCTCATAGTTTTAAGCTTTTCAGTTAAACTTGTTTAGGCAGACTGATAAAAAAAAGATTATTGTAATTATATTGTGCATTTAGACAAAATGGCATTGTATAATGCCGCAAAATAATAAATGTATATAACATGCTTTAGATCTCAATGGGGTTTCTTGATCAATTTGTCTAAATCTAAATCACTAATTATATGTCGAACCTGTTATCTGAACTGGTTAAATTTTAATTAAAAAATGAGTTCTTTGAAAAATCTAAAATTATACAGCGTGTAACCTCCCAACACTAGTATAAGCATCTAAAATTAAAGAACTGTTTTAACTTGAATTAGAATGTATGATAAGCAATTATATAACTATTAATATTCAGGAAATTTATTTCGATTAATATGTAAATATAGGTTGTAAATAATAATGGCGATTTTAAACATTTTTGGTCGTTGTGTATCACAATGTTTTATTTTAGACTGTACAGTATTAGTGTAAACTTGAATGTTTTGATATTAATTAACCTAATTATTTGTAATGCCAACAAACTTTTTTTATCGATGGAGCCAATAATGTATTGAGTTATAACAACAAACAAACAATTATAATCAATGGAACTTAGTGAAATCATCACACATTTTATAAAAAATCCTTTAAATGTATAAAAAATACTGATATTTTTAACAATGGATAATGAAATGATGCCACTGTAACTGTAAATTAACACCTAAGGCTGTATAATAGTATAAAAAGAATGATCAGTGTTTTTTTTTTTCTAGAACTCTGTAACCTTGCTAGTAATATAGGTATGAAGTTATAACAGAAAATAAAATTTTAATTTGCTTTTAAAATATGACTGAATCTACCTGAGTAGACTCAAAACAATGTTTGTCCCGTTAGCTACGTTATTACATGGCACATACCACATAATATGTTATTGTATATAACTAATTCTATGGTTGTGAACTGTAAATGTATGTTTTAGGCAATATTGGTATCTGATATTATGCAGTAGCAGTGTTGTTGTGATAGTGAAATACCTGTATTTACTGCTACATGTTGCGGCAATTATAACCTACTGTGTATACCAGATATTTAATTATATATGAAATGGAATTGAAATTCACTTTCTGCCTACTTTTGCAGACGTTCCCACACTTTTATGTTTGATTTCACTTAACATACCATAAGATTGTCCACGTACGTACAATATTTTAACCAGTTTGATCTCATACCCATGTTAACTTACCATAAGTGCAGCACAAAGTAAATGGAAATTAGTGTAACAATTAATAGAATATCATTACAGCCCCTCACAAGTTTACTGCTGAACATAGCCCTCCCCCACCCCCCAAGGAATGCCACAAAGCATAGAACATAGAAAAATAATTGTATGTGATGATTTAATTATGTTGGTTCTACATCAACATTTTAAAATCATGTCTATAACTAAATATTTTATGTGCATCTGGGTCATAGATATATGTACAATAATTTAAATTATATGTTCATATTCAGAATAAATACACCTACTGTGGACGTTTTATGAAATTTTAAACAAGTCCGCCTTAAAAACTTGATTTTATCATAATATGCCAGATACCGTCAGATAAATAATTGCCCATATAATAACATCTTAAAAACTTTTCGATATTGGCTAGTCCTAGAGCGTTCAAAAAGAAAGCTGGGACAAAAAATAGTGATAATTATTTTGTAGATTGTTAACAGTAAAAGTAAAAAATATTATTTTATATTTTGAAGGAATAATTTGAGGAACTATAGTCAATATAACAATGGACATCAAATATAACAAAGGATGATTGCATTGTCTGTCTTTTGTTTTAGGTAATTCAACATATAAGTTGACCAAAATCATTCACATAATATTCGTTGTTACCATTTCTTGTATTATCAATTTCCCATTTTTTAAGCAGAGTTTGTGTCCCTTTTCACATGTAACAAGTCACTGGCGAATTCATCATAACCGCCATAAAGGAAGAAGAAGAACGTAAAACTAAAACTCTCATGATGTTTATTATCTTTTGGAGTTTGAGTAATGAATAATATAATTTGCAATCAGATGATTGTTTTATGCAATGTGCAATTATTGATTATTTTCGTCCAAAATATTTGCAATATTATTTTTATTCTTTGATCAGACGGAACAATAATTGTAATATAAAATGCCTTTGCCACCCAAAACACCAGAATGAACCTGACTATCGATTTTTGTTACAAATATCAAAAAGATCAGAAAATTGTGGCAGATACTGGATCGCGATGACGTCACTGCATATGCGGAACTTGTGTAAGACTACCGCTAACGTTTACAGTATAATATGCCACTCGAAACGTTAACTATTTTACTGTAGATAAATGAATCTAAATGTAATGTGATGTAAGTTGATATTAATGCATTTAACTTGTTTTAAATTGCACTTAACAAGTGTGTAAACTTGCCAGCAAAATGTATTTTACTATAGGTAGTTATGAAAATGCATGACATAATAATAAATGATAATATAAAAGTATATTTTTTATTTAAAAAAAAACAACCACTGACCTTTTTGAAACTACTTTGCCGGTACAACATTAACATTTTTTTTTTATAGAATAAGGGTGACAAACGAGCACACAGTCCACCTGATGGTAAGTGGTTACTGCGGCCCATAGACATCTACATATATCCTCTATTACAAATCAAAATGCAGATGCGTTGTCACCCGTGAGGACTAAGATGGAATGCCTCATTTCCAGTAAAAAGGGCCTCCGGCCACCTGCACTCACCAAGCGAAACGCAGAGGTAAACCTCTACTTCACGCTGGTTTTCTGTGAGGTCGTGGTACCAGCCCGGTTCGAGCCGGCCCATCCGTGCGACAGCAAACGCTGCCGCGTGGCTCTACCACTGTTTTAAATGGCTAATAAGTAATAATATTAATTGTATAGTAGCACGAACGGGTCGACTCGACCGGGGAAGGACCACACTATCACAAAATAGCAGCTTAACGCTGCTGTTTCTTATGTTGAGTGTAGAGAACCAGACCATTTTTTCTGGAAAAGAGGCATTCCATCTTAGTCCTCACGGGTGACAACGCATCTGCATTTTGATTTGCAAACGAGGATAGATGTAGATGTCTATGGGCCATAGCAACCACTTACCATCAGGTGGACTGTGTGTTCGCTTGTCTCCCTTTATCCTAAGAAAACATTTTCCTTTTAAGAAAAATATGTTTTGAAGCCAAAAATAAATTTCGTTAATTTATTTATTAATTTGGCCATCTAAATTGAGAAAACTAGCATACCACCACAACCCTTATTACAGTTTTTTTTTTACAGGTTAATTTTTTTTTATTAAGTAAATTTATATTTTTCCGTATACGTACATGATGTACTTATTAGTTTGTGGTACATGATGTTCTAAAAAGAGAACCATGGTGGATGTGTCAATATATTAGTAAGTCTCCTTGAACAGGTAACATTAACTCTCAAGGCCTTAAATCACGTATCGTCCGTATCACTCGCTTTTGCAAAATGAATAGTTTCTAATTCAGCTGTAAATCGCGACAGCAATGCACTGTAAAACATTATACTGCGGCAATATTGAAACCGGCGAACAAGCAAATCGGGTACAAAAGTACTACAGCAGGCTATTGCAAGCCCTAACATCCTTCGTTAACTTGAGCCTTACTATGTTTCCAGCTGAGAGATGTGTCCTGCTAGCAATACACTTCCCAGGATGCGAACTAACGTAGCAGAGAGGCTGCAATGACGAGCCAACTATCATCATCATCATCATCATTACAGCCCTTCACAAGTCCACTGCTGAACATAGGCCTCCCCCAAGGAATGCCACAAAGCACGGTCCTGAGCCACCTGCATCCATCGACTTCCTGCACATCTCACCAGGTCGTCACTCCATCTAGTGGCAGGACGCCCTACACTTCGCCTGCCGGTACGAGACTGCCACTCGAGAACCTTTCTTACCCATCGGTTGTCGGTTCTTCGAGCTATATGGCCGGCCCATTGCCACTTCAGCTTACTAATCCGTTGGGCTATGTCGGTCACTCTGGTTTTACTGCGGATATCCTCATTTCTGAGTTTATCACGCAGAGAAACTCCGAGCATAGCCCTCTCCATAGCTCGCTGAGCGACCTTGAGCTTCCTCATCCGGCCAGCAGTGAAGGACCACGTCTCAGTTCCGTATGTCATCACTGGCAACACGCACTGGTTGTACAATTTCCTTTTAAGGTTTTGAGGTATGTCTGACGAGAAGATGTGTCGTAGTTTCCCGAACGCTGCCCAGCCGAGTTGAATCCGTCGATTGACCTCTCGGTCGAAGTTGGACTTACCTAGTCGGACTATTTGTCCAAGGTAAACATACTCGTCAACAACTGCGGGCTTAGTGCTCCCAACAACTACCGGCATAGGTGTGACATGGACATTAAACATGATCTTTGTTTTGTCCATGTTCATCTTAAGATCTATCCGTTGGGAAACACTATTGAGGTCATTGAGCATAGTGCTTAGATCCTCCAGCGATTCTGCCATAAGGACTATATCGTCGGCAAATCGAAGGTGAGTGATGTACTCGCCATTGATGTTGATACCGTATCCTTTCCAGTCCAGAAGCTTGAAAACGTCTTCCAATGCAGCGGTGAAGAGTTTCGGGGATATGACGTCACCCTGTCTTACACCTTTCTGTAATTGGATAGGTTTCGTACTTTGGTTCTGTACTCGGATAGCCATCGTAGCCCTACTGTACAAGCACTTCAGCACTTCGATATACCGACAGTCAACTTGGCACCGCTGAAGGGACTGCAGTACCGCCCAAATTTCGACGGAATCAAAGGCTTTCTCATAGTCCACATACGCTAGACATAGTGGCAAATTGTACTCCTCTGACTTCTGTACAATTTGCCGAAGGGTATGTATGTGGTCTATGGTGCTAAAGCCTTTTCGGAAACCGGCTTGTTCGGGAGGCTGGAAGTCGTTAAGTCTGCGCGCTAGACGATTCGTAATGACTCGCGAAAACAGCACGTAGACGCGGCTCAGAAGAGAAATCGGTCTGTAGTTCTTCAAGAGAGCGTTGTCGCCTTTCTTGAAGAACAAGACCACCGCACTTCTGCTCCACGCCTCCGGTGTAATGCCACCATGGAGGACGGAATTAAAGAGCTTCTGAAGGACTTCAAGTACCGGTCTTCCACCCGCTTTCAGAAGCTCCGCTGTAATTCCATCCTCGCCTGGGGCCTTGCCGTTTTTAAGGTGCTGGAGAGCCATTCTAATCTCGCTCAGACTGACGTCCGGGATATCTTCGGAATAGTGTCGAATAAGACTCGCTCTTGGATCGTTACTCACACTTGCGTGTGGCTCCAACGATGACGTGTACAGCTGCCCATAGACCCTCTGAATCTCACTCAAAATATCAGGTGCCCCGGAAACGATGCTGCCACATTCTGTCTTCAGCTTTGACAGTTGGCTCTTTCTGGCAGACAGATATCTGGCAAAGACTTTGGAGCCTTGGTTCCGCTCGATCGCTTCTTCAGTACGAGCTGTATTGAAGTTGCGTAAGTCCCGCCGCATGCATTTGGAGATCTGTCTGTTCAGTTGCCTGTATGCTGTCAAATCTGTTGAAGAATGTAGCTTCATCTCCCGTCTAACAACCATGACATTAAGAGTGTGGCGGAGAGTTTTTGTGTTCTTCTGCGGCGGGTCATGTAGAACTTAGCTCCGACCGCATGGACAGTTTCCACGAGCTTGTCATTCATATCGTCCACTTCATTGCAGTCTTCTAGGCACTGAAAACGGTTTTGTAACTCGAGCTGAAAGGTTTCGGGACTTTGGATTAGAGCCAACTATACCAACCAAAAATAGTTGGTATTACACGAAACAAGGTGGTAACGAAAGATAAATTCCTATAGGTCATCCGGAGCTTCCAACGCGGCCGGCTCTGACGGAAAGTAAATCTCTTAGATTCACAATGAGTGCATGTCTGGCGCACCGGCATGTCCCAAAGGGTTGGAGGGACATGAAAGTTATACATTGTATTTATTCCCAAGTCAGGTCATAGTTATTACACAAATTCAAAATCCTTTAGACCAATCAGTCTCACATACTTCCTTCTTAAAGCGCTGGAAAGAATGTGTGAAAGGGAACTGAGGCAAAATGCTGTACGTTAAACTGTAAGTTATGGACAGCCCTCTGTACAAAGCAGGCATGAGATAACGGCTCACATCCTTCTGGAGTGCTCTGCGTTCGCCAGTTACAGGACTAAGTAAGTTGGCGTACTGGACCGCCCCTGGGATCTTTAGCTACATCAGAAAGTTGAAATGATTCTTTCAAAAGCTAAGATGGCTCAAATAGATACACACCCAGTCGTGGAGTTGAGGAAACCAGTCCATGTAACACTAACAGGACATCATACTGTGCATGAGGTAATTAAACTGCCGCTTTATTAGTCAGTTTGCTAAATCCTTTTAATAGTGAAATATAGATAACTTATTTTATTTTTATTTAAAAAACTTAAAATGTAACACCTTAAAGTAAAGAGTACATAGGGCGGACTTAATGCCATGTGGCGTTTTCTGCCAGTCAACCTTGGGTGCCAAAGACAATTGTTGGCAGGTGCGAAACATAATACATAAATAAAGTGTACATATATTAAAATATAATATATACATTTAATAGTACTACACTATAACACACTAAAATACACTATAATAGTACATACCTACATATCTAAACATAATTGGCAATGACAGCTGAGTAGCTGAGATGCGACTTTTGGACTTTGGACTTTTTGCTTATTATTTTATATCAATCTAAAGGTCTTTGACCAGTGATTTTAAAGATAACATGTCCTGAGTGGGCTTAGCCCACGTAACTGGCCTTTTACTTTATTTATTTATTTATTTCATATATTTGCATAAAACATGGACAGTTAAGGATGGTACAATTCTTAAAGCACAACATGTTTTGCTATGTGATTGTGATAGCATGCAAATTTACATAAATAGCACATATACAAATGAAATTTTCTAATCATAATACAAAACAATTAGACATGTAAAATCATAAATAAACAAAGATTATCAATTCATTAAAAAAAATATATATATCATTTACATTTAACAAATAGGTCTCTGATGTCATAAAATTGATTTTCATTGAGATAAGTCAATATTTTTTTAAATAAATTATTATTATTCGATTTGATTTCATTTGGTATTTTATTATAAATTCGAATACACATGGTTAAACAGCTTTTACTATATTTGTTTGATCGCGGTCTTAGAGTATTCAACTAACGTTAGTTTAATACTCTAATATCGCGGTATATCATCTAATACAAGTCTATTTGCATTTCTTTTTAGTCTTATATTCATATCATATGCCTTTGTAAACAGATTATTATGTTTATGTACGAAATTACAAACTTCGTAGATATACAGAGATGGTAGTGGCAACAAACCTAGGCTCCTAAATATTGGTTTGCAGGATTTATCCGGTGCGATTCCAGCAATAGCTCTAATGCATTTCTTTTGCGCAGTAAATAATCTCTGTTTATCTGTACCATTGCCCCATATTACAACACCATCAACACCATAACGTAGTAAAGATTCTATGTAAGCGTGATACGTTAAAACAGCAGTTTTTTTGTCTGTAACATTTTTTACTTTATTAAGTGCATAAACAAATTGGTTAATTCTACTGCATGGGTGATGAATGTGACCTTTCCAGCTTAAATCTTGATATCGATCAATTTATTACTCCTAGGAATTTAGTTTGTGTTACTTCGTTTAATTTGTCGATATTAAGATTAAAATTGTATTTTGTCTGTTTTGATTTATTAAATTGAATATAAGTTGATTTATTAAGATTAATTTTTAACTTGTTTCTGTCTAACCATTTAATAATTGTATCAATTGTGTTGCTAATGTCAATTTCATGATTACGTATTGAATTATTTTGCTTCTTACATGTTACTTGTAACATATAATTGACAATGACAGCTGAGTAGCTGAGATGCGACTTTTGGACTTTGGACTTTTTGCTTATTATTAAGTGGCGAAGCTTGCGAAGACACATTGATTTCACGATGTCAGTCCGTCTGTCCGTCTGTCTGTCCCACGATTATCTCGAGAACGGTTTCGAATTTTCATATTCTGTTTTCAGCAATCGATTACTGATCACCCAGGCATTTTAACCTCTTATTTTGGAACTGATTGCTCAACGGCAACCGTTAGAAACCGCTACAAAGCTGATTGCTTCGCCACTTTGCTATGCTGTTAGCTTGCTAGGTTTTTTTTATATCAATCTAAAGGTCTTTGACCAGTGATTTTAAAGATAACATGTCCTGAGTGGGCTTAGCCCACGTAACTGGCCTTTTACTTGTATAACATATATTTATATACAATAATACATACATGCATATATGTATTGTGTATATGTGCTTATAAACTTCATAAATAAATATCCCTATGAATATAGAAATAAATATTTGAAGAAAAAAAAAGGAAAATAAAAGTAATAGCCCTCACGTAATGTTGTTGTAGAAGTAATTTTAAGAAGTTTTTACTTGTTGCATTCTTAATATCATCGGGGACGGTGTTTCAAAGATGTATAGCCTGTATTGTAAAAAAAGACCTGAAAAACGTAGACCTATGCTGTGGAAAGTCTGATTGTCGTGATGTTCGACAGTTGATCGAATGAAGAAAATTAAAGTTATCCTTAAGATAAAAAGGCGACCTTGGTTCGTTTAAAATTGAATAAACTACAAGTAAAACGCTAGAGGATCGCGATTGACAGATAGGTAGGTACTTCTCTGTACATCTAACTTCAAAGCTATTTTATCAATATTAGCTTTCACTGGGGCTTAGAATCAATGTAAATTCAGAAAAATCAGTTAAGCTTTTGATATCTAAATTATTATCTTGTAAATTAATTGAAGCACTCTATGATAAATGAAATAGTATACATTATAAATAAATTATTTTGCACTTAAAAAAATTGTATGTCGTGTATAATAAATAACAGTATTTCACATTACCTATGTATCAAAAATGAAATAATTTTATTTGGTACCTTCTTGAAAATACCTACCTATACATCGCTGAATTGGCCTTTTAAAAAAGGGTATTTGAAATAGGAAACCAAATGAATGGATTATATTAAGTACCTATTTTATTTTATCTTTACCATCCACACTATCTGGATGATTGGCGTTCCACCACTGTGCGATTTAGAAGATATTTTCTTCCTCGCACGACTTCCTTGTGGAATCGATTACCATCAGAGATTTTTCAGGACATCGGTCCTGAAAAATCTCTGATGGTAATCGATCGATCAACGACTTAAGGACCTTCAAGAAAACAGTCCACTCCTTTTTAAAAAGCCGGCAACGCATCTGCAATTCCCCCCCCTGATGTTGCAGTTGTTCATGGGCGGCGGTAGTCACTTACCATCAGGTGAGCCGCATGCTCGTTTGCCCCCTCTCCTATAAAAAAGAAAAAAGGATTTTTTTTTCAGAATTGAAGTGGTAATTAGACTTACAGTCGCCTGAAAGTTAGTGGTCAAGGATATCTTTGGACACTTGCAACGTAAAGGTTGCAGATGTGTTGTTACCACTGAGAACTAAAATGGAATGACTCATAGCCTATTATTATACAGGCTCTCTACATCTGCCAGACCAGTACACAGCAAAGCATGCCCTACTGTTTGCCGGCAAAAATAGATAAGAGGGTGGTAGTTATCCAGATGGATACTTATCTTTATATCAAAGAAAGCTGTTTGATTCATTTAATTTCATATAGGATATAGTAATTTTTATAAAGATTTTTGTAATAATGTAATTTCGTGTCATATAATTATGATATAGTAATAATTACCAAAGATTTTTGTAATAATGAAATTTTATTTTGTATAGGATACAGTAACATTTACCAAAGGTTTTTTGTAATAATGTAATTTCATTTCATGTAGAATACAGTAACATTTATCGAAGGTTTTTGTAATATCTATTACAAACAAAAATATAACTATTTTTTATATTTAGTGGTAAAGGATGTGAATAATGGGATAGTCTCCAACAAATAGAAGCATCAAATATGCAATACATCTGGTACTGTAATGCCGATCCACCAGCCAAGTATAGCAATTACTACAAATCCTTCCTGTAATGGAGGCTCACATCTACAGAGGACTAAAAAAGACTTTTTTTTTACTCTCAAGTTTTATGTAAGCTATTTATATAACCAATCATATTGGTACATAGTTAATCTCAGTTAAATCATGAGTTACACACTATTTACTAGGTTTTATAATCTTATAATACACAAATTTCTCAACAGTTGTCAATTCTAAGTATTTACACAATATAATATAGGTTTAATGTAATGTAAAATATTGGTAAGTTAATAAACAAGCTGGTTCTTCATGAAAAATTCCTAAAAATGCATCAAATTAGTTATTACATAAAGGAAAGAACTCTTACTGGAAGTTTTTTATACAAAATAATTTATATATTATTCAAAAAATACAAAAAAATATTCCAGTATGGTCACAAGGTAAACATATTATCATCACAATCAGTCTCCTTCTCAATAGAAGGCCGACTCTGTCCTCGCTCATCCATCAAACAGTCTAAGGATAACCTATCTATGTCATCCCATGACAATTTGTTAAATTTGTTTTGAATTATTCGGAGTAATCTGTTTGCAGTATTGGCTGCATCAGCATCACTCATTCCATGCTTTTTGAAATACTTGAGTGAAACTTCGTAAAGACCATCAGGTTTTTTAACAACAAGATTTAATTTTGTTCCATCTTTGATTGAAGGATAAGATGCAATAGTTTGATCATCAGCTAAGGGCCTCCCGAGTAATAATAATTTTTGTTCTTCAACCGAAATACCTAATTTTCGGGATACTTCTCGTTTAATCTCAGTTACTGTTGTATTTGGCAGCACCTAAAACAGTAAGTATGGTATTATTATATAATAATGGCACAGGTACATTTTTTTAAGAGGGGGTATACGCCCATGAACAACTGCAACACCAGGGAAATTGCAGGTGCGTGGCGGGCCTTTTAAAAAGAAGTAAGCTATTTTCTTGAAAGTCCCTAGGTAGTATCGTTCCAGAAAAATCACCGGTGGTAAACTATTTCAGAGAGGTTGTACGCAGAAGAAAACTCGTAGTGAAACATACAGTGGTGAACTGCCAAGCATTAGTCTTGTGTAGTTCGCGAACGATGAACAATTAGGAAACGTATCTTGCCACTGTACTAGAAGAAATGTTTCTGAATGCCGACTTAATCGGTCTAATAGTTCTTTTAGTTCACCTACACTCTCAAGACGCCAACGCTCTACCGTGCGTGCGAACTACGAACTAGTGGGAACTATGAAGCAAAGAACGACGCACACAAACAGACCATCCCAGAATTGGTCAGTAGTCATTCAAGGTAGACATAGCGTTAAATAAAATATTGGATATATGGTTAATTTTATAGCAAATAATTATTACAATGCTTATTTTTAGACATGTGAAGCCACAATTTTAATGTAATATATCAAAAGAATACATGTATTGATGTATTTAAGGAATATTTACATTCGAATAACACTGCTTTGTAAACCGCCATCTACTCCATTCAACAGGTATTAGTAATTTTGTCAAACGAAAGTTAATTGATTCTCAAGGTGGCACGTAAAGAAGACGCTAGATGGCATAAATATAAAATTATAAATCACTAAGGTAAGAAATCAATCGCAGATTGTTTTGAATGGATTGAAATGTGATAGTTTTATTAATTATGGTTAATTTTATTTATTTAATAAATTTGTTATTTTTTTAACTGTTTATTTTAACAGTTAAAATATATATTAACCATCTTTAATTCAAGGACAAGGGCCGATGAATGCCTCTCTGTAGCTAGCTACCCAAATCACCTAGTAAGTTTACAACAAATCCCTGCTCTCTGCTTGGCCTTTCACCATAATATGCAGTGGCCAATAAATTTATGTAGATATACCCTGCTCTCTGCTTGTCCTTTCACCATAATACGCAGTGGCCAATAAATTTATGTAGGTATACCCTGCTCTCTGCTTGGCCTTTCACCATAATATGCAGTGGCCAATAAATTTATGTAGGTATAGACAAAAATATTTTATTGCAATACATAAAAAATGGTATAATATTATCTTTATGTTATTGACTAGAATGACAGTCCTAAGCCTGTTCAAGTATGAAGGGAAATCAAATATTATGTATTTTTTTGTCACACAACGTTATGACTCGAGCAAATATCGCCCGACTGAGACTGACTGCATTAACCTGTTTAAATTGCATCTATCAGTCTGACTGTTGACTGATTCAGTCAGTGACTAACTGAGATAACCATTTCATGAAGATAGATACAATTTAAACAGGTTAGTAGTTCTGATGACCTAGTTGAACTAATAGAACTAATAGAATGAACTAGTTCACTGTCCGTAATGTACTAGTACGGAACGAATCTTTAAAATAACCGACCAGGCACAAGACTACCAAGCATCCAGATGGTGTGGATGGTATCGGGAGTTTGCCACGATGTGTGTTCATGAAATTTGGCGGCTGGGATTAATCCGAACAATTCCTTAGAGCGCTCCTCGTGATAAATGCGAAAGAAAATGCAAAGGGCTGCAACATCTTTTCTCAGCGCCAGTTAATCGAGCCGATCGAAAAGGACTCGGTCTTCGACGATTCAAACCGCTCTTAGCTGGATGCGGTCCAGTGGAAGGAGCTGGCTCTGGGCAGTCCCAGCCCAGAGATGGGAACAGTATTCAATGTGAGGCCGAACCTCTGAGTATTTCGATATGGGCAGAGGCAACAATGGGAGTGCCTTGAAAGTGAGGAGAAATGACAAAGGGTTTCTTTTAAGCGGTAAACGCGCAAACTTGTGTCTTCTGAACATTAAACTGGCCTAGATTTAGTTGCAATCAATTTAGACTGGTAATTATAAGTAATTAAGTACTTACATCTAAAGTGCATGTGTCTCCCCGTAGTTTTTTTATTATGATTTTCATTTTGAACTTATATTATTTTTACCACAGAACACTTTTACCCCTAGGGGACAATTTTTAGGAGACAGGACAGGAATATTTTTCAGTATATACAAAGATGCTCTGTGGGAATATAAAATATTGTTGTTTACATTTGGTATGGTTGATAAATGTCTTTTGCTCTTTTGTCTTAAATCTGATATGATCTAGGCTTGGGATATCGATATATCGAAATATCGATATTTTTAATAAAAATATCGATATATATCGTCGATATATTAAATCGCGATATATCGACATATCGATATTTATTTTAGAGTATCGAATTCGTATCAACTTCGATATATTTTAAAATATTGTATTGTTTTTTCGTCGTCCAACCATCAGTAGATAAAATTTTGGACCTTATCCTTACATCATTCAAATGATGACGATATATCGATATTTATCACGCGATATATATCGATGCTGTTTATAAATATAGATTCGATATATATCGATATATTTTTCCCTTTGCCCATCCCTAATATGATTAGCACTATTTATTATTAGTTTGTGACATAGACAAATATAGATCATAGATAAATATACTTTACTTATCTTCACGCACAATCCCTGACGGGGTAGCCAGAGAGAACAGATCGCCAAGTGTCACGATCCTTACATACCTCTTTCGCTTCTTTCAGATTCATTAACTTCTTCATACATACACGTCTAGGTATCCGAGTACTCTTGACCCTCCCCTCTTCGAACAATTTGCTCACATGGTCTTCGAAAGTTAGTCTCGGTCTACCTCGACACCTTTTAATATTAACTTTCAAGCTATATATTTTCTTCACCATTCGGTCTTCACTGATTCGCTCAACGTGCCCAAATTATCGAAGCACGCCCTTATCAATTTTTGTGATAAGGTAATCTTTCAAACCTGCCATATTGCGAATTTCTTCGTTCCGCTTTCGGTCGGCCATGGTAACGCCGCACATTTTACGAAGAGATCGCATCTCCACTGCATTCAACTTGCTTTTATGCTTCTTCTGGCATACCCAGGTTTCGCTGCCATATTTTAAAGTCGGTACAAACACTGCGTTATGTATTGCAAGGCGTCCACTCTTCACTACGCCTTGCCTTTTGACTAACGCAGTCAGGGCACCATTGACTTTGTTCCCGGCAGCGACACGCCTGTCCATATCTAAATCACATCTTCCATCCCGGCTAAAAGCACTCCCCAAGTATACAATTTCATTTACCTGTTCTAGACATTCCTGATTTACCCATGTTTCACACTTCGTTCTCTCTTCGTCCCTTTCAAATACCAGAACCTTAGTTTTATTAGCATTCAAATGGAGACCTTTAATTTCACATTCCTCTTTCATACACGTGACTAATGCCTGCAGTTCTGTCTCTGATGGTGCAATAAGCACTGCATCATCAGCATACAGCAGACAAAGACAATTTACATTAATGTCACCCAATGTTGGGTGACATTAATGTAAATTGTCTGCTGTATGTAATTGTCTGCATCATCAGCATACAGCAGACAAAGACAATTTACATTAATGTCACCCAATGTTGGGTGACATTAATGTAAATTGTCTGCTGTATGCTGATAATGCAGTGCTTATTGCACCATCAGAGACAGAACTGCAGGCATTAGTCACGTGTATAAAAGAGGAATGTGAAATTAAAGGTATAAACAAAAAGTAAACACCCAAACAGCTATCTTTCAGTTTCTGTAAACAGCTGTCGAGATACAGTATGAACAGCCAGGAAGACATGACACAACCCTGTTTTACGCCCGTTTGGACACCAAACATGGGTGACAGGTCATACCCTACCCGCACACAGGCTTTACAGTCACAGTAAAGTGACTGCACAGCCCTTAGCAATCGACCATCCACACCATACCCCGGCAACAGTTCCCACATTTTCTTCCTTACAACCTTATCAAATGCTTTCTCAAGATTCACAAAAGCACAAAAAATCTTCTGGTTAGCAGTCAGAAGCTTTTCCGTCATCATGCGGAGAGAAAACATTTGATCCGTGCATCCTCTTCCAGGTCTAAATCCGCAATGTGCCTCCCATAGAAATCTTTCTGATTTCTCTTGCATCCTACGTGTCAAAACCTTCGAGTAAACTTTACTTGCTAAACTGGTCAGTCTGATCGCCCGATAGCACCCGCAGTCAAAATGTGAACTTTTACCTTTAGAATAGAATAGAATAGAATAATTTTTTATTCAATATTGATTATTACATAATTCTTATTGAAAGTCATTTTTTTATTTACCACTGGTTCGGAAAATACCTCTGTCCTGGGAAGAACCAGCAAGAAACCCAGCGGGATTTTTTTTTCAAACATCACTTAACAATACTTTCGTTTATACAATTTTAAATGATTTATCATAGAACCAGCATGGTGGCGATCACCTTATTCCCAGGGGTTATTTTCATTCATGTATTCCTTGATATTATAATAACCCTTTTTGTACAGTTTCTCTTTAATAAAACTTTTAAACTTGTTTATTGACAAACTTTGAATATGTTCTGGGATTTTGTTGTAAAAGCGTATACAATGCCCCATAAATGAACTACTGATTCTGTGGAGTCTAGTAACTGGTGTTACAAGCTTATGTTTATGTAAAGGTACAATGACTGCGGATCGCCAATCATCCGGGACATCCCCCGTCCGCCAGCACAAATTGCACAGCAGATGAAAGCTGTCCCAGAGGCGAGGCCCACCATACTTGACCATTTCAGCAGTAACTCTGTCTAGTCCCGCAGCCTTACCACATTTCAAACTTCGAATCGCACGTTCAATCTCTTTCATACTGATGACCTCAGTGTCATCGAGGTCCGGGTCTGGCGTACCAGTCACGGCGTCAACCCCGGATCCCTCACTAAGATCAACACACGCATACATTTCTCTATAAAATTCGCTCCATCGCTGCATGACGTCCGATTTTTCTGAGAGGACGTCATTGGTTCTCGAAAGCACTTTGTTCATTCTTAAGGCCGTCGCACCACTTCGTGTCCTTCCAACCTCTTTCCAGAAGAGTTTTGAGTTTTCCTTAAAGTTGTGCGACAACCTTTCGTCCGCTTCCATTCTACACCTTTCACGCACTTCCTCAATCAATGCTTTCGTGTGAACTTTCTGCAGCTTATATCTTTCTTTCATCTTCTCTCTCATATCCTTATCATTACTAGAGGCCAAGTAGTCTAACCATGCTTTCTTCTTCTTCTTTACAGCTTCTTTCACTTCATCATTCCACCATGCATCTCTTTTTTTACTACTGCCTCTTTTAATCGTTTCACACACTTCTTCCGCTGCACTTACCATTCCATCCCTAAGGTTCTGCCATGTTCTTTCCACACATTCTTTTCTGCCATCGATGGTGTCAAGCTTTTCGGCAACCCTCGCATTATATTTGTCGCTAGTATCCGCTTCCTGAAGCTTCCAGCTTCGGATGCGATAGACCGACTGTGGTTCTGTTACTGCCGTCTGGTAGCGCCAACCCGCGAACAGACCCCTAAATCTAGTAATCACTAGATAGTGATCTGTTCCCAGGTCAGCACCCCTGAACACTCGCGTATCCATCATCTGTTTTCGCAGTCGGTCACCCACCAGGAACAAATCGATCATACTTCTCTCATTCTGTCTTTCTCTAGTATACATATGAATTTTCTTGTGATTAAACATAGTGTTTGTCACAAAAGGACCCTTTTCCTTGCATACAGCCAGTATAAGCTTGCCAGCATTATTAACCCTTTTATCGCCAAACTTTCCAAGCACCGACTCGTACCCTGGTCGAGCGGTACCAACCCATCCATTCAAATTACCACATACAACAATTCTTTCGTTTCCCCTAACCAAATCTAGAACTTCTCTTACATTTTCCCAAAACTCCTCCAGCTCAGCCCTGGACGACGAAGCTACCGGCGCATAAACAGCCAAAAGGAATAACTTCGTCAGTCCCAATTTTAAGCGAACCCAGAGAAGTCTTGAGTTCATAACCTTATGTTCAGTCATAACATCGACTGACCGAGACGACAGCAGCACCCCCACTCCCTGGCAGGCGCTCTCGCTCTCCGGGACTCCGGACCATAGAGCTAATGCCCCGCCAGGGAGCTCTTCAGTACCACTGCCCTTCCGTTTGGTCTCCGACATACACACGACATCTAATTCTCTTTCTTTCATTATTTCGATCAACTCATTCGTCTTATCTCTCATGCTTCCTCTAATATTCCACGTGCCAACTCTGCACTCTGTCCTCCACCTTCCGCCGTGTCGGGCTGTGTATGACGGGTGGCGGTCCCCATCGCCGCTTTGCGCGCTGCATTCCACACCAACGGGGACGAGCTGGTGTGCGTCGCCTAGGGGGGACGCCCTAACCCTCGTTGGCATGGGTGCGCAGTTGTGTAGAATTGCAGCCCTGAAAAGGGCTGGCAGGGGTCGCGACGAGCACGCTTCTACAATGACCCCCTCAATGAATGATAGATAAATAAATACGTAGAATGTAGATATGGATTATGGAGTGTAGAGTAGAGAGAAGGAGGACATCTCTATATATGAAAAGTGTCCCTAAAAACGTGTCCAATACGGGTGGCGCTGCAGTAGCATAGGATAAATTAAAAAAAAAGCGCCAAAAGTAATTAGAATAAGATGGAGAAATAAACAAGGACTGACTAATCCGTTTGGTTTTGTACTAGGTACGTAAATAGTTGAGATTTTGTATACTGGCATATTACTAACTACTCTAATCATGAAAATTTTTAAATATTTGAATTCAGCTGACTTCACTCAGTTCACAACAGCTATCTTCACAATGATATTATATATAAAAAAGAGGTAGATATCGCACTAGTGCGCGCAAATTGTTGCAGACAAATTAAGACAATTGTTGTAATTTTATTTAGTCATCCAATAGCAGCGAGCGAAAAAAAGCGTGTCCGTGGCGTGACAATATTGACAATAACATATCCAAAATGCCAAGTTGTGTCTTAAGAAAGTGTACAAACTATGGTTCGAAGATAAATAAGAGTGAAGGAATTTCATAACATACGTAAGTATAATAAAATAATATTACATATTTATATTTTGTCACGATTTTATTTCTCATTTACAAATAAATGTTGAATTGTTAATATGGTGATTCGAAAAGGATAGAGAATATGATTGCCAATATAGCGCGACAAGGACAAATAGAATACGTCATAGATTAACAACCAAAAGCGAAATCGTAGGCACAATACATAGCCTTTATTAGCAGCTTGATCGTGAGTTTTCTTGTTAGTAGTGAGTGCCTTTCTAACATAATATTATAATGATCATAATAAGTTCTGACTTTCAACGTTTTAAAATTAAGATGATATAGAATGAGATTAGTAATAGCGGGCTATTAGATATTTTATTAGTAAAATTAAAATATATGTAATGTACCTAGATAGAACATAATTATTCTCATTATGTTATATTATTTACCTTTGATAGCCTCGGTAAAATTTATTATTATAAAAATCACGATACTTCATTATTTTAACAAAAATAAGGCTTCTGTAATTTCACAATTTCAATTTTACAACTATTGTGTGTAAAAGGGCAATTTAAGTATTTTTTTATTTAGGGGTCACAAACATTTTTGTCCCGTATAGGAATCGAACCCACAGCACTTGGTGAAGCGTTACTAGTGGCATTTAAATCACTATACCACCTGTGCAGTCAATTTTGGTTAATTAATTACTACTATCATTCTTGTATAATTTACCGTAACAATTAAGACAATTTCTTCTATTTCAGGACAATGATGATCTTCCGAAATTTGGCTTACCTATCAGTCTGGTCATTTGGCTCCTATTTGCCAAGTAGCGCGACCATCAGTAAAAAAACGTAAACAGTAAATTATGTAGGTATTCGATAAGTAGGTACATCATTTATCGAAAATACGATTGACAGAACTCAAATTTATTTAGAATTTGTTTGTGAATAAATATATAACAATTTTGTTTATAGTTTTATTTAATATATCATTACCAGTGTAATATGCCTATTATTATATTCAATGTCTCTTCTGTGGCAAATCCGCATACTCTATAATTCACTCGTATACTTCAAGCGCAATACACTACAGACAGTTATCTCTTTCTGTATTTTACGTTCCGTATTATCTATCGCAGTCGTAGTTGAAAATTACTATACACGTATATGTATTTACATTTGTTATAACAACGCAACGATATCTGAACGCCGCTCACTATGAACGTAGTGTATCTTTCCTTTATAATATCATTGTATCTTCATATCGTAGTTTTTAGACGCCAGCGCTATTGTGGTAGGTTTTGGAACCTCTATTTTCAGTAAATAGCAGGACACTTTTTCGACTTTCACCCCTTATAAGATGGTTCTCCTTGTACTCTACACTCCATAATATAGATAAATAAATTGAATTGAGATTAATTTAGATTAATTGAGATAAATAACGTTACGTTGTTGTTTTTGTTACGAAAGAAGGCAGGCAAAGGTCTCAGACCATGCAGCCTACTCTGATTTGTATTTACTTCATAAAAGTTTTCACTATTAGCTGATGCGTCACATTGTAGTGCTTGGTAGATTTTGGCGGCAGCTTGACCAAGTGTACAGTTGATGACGATAATATCTTAAAGCTTCTAAGAGGATAAACCAGAGAAGCACTTATCTTGTTACAACATTTTCACTAATTGTTCACATGTGGGTGATATATATATTTAATACCGGGTGTTTGTGAAACGCTCCCGAAACCTGAAAACGAAGACAGACGACAGTACTAACTATACCTTTGATAATGGGTTATATATAAAATCGATCCTGATAAAAAAAAGTCATCTTTTCACAACGTTTTATTAGCTTTATTAACGCTTCATCGTGTTAGTACAGCTAAATAAAACGATTATTTCATAAAAATCATGAAAATACTTAAACATTAAACCAGCAGTAAAATTTAAAATAAATAAATCACAAGATCAGCTGACTAATGTCAATATCCGCGTCGAAGCCAAACTCTTTTATCTAGCTCGGTACAGGTCCCGTCACGTAAAAAGAACGCTGAGAGACAGTGGAGGGGGTGTGTCTGCGCATGGCTACAGTCGTGTTCTAAAGTAGGGATCTTAGTGTGCGTCCACAGTGAATGCGCGGTGACTTGAGCCTGTTGCGGGCGCGACGGCGGGCGCGTGCCGTGGCCACAGTGACGAGCGAGCTGGAGCGCGCTGTTGATGGGCTTAGACGTATTACAGGTGTTGTAAACTACGGACGAGGATTTAGTATTTCTACTAGACAGTCCGATCCTGAGTTGGGAGATTTTGAACATTAGAGAACGAACGAAAAGAAATAAATAAAACCCGACAAATAAATGGTGAATTTTTTAAATTGTATGAAGAATTGAGATAGTACCCTAGAAAATTCTTTGAGTATACTCGAATGTCCGTGTCAACATTTGATAACGTCCTGAGTAAAAAATCACCTAAATCACTACAGAAAATACAATTTTTTTTACAAAAAAATAATAAAGACGCGCTTACGCCGAGCGATAAGACCGAACTGGTTTGATATCACCGCACCCGCGCATTGGATCGCTTGCTTATTAGGCCTGTAGTGTGGCCAAAACGCGCGGATATGAACGTTTGAAAACTACGCGTGCTATATCGCTCATGCCCGTCGCGCTAGGCGTCCGCCTTAGTCACTACACTATGGACGCAAACGGCGGTTTCATATGTTTGATAATTCGCGCCCGTCGTCGCAACCGCGCTAGGCTCGCACTGTGGACGAGGGCTGACGGAAGTGGTTATATAACTGAATACGGAAGAGGAGTTTTTAAATTTTGTTTGTCGGAACCGGAACCGCAAGAGGAGGAGGAGGAGGCTATTACTATTATAATTATAAAACATAATTATAATAGTAATTAATGGTTTTATTGTAGAATCATAATAAGTACTTTACTAGCTACTTAAAAATTTGGAATAGGTTGGAATTAAAAATAGATAATGTTTACTTGAGCATTATTTTTTATTTCTGTCGTAAAATATAAAGAAGTTTTGTTCGCGCAAAAGCGCTAATGTCAAGCATCGACGTTAGATGGCACTCGGCTCGGCCGATACGGGATGAAGTTCGTGCGTGTTGAACGTCCGAGCTTGTTGAACGGTGGGAGTCGAGAGCGCCCTAGAAAAATTAAGAGTCCAATTCATCGCGTCGAAAGATAAACACGCGTTCTTTATCGGGAAGTCGGAAGCGGAATATGATAGGCGCGTATAGTAAATATACCACTGGGAATCGTAACGCGCATTCCTGTTTTGTTAGCTTCACCCCGGGACTTAGTGTCTAATTCAGAATCTGTATAAGTGGATTCGAGCGTATTAGTTACTAGTGCGGTATTTGATATTCTAGAAATAACGGTGACCTTTGATCCGTACGTTCTGTGTTCATTTCGCGAGTCAAGCGTTATAACAAACGAGAGTTAGTGGCTTCTGTAAGGTAGTTAATCGTACGACAGAGTTAAAGAACTGTCATCGTAGAAAACGAAGAAAGTGACTGCGGAAGGAGACCGTAGTTTGGAGAGGTGCTGAGGGCCGAACTGCTGCAGCTGATAACGGTATAATAAGGTCAATAACACTACCAGCCACACCCAGATACACATCACTGACCCTTACTATCCTAGCACTATACATCCACACGCGACCTGACCCAATCCTGAGGGAGCAGTCGCTTTGGATAGAGGTAAGTAAGCTCCCCTTATAGAAAACAACGCTCCCCCCTGATTGTTTATTGTAATTAGAAACTTAAACCTTGGCGTTTAGGACGCCCGACCTGTACCTGCTTGTAGGTTCTTCCGTTCATGGGCCGCGGAGAATCCTATTCCTGGGATAGGCAGTTGCAGTCCGTAACATTTGGTAGCAGAGCGCGATTCTGGGATCGATTCCCGGTCGATCCACTGACCATAGTGTTTGATAAAAATTAAATAATTTTGGTGGCAGGGAGCGTTGGGTTGATTGGTTTAATTTTGTGTCTACAATCACGCCCGTCCGTAGTACGTAAAAATATTTTTTTTTATTATATACCTAATAATAAAATTCCTTTCTTTGTTGGCTTGCTTTGTTGTTTGCGGGTAAATTTGAAAAGCCGCGCCCGTTTAGCGCGCAAGCGGGATTTTGCGTCATGTAGGTAGATGGTTATTTTTACGTAATCGGTTAATTATCGTTGTCGGATAGTTGTAGTGGATTACTTATCGAAGGGTCGATTTCCGAGCTGGGCATTTTTTGTTGATCGACCGTGATGTGTGTCTTCGTTTATGTAACTTTCGTATTGTAATTTGTATTTGAACTAAAGAGTAGTAATTTGTACAGATGGGCGTGCCTCAAGGCTCAATTCTCGGCCCCTTTCTGTTTCTTGTATATATTAATGACTTACCTTACATAGTAGGAGATAACCATGATATAGTATTATTTGCAGATGACACTGCTTTAATTTTCGAATTAAGTCGATATTTGCTAAAATATGACGAAGTAAATAATGCTATATCTAAATTAGTAAATTGGTTCAATGTCAATAATTTGCATTTAAATGGCACTAAAACTAAATGTATGAAATTTATGACTCCAAATGTCAAACAATTAAATACTAATGTAATTTTAAATGTGGAGAAACTGAGTCTTGTAGATACCACCATTTTTCTTGGAATCACACTAGACGCGAAGCTTCAATGGAGCCCCCATATATCAAAGCTAGCAAGCAGACTTAGTTCTGCAGCATATGCTGTAAAAAAGATTAGAAGTCTAACTAGTGTTGAAACAGCTAGACTAGTTTACTTTAGCTATTTCCATAGCATAATGTCGTATGGTATTTTGCTATTGGGACACGCAGCTGACACTGAAATTATATTTGTTTTGCAGAAGAGGGCCATAAGAGCAATTTATGATTTAAAGCCTAAAGAGTCGCTGCGACAAAATTTAAGGAAATTAATATATTAACTCTGGCCTCTCAATACATTTATGAAAATGTAATGTACGTACACAAAAATAAAAGTAGTTTTACAAAAATAAGTGATATTCATTCTGTAAATACTAGGAACAGACACAAGCTAGTAGTACCAGTTACTCGACTCCATCGAGTCAGTAATTCATTCTTGGGGCGATGTATACGGTTTTACAACAAAATTCCAGAAAATATACAAAATTTGACCTGATCAAAGTTCAAAAACTTTATTAAACTAAGTTTGTATAAAAAGGGTTATTATAATATTAAAGAATTTATAGATGATAATAACCCCTGGAGGTGAGGTGATCGCTCCCAAACTATTTCTAATTTGTTGTGTTGTTAATTTCTGTAACATACATGATTGTAAGCTGTTATTTAAAAAATAAAGTCCCGCTGGGTTTCTTGCTGGTTCTTCCCAGGACAGAGGTTTTTTTCGAACCAGTGGTAATTATACAAAAGAGTGACTTTCAATAAGTATTATTTATAATCTATATTGAATAAAAAAAGTTTCTGTTTCTGTTTCTGTATTTGCGTAATTTGAATTTAACTTGATTTGATCGCACTAGTATTTGTTATTGTTAATTTGATTTGTCTTTTGTTTTGTACTAACTTGTATTTGATTTGATAAGTAGCGGTTCTTATTTGTTTAATTTCTATTCAACTCGATTTGATAGGAACAGCATTTGTTAGCTGTTAATTTTTTTTGTATTTGTTATTTGTTATTTTTGTAATTGTGCTCGAGCCGCGTCGTAATTTGTATTTAGTAGTGATGTCCTCGCCCAAGATGCTAATCCGTTGCCTGCGGACTGAGTTACGCTGGGCCACCAGCGCCCATGCTTTGATAGGTCGACCGAATAGGATCCATAACTTGATGAAGCGGTTCGAGCAGGTCGATGCTCGAAGGGCTGCAGTGGAGGAAGCTTACGCTGAGCTCGAGGATTCGGATGTGGAAAAGGGAGTCCTGGACTCTTGCTTCGCAGACTACGAGCAGTTCTTTTCGCTCACGGACGAGTTGATCGAGGCTGAAGGCAGGTATGCCGAGGAGGCGCGTGAAGCTCGGACGAGTGGCCTGCCCGAGTCCTTTCGGAAGCAGCCTCAGCCGGAGCTGTTGGGTCGACTCCCAACTCTGGACTTGCCAAGGTTCTCCGGGGACCTTCGTTCGTCTTTTCGACGGCCTAGTGGACGCCCGGAGTGACTTGACCCCGAGCCAGAAGATGGCGTACCTCCTGGCCTCACTGGAGGGGGAGGCCCTGGGCGTTGTCAGCCATTTGAGCTTGTCGGACGACGCCTATCAGACTGCTCGGGACCTCCTAGCCAGAAGATACGCCAACGTCCGGCGAATCGCGGACGAACATGTTAAGCAGCTGCTAAGCCTCCCGCTGCTTAGTGATCGGGCCAGACTACGTCCGGACCTGTTGCATCCAGTCTTGGTGGCCTGTAATACGTTGAGGCGGCTGGATTTACCAGTGGGCGAATGGGCCTTTTTGTTGCTCCGCATCGTGCTGTCCCGCCTACCTCTTAACCTTAGAATACTTTTTGAGGAGAGGTACGGCGGGGACGAGTCCTCCTATATTCCGCCCTTCTATGACCTGCTGCGGTTTTTGGAGGAACAGTGCCGACAGATCGAGCACGCGGCGGGCACCGTTGACGACTTACGAGCCGTGCCCAGTGAGAGGCGGAATCCGCCGGGCAAGTCGTCGTCAACCCCCTCCTGCTCCTATTGTCGAGCATTTAATCACCGGGTAACGTCTTGCCCGAAATTATTAAGTAAGCCGGTTCCGGCGAGGCGAACTATCGCCAAGGAGCGCCAATGGTGCTACTCATGTGTGGAAGGGCACCTCCAGCGAGACTGTCCGCACCGGCGTCCCTGTTTGCATTGCCAGGGCAATCACCATTCCGTACTGTGCCTGGGTGCGAACGGCGTCTCCTCTCGGGGCGCTGCCAGGCCCTCGACCCCCACGGGCGGGGGCGCTCCGCCACGCCCTCTGACGGGCGACGCTTGGCGCCCGCCGGCTATCCAACAGGCCCCTAGGTTTGAAAGGGGTCCCTCCCCCGACCAGTCGGGGGGTAATTCCCCCAGGGGCGGGGGTGTCATCACCCCCCCTCAGCGTGCGGAGAGGAACTTCACGGCCACTCATCAGTCCACTGGACCCTTCTCACTCCCGTTAGCTGAGTGGCCGCGACTGGTGTACCACTGTACCCCATTTGATGGAGGCGGCCCTAGCTAGCTGCCGCCTTAACTCCCGCCACGGCCGCCTCTACTGAGCCTTAAGCCGTCAACAGTCCACTTGTCAAGCTGTTCTGTTGCCGACGGCCTCAGTGAGGGCGTACAACCCGAGTGGTGACTGTTAGCGGTTGCGCTCTGTTAGTCTCGGGTTCACGCGGTGTGGCCTCCACTTGGTGGTGGGAAGATTAGGGCCCCCTGGAGCGTTGACTCACGCTCTCAAGGGGTATTAGATTTGGTTTTGGTCTAGCACTTAATTAAAATTAAAAATGCTTTTGGGTTTTCCGCGAAATTCATATTGTAGCAGTTGTGATTAAAAGAATTGAATTTAAAATACTCCTTTAAATGCTGCTGCATATGTTTTGTAAATACATTTGGTCACTGCGTTTGTTGTTGCACGAAAAATTGAGATTAAATTGTGTGCCCTTTTTTTTAATGCTTGTGCGTATGCTTTGTAATTGTATTTGATTGTCGCGTCTGCTGCTGAAAGGAAAGTTTGAATTCATTTGAAATTTAATGACGCGCTATTTTGAATATTATGTATATGTTTTGTGATAGTGTTTAATCATTTTGCTTTGTGATAAGGAATGTTGAAATTAGATAACCCTGTTTGTGCCGAAGGGAATAAGAGTCAATTCTCTTTTGGTTTAGATTTCGTTGGCACTGTCTAAGATATTTATTTGAAATAAGAAATAGGGCTATCTCTTACGTTTATTGTTTTGTTTACTTTGTCAAGTTGACCTATGTGCATCGGTGATTACTTGTTTTAATTAATTCTGTAATTGAACATTGATGCTTTTGAAAAATTTGTTGAGATATGAGCATAGGACTACCTGCCTAAAGGGTTATCTGGTTTGTAGATTATCAGATGGAAATCAGCTGTCGCACCATTTGGTAAATGATTGTAGGTGGATGGCTTGGTTATGCCTACTTGTTTGAAAATTCATACTAGGGACTATCTGTGCGTTTCGTTCGGCACTCCACAGACGACGTTCATGGGGAATTTGGGGGTGCGCTCTGCACTGAAGCTTGGGAGGTCCCTTTGGGCCGCTTCGTGTCGCGTCGCTGTTTGCGGACCTGATCCGGTCGGATTGCGGAACTAATCATAAGAGCGCAGATAGGTGTTTGAAGGAGGTCGTCGGACTTCTGTCTAGGAATAGGACTTATTTATGTGCTGCGATGTCCAGGAAGGGCATCCAGTTAGACCCTCCGGCTAGCCCACGTTGGGGCTGTAATTTTGAGGCGTTGGTTAGGGTTGCAAGTTCTGATGGGCTGCGTAAGGTGGCCTGGTTAGGTTGTAGATTCGGTCTTGCAACTTGCCGTCGCGACCCTGTCCCGCTGACCGGTAGGCTCGCGGACCTAAATCCTTATGTCTGGGACGGGGGTTTGTTCGCGCAAAAGCGCTAATGTCAAGCATCGACGTTAGATGGCACTCGGCTCGGCCGATACGGGATGAAGTTCGTGCTTGTTGAACGTCCGAGCTTGTTGAACGGTGGGAGTCGAGAGCGCCCTAGAAAAGTTAAGAGTCCAATTCATCGCGTCGAAAGATAAACACGCGTTCTTTGTCGGGAAGTCGGAAGCGGAATATGATAGGCGCGTATAGTAAATATACCACTGGGAATCGTAACGCGCATTCCTGTTTTGTTAGCTTCACCCCGGGACTTAGTGTCTAATTCAGAATCTGTATAAGTGGATTCGAGCGTATTAGTTACTAGTGCGGTATTTGATATTCTAGAAATAACGGTGACCTTTGATCCGTACGTTCTGTGTTCATTTCGCGAGTCAAACGTTATAACAAACGAGAGTTAGTGGCTTCTGTAAGGTAGTTAATCGTACGACAAAGTTAAAGAACTGTCATCATAGAAAACGAAGAAAGTGACTGCGGAAGGAGACCGTAGTTTGGAGAGGTGCTGAGGGCCGAACTGCTGCAGATGGTAACGGTCTAATAAGGTCAATAACACTACCAGCCACACCCAGATACACATCACTGACCCTTACTTTCCTAGCACTATACATCCACACGCGACCTGACCGAATCCTGAGGGACCAGTCGCTTTGGATAGAGGTAAGTAAGCTCCCCTTATAGAAAACAACGCTCCCCCCTGATTGTTTATTGTAATTAGAAACTTAAACCTTGGCGTTTAGGACGCCCGACCTGTACCTGCTTGTAGGTTCTTCCGTTCATGGGCCGCGGAGGATCCTACTCCTGGGATAGGCAGTTGCAGGCCGTAACAAGTTTGTAACAAGAAAACTTAAGCTAAGGGTGTCACTCCGTCCATTATATCGTCTTGGGTCACATGGAAGCCAGATGTCGATGGTGTGTTGGTGGTACTGGATGCTACTTCATCATCACTTTCATCTTCGCTTGATCTTCCGTCATCAGAATCATTATCATCAATGCGAATGATATATGTTTCCGTCATCAGGTCGACCACATGGTAATTTTTTCGGTATTCTTCCTCAATACTTTTAACTTTACTGCAAAATTTTCGCCAATCACCTTCTCATATCATATTTACCTTTTCGTTAACTAATTCAATCATAAAACAATAGATATAAATAATTTTTCTTTCCTTCCTTTTTAAAACCATCGTCGCATTTCGTGCAAAGAAAGCTGTGTGTGCGACTGTATTTTGGGAAACATTGAATTTTCAAAGCGCGGGAAGAATGAGGAACCAATAGCGTGTATTTAATATACATTTAACCAGTTCAGTGCGGATGGCACGCCACGCGTGCCATCGATTACTTTTGCGTGTGGCGTTATGAAACACGAGTCGTGTCTTTATAAAAATCGTTATAACTCGCTCAAATTGCGTTTTTGGAAAATTTATCCAGAACAAAATATTCATTATTTTGCATGTAGTTCATACACGCGGCTTCGTTTCTGGATATTTTGAAAATTTGAAATTTTTAGGGGTTGACAACCTTTTTTTAACTTGTACATGGTACTCTTTTTACTTTGTGGGTTTTCAATCATGTTGTGGAAAAATAGTCTAATAAGTAACAAATAATAGCACTCATTGCGATCGCTCACAAACTCTAGTTGTAAATAAATTTATAGAAAACAAGTGTCCTGTTAAAGACAAACAATGCGTTTGTCTTATTGTTTAATTTTGCTTAAAATGGTTGAATTGCCGTCGTATTACTATCATATGGCCGAATAGACCTACGAAGTACCATGTGCTCTTGTGATATGGTATAAGGTTTATTTTTGCTTGAAACCGTTCATGCATAAAAAAAGTTCGCTAATAAATAGTCTTTTGTCAATCTGCCACTGTATAGCTCCGGCGTTTGTTTCCTTTTGAAAACACTTGTTTTGCTATTCTTACTAATTAGACGTTTTCGAATCGACTTTACTTTTACATTTGTATAACATTAAATAATATTTAACATTTGTAAATATTAATCAATCATAAACCTTATTTTTTTCCAAATTAAGGTTCTTGATTGTTTGATATTTACAAATATTATTATTAGGTGAAAATTTAATTTATTAAAAACCACGGTTTTCCAGGGTGATTTAGCTGTACCTACTTATATAAATATTTTTTTTACTCTACATAAAAAGTCACTAACTCTCAATTTCAAAGAAAACACGTAAAAAAACACGTTGTTACCCACTAAAAACAAGTATCCTTCCATTTGTAACTTATGTTTGATGTCAAATAAACTTAATTAGGTCTAAACAAGTAAAAAAAGCATAAAAAAGAACATTACTTTTACACATGGCTGATGGCACAATAGGCATGTCATCAATGTCTGTGGAGCACAACACGCCAGGCGTGCCATGAAATATTTGTTCGCCACCACAGGTAAAAGTTGTCGAAAATCGGTGCCGCAACGAATCGGTTAATAGAATATACATTTAATACCCAAATAGCACCACTTTATAGCTCATCCATACTTAATTAATATTATAAATGCGAAAGTGTGTTTGTTTGTTTGTTTGTTTGTCCTTCTTTCACGTCGCAACAGAGGGTCGGCATGGCATGATTTTTTGTATGGGTATAGTTCGGTGGCTGTAGAGTGACATAGGCTACTTTTTCCGCGGAAAAACATCTCATTCCCGTGGGAAAATCGAATATGTTGCAAAATAAAATTCAGCTAGGTGGCGCCACCGTGATTCTACAAGACGGACGACGGTACGATGGACGAACACAGAAGGTCAGAATATCTGGATTATTATGTCTTTTTACCAAAATTAAGATAAAAAATGTATGGATCTGTATTTTTCCACGCAGGACCGGGAAGAGAGCGATAAAAAACATAAAATTCACCAGCTGATTTTCTTCAAACGTTTTGGTGCATTGTAATTCACAGAATAGGCGATAACCTCGCAGACGATATTAAGTAATATAAGGGATATAAATAAAGGGTTACAGGCGTGATTATAAGTATGGATCAGAATTACTATCACCACCTGTCACGCTTTCACCCTTAACTATTACTTAACTGTGGTAGAAACAGTTCTTAGTAAGCCTTATTAATAAGCCTTAGTAATATTTATTGAACGGAAATGAATACAGTTCTTATATGTGGTTATGCATGAATCGGTATTACAATAAGAAAAATTGTGCAAAATTATAAGAAAAATATTTTTGAGAGTTCTTATTAACTAACGTATACATAGTTTAAATTGATTCCGCTAGATGTCGTTACTAGGTTTTTAAAACGCGGTAACGATATGTTTCCTGACATGTACTTAACTCCCGCCGTTGAGCCGCGCGTTAACTAACAGTGCATACGGTACCTATACGCTTAAATTGTTTTTATTTCATAGCTTATTCGACTACCTGCTTTCGATTTCAGTTAGCGATACCTCGTTGACAGTTTTTCCGTTAACGAAACGTTAACGTTGATTTAACGTTGTCAACTAGTTAATCAACTAGTTAAATTCGTCAACGAGTTAACGTACTACTAATGTCAACTTGCAACGTAAACCGTTAATTCATTGAGCGGTTTTAATTCAACGTTACGACGTTCAATTTTAGAAACAATTTGATTCAATGTATGTATTGGAAATCGTTTGATTGATGGTTCTACTTCGATGACTTTCCCTTCATATTTTTTCTTTAGGCTTAGGACTAATTGCTATTGCTGGGCAATTAGCTATAAATCATATTCTACTCAGGCATATTTAAAAGATCATCTGTTTCTATGTGCGCAAATCATTTATTATTTACAATATGTTTTTATAGATTTGTTTTTTATTTAAATATTTTTTATTTTATTTTTTTCATTTTTTCGATATGCAGCCACGATTCACTGTTACCCCAGTACATCCCCCACATTTTTAATTTTGTACCTTATGTGATCCTATTTTATGGAAATATACACAATTATATTAACACAAACAAATTGACACAGTAACTATAAACATTAACTAAGAAGTCTAAACTCTAAACATTTACGATAAGCCGCAAAATAACTTCTGAACTTCCGCGCAACTTGTAATAAACTGTCAATCAAAAAATTAAAGAAAGTGAATTTCCTATCGTTGTATAATATATAAACAAACTAGTTTAATTAACTTATTTCTCTCAGACGGCACGAGCGGGGAGCGCCATTCCACCAATATCGTCATAAGTACTATTCTTAAAATAAATATTTCGAAAATAAGCTCTTTTTTAGGTTACTTAGAGTTCAAATTGTATGACATGACCATCGCTCACAATCTATGACGTTATTATCAACGTAAGTTTTTTAATTTTCTCAGTTCGTTGCGTTAACGAGACGCACGAGTTAAATTCATAAACGTCGTTGACGAATTCAACTAGTTGATTCATAAACGGTAAACGTTAATACGTTGAGAGAAGATCAACGGTTGATTCAACTAGTTCGTTGATTCAACGCTCATCGCTAATTTCAGTTGTTTGTTATTTGCTTTGTGATTTGGTTAAGGTTGAATGGATTTATATTGGCTTTCATTTTCGGATTTGTGTATTTTCTAAGCATGGGTGTTTTCAGATTTTGGCTGCAACGGTTACATAACTGATATTTAGTTTTCATATCGTTTTTGAAAACCGTTTTCAAATATCGATATCAGTAGTAATGGTTTACAACCGAAACATAACCTAAAATCAGGGGGTATGAAATCCCTCAGCTTGCAGCTTGCTTTACGTTGATACTAGTGCCATCTCACAGTAAAAGTACAATTTTTCCCGATATTTTTACATAATCTATTAAAAGATGGCGCCACTGTGGGTATTTATTATTTATATCGAAGCCTAAATCATGCTAGCAAAGTTTTGAAATACGCCGGTATATATATATATATATATATATATATATATATGTGTGTATACCGGCGTATTTCAAAACATAAATATATATATAGAATAATTCTTTGTAAATTAAGGAAGCAATTCACACCATGGTTTTCTCAAACATAATAAATATTTACATAGAACAAATTAGTTAATTTCTAAATTGATTATATTATATATTGATATATAGATTAAATTGATTTCCATTTAATTTTATTGAAATATGTACGAAATAATACTAAATCTAGGTGATAGCGCCCTCTAGTGTAATTTTCAGTAATTTATCATCCCTACGCCGTCTACAAAAGCGCAGAAGAAACTTTCCTCGTTTCGTCACCTAATTATTTTTCAGAGTGGCTCATCTATGCCTGAAAACTGTAGAACGAGTACAACATTTATTTTACGAATTATTTCGATTATTTTAGTTTAGAAGTCAGAGGCTCCAATATAATCTTATAGGTATGTAATATTTAGACATGTATGTTAATATATAATTTATGATTGTTATGCAGTAATATAGTCTTATAAATTTCTAAAATTACATTCTATCTATTCTCAATTATGTCTATAATGTTTATACCCATATTTTCTTAAAGTGGGACGTAGGATCAGAGTTTGATTTCGAAGTCTATAATTAAACTGTATCCATAAGTAGTAAACATAATTTATATATATAGAAAATTATTATAGGTACATAGTTTATTTATTATTATTATATTAATAATCATTGTTTTTTTATAATGATTATTTAAGTTGGCGATTTACCTTCATATACTTAACTAGGCTTAGGACTGACAGGAAAGTTTTAAAACAGATGTACAAAATGCAAACAAATATTACAAATAAATGCTCAAACGCAACGTCAAAAATTAATAATTTTACAGATAGTTTCATAGTGAACGGCACACGCTACCAATGTCAAGTGCGTAATTGTTTCGTTTAAAAAAAATAATCAAATTCTAACTTTCACATAAACAAAAGTTGCCTAAACCAAAATATAATGTGATGAAACAAATCTAGGTCTAGTGCCTAATGTCCTAAAGATCATTTAAATCTGACAACTCTCATAACTACACAAAAAAAAATAAGGCAATTTTAACCATTTAAAATTCGACCTTATTGTTAAGAAAACTTATAATTATATTTCACTACGTGCACCGTTTTATGATAACAACCAAAACATCGCAATGAAATCCATATTCGCTTCATCTCTTTCATACGTATTTATGATACTGTCGCTAGAACGAGAAACAACGAATATCAAAGGACATCGGTGAGTTTTGGTTTTGGACCGTTTTCGGTTTTTGGCATATCGTTACAGTTTGCGTTTTACGTTTCGTACGTTGGTTAGTTGATTTTGGGTTTTGGTTGGATATGTGATAACGGTTATGTTCTTAGGTTTATCGATATGATATGATATTTGATAACATAACGTTATTAGTTACGTTTTGATATATCGGACTCATGCCTAGTATTTTCTTGGATCGGTTTTGTTGATTTGGTTGGTATTCCTTTATACATATTTAGACTCTGGCTTTGATCTTGGATTTTGTTTATTTAGAATCGTGAATTTGTTTTCGTTGTTTTAGGTCGTTTAACAATATTTCAAAGGATTATTAATAGTATAGATAGTGTATACGGTACCTATACACTTACTTCTTTTTTCGTTGGTTATATTTATATTAACTACTGCTATCGATTTCGGTTTTCTGCGATTTGTTTTGTGATTTGGTTTAAGTTGATTCGATTTTTTTTAGCTATCGTTTTCGGATTCGTGTTGTGTCTTGAATTGCTTTTGTTGTTTTGATTTTAAAAAATATTTAAAAGGAATATTTATTCCTTTTAGATATTTTGGATTTGCTTTTAAAAAAAATATTTAATATGAAATTTAATTCCTTTTAGGTATTTTAACGTTTTTTTATAAATAGGTTTTTTGTTACTTCATAATGCCTCGCAAACGTAAGTCCAGCCTTTCAAGAGTATCTTCTTAACGACAAGCGAAAAGATTAGCTCGATCGCTAGAATCTTTAGAAGATGCTGAACTGAGAAGGCAAGAACAAGCAGAGCGTCAGGCTGATTTTAGAGCACTTGAGACACCTTCTCAACGTCAGCAAAGGCGACTTGAACAGACAGAGCGTCAGGCTACTTTAAGAGCTTCCGAAACACATTCTCAAAATCAGGAAAGGCGTCTTGAACACGCAGAGCGTCAAGCTACTTTAAGAGCTTCTGAAACACCTTCTCAAAGTCAGCGAAGGCGTCTTGAACAGGCAGAGCGTCAAGCTACTTTAAGAGCTACTGAAACACCTGATCAAAGTCAGCAAAGGAGTCTTGAACAGGCAGAGCGTCAATCTACTTTAAGAGCTACTGAAACACCTGCTCAAAGTCAAGAAAGGCTATTCGAACAAGCGGAACGTCAGGCCGCCTTAAGAACCGTGGAAACACCTGATGAAACTCAACACAGACTCAATGAGCAAGCTGAACGTCAATCTACTATAAGGGCATCTGAAACACCAGAACAGACACAGGCGCGAAGAGATGCAGATGCACAGCTCCAAGCTGAACGTCGACAAAATTCTCAAAGAAACAATTGGTCGGTTTTTAATGACGCAGCATTCAATTATGATCCGTTGATTGATTATAAAAATCACAGGTTAGTTGTTATCGGGCTGATGGACAAGGCGTGTCGATTTTGCAGCGCTTTAAAATGGAAAGATGAGACCGCAGGCATGTGCTGTTCCAATGGCAAAGTGTCTCTTCCGTTACTTGGGGAACCAGAAGAACCTTTGAAAACTCTCTTTTTATATGATGCTAATGAGTCACGGCGCTTTTTAAACAGGATCCGGAAATATAACTCATGCTTTCAAATGACGTCCTTCGGAGTTGACCGGGAAATAATAATGCCGGGATTTTCGCCTACATTTACGGTGCAAGGGCAAATTTATCATAGATTAGGTTCACCTTTTCGAGCTGAAAACGAACAGCATAAATTTTTACAAGTATATTTTATGGGTGACGAAGAAATTGAGGTAGACCGTCGCTGCCAATTTATCCAGCGAGTTGAGAGAGACACAGTGTTCAAAATTCAAGGATTCTTGCATGAACGTAACATTTTAGTCAAAACATTTAAAACTGCTTTAGAAAACCTACCTGAAGAGGATTATAAAGTCGTCATTCACGCAGATCGGACCCCTCGAGGAGAGCATGAAAGACGCTACAATGCACCTTTGATAAACGAAATAGCAGCCGTTAAATAGTGGTGATCAATTTTCTTCACGAGACATTGTCTTGCGAGCACGTGATAATACGTTACAACGGGTAGCCGATACACACAAGTTTTATGACGCTCTGCAATACTCATTGATTTATTGCAAAGGACAAGAGGGTTATCATTTTCAAATTCCACTCATTAACCCGGTCACAAAGGAGCCTACTCCGAACAAAAAAGTATCATGTATGGATTTTTATGCGTATCATATGATGTTGCGAGAAAATGATTTTAACCTCTTAGCCCGGTGTAGACAATTATTTCATCAATTTTTGGTAGACATGTATGTGAAGGTAGAAAGTGAACGTCTCCGTTATATATCTTTAAATCAAAAAAAGCTGCGCGTTGAGAATTATATACATTTACAAGATGCAGTTTCTAGCGACGCTACTGTAAACCACAGAGGTTTAGGTAAAATGGTAATTCTGCCCTCATCATTCGTTAACAGTCCCCGCTACCTACATGAGTACACACAAGACGCATTCGCCTATGTACGAACTTACGGAAGACCTGATCTTTTTGTTACTTTTACTTGCAATCCCACATGGAAAGAAATAACCGAGGAGCTAATGCCGGGCCAAAAAAGTACTGACAGACACGATTTAGTTGCTAGAGTATTTAGATTAAAAGTACAAAAATTAATGTATGTAATTAACAAAGGGAAAATTTTCGGAGAGGTGCAGTGCTTCATGTATTCAATTGAATGGCAAAAAAGAGGATTACCGCATGCCCACATTCTAATATGGCTTAAAGAGAAGTTGCGGCCCAGCCAAATAGACGACATAATAAACGCCGAGATTCTGGATCCTAAGCAAGATAAAGAATTGTATGATACCATGGTCCGAAATATGATTCACGGTCCATGTGGAGCACGAAATTCAATATTGCCATGTATGAAAGAAGGAAAATGTACAAAGAAATTCCCTAAACAACTATTAAAAGAAACAGTGCATAATGACAATGGCTACCCTTTATACAGACGCAGAGCTCCCGAAAATGGTGGCAGGAAAGTTACAATCAAATCTCGCTCTGGAGCGTTCGAAAACTTAGATAACAGCTGGATTGTCCCGTATTCGCCCATTCTATGTAAAATGTTTAATGCCCACATTAATGTAGAAGCATGTAGCTCTGTCCGTGCAATCAAGTATATCTGTAAGTACATAAATAAAGGAAGCGACCAAGCAATATTTAATCTCAGGAGTGAAGGTGAGGCAAATCCCGTTAATGAAGTACAGACCTTTCAAGCAGGGCGTTATGTCAGCAGTAACGAGGCAGCGTGGCGTCTCCTTGGCTTCCTTTTACACGAAAGGCACCCAACAGTTACTCACCTTGCTGTGCACTTAGAAAATGGAGAGCGTGTATATTTCACCGAAAGAAATTTCCAAGAAAGAATTGCATCACCGCCAAAAACTACACTAACAGCCTTCTTTCAACTTTGTCAAACCCCTTTGCAAAAACGTTGTTATATTCTGAAGTACCCCGCTATTATACTTGGAACACATCTAGGAAGGAGTGGAAACGCCGTATTCAAGGCGCGCCTGTTGCAAATTGGCCCGGTGTAAAGTCATCAGATGCCCTTGGTCGTGTGTATACCGTCCATGTAACTAATTTTGAATGTTTCTGTTTACGATTTCTGCTGCACCATGTTCGGGGTCCTACAGGATATAAAGACTTTAAACTGTCAACGGTCAGGAATGCCCAACTTATAGAGTAGCATTTGAAGCTCTGCATCATTTAGAAAACGATAATCACTGGGATGAAACCATGGAGGAAGCTGTGCAGTGCCAGTCACCAGCCAAAATTAGGGATCTTTATGCAACTCTCATATCATCTTGCGGGCTATCTAATGCACATGAATTGTGGGACAAATATAAAGAGTACACGGCGGAAGATATTTTGCGAAGGTTACAGCAGACATACGTGAACATGACATACAATGAACACATTTATAATGAAGCACTTGGAAAAATTGAAGATAAAGTAATGGCAATAGTTGGGAAAAATTAAACGACTTTGGAATGATAAGCCCTCAGCGAACAACCGAAAATGAACTAAGTGATGAAATTATACGTGAAACAAACTAGCTAACTAGTCGATATACCAGCTTTGCTGCTGCAAAGCTGGTATATCGACCAGCTTTGCAGCAGCAAGTAGCCGAATTTGTACCCCGCTTGCTTCCCGAACAAAAACGAGTTTTTGACAAAGTATTAGGACAAATTGAATCTGGAAATGGTGCACTTTTCTTTTTAGATGCCCCTGGAGGAACTGGGAAGACATTTTTGTTAAATTTATTATTAGTGCAAGTACGGAAAGCTAAAAACATTGCTGTGGCCGTAGCTTCCTCCGGAATAGCAGCCACGCTGCTAAGCGGGGGCCGCACTGCACATTCTGTTTTAAAACTCCCTCTAAATCTAGCCCAGGAAGAATCGCCGATCTGCAACTTTAGCAAAAATAGTGCACGAGGTATAATGCTACGACAATGCAAACTTTTAGTGTGGGACGAAAGTTTAATGTCGCATAAAAAATCTGTAGAAGCACTAAATCGAACGCTCCAGGATTTGCGCAGCAATACCGATGTAATGGGAGGAATGGTGGTTTTACTGGCTGGTGACTTTCGCCAAACTTTACCTGTCATTCAAAAGGGCACACCTGCAGATGAAATTAAAGCATGCCTCAAGTCGTCTATTTTATGGAACAAGGTGACAAATTCAGTTTAACTACGAATATGAGAGTGCATTTGTATAATGATATCAATGCTGGAAACTATGCTGACACACTATTAAAAATTGGCGATGGGCGGTTGGAAACGGATGCTGAGGGCTGCGTTAAATTGACGAGAGATTTTTGTAATTTAGAACAGAGTCATTCCGAATTAATTGCGAGCGTTTGTTCAGATTTAACGAACAACATGCATGAAGACAAATGGTTATGTGAAAGGGCGATTCTTGCACCAAAAAATGAGAGCGTTAACATAATAAATTCAGATATATTAAGCGAAGTAGCAGGAGAAATAACAGAGTATTTGTCAGTAGACACAGTTATGGACACAGAACAGAGCACTTCATATCCCGTAGAGTTTCTAAATTCTCTAGAGTTGTCAGGTGTGCCCTCAAATAAGCTTCAATTAAAATTAGGCGTCCCAGTCATTCTAATGCGAAATTTATATGCTCCTCGGCTATGTAACGGGACAAGACTGCGTGTGACACATCTTGGACGGAACATAATCGGTGCTACAATATTGACAGGCGTAAGAAAAGGTGAAAATGTTATTATACCACGGAACCCTATAATTCCCACAGATCTTCCTTTACAATTCAAAAGGTTGCAGTTCCCTATGCCCTCAGTTTTGCAATGCCAATTAATAAAGCGCAAGAGCAAACGTTACAGATAGCGGGGGTCAATTTAGAAAAACCGTGCTTCTCTCATGGTCAGCTGTATGTAGCATGTTCGCGTGTCAAATGCCCAGAATCTCCACATTCTTTCCCCGAATGGAAAAACATATAACATTGTGTACAGTAGTAGCGTCTTAAAATAGTATTCAGTTAGCTTTGTTTCCAAAATTCCTACAATCAATTAATCAGAATTCCCACAGACCTTCCCTTTCAATTTAAAATTTCCTATTTAGCTCAGTTTCTTTTCAATTCGAAATACTGCACCTCTGACGGACCTATTAAGCTCAGTTTCCTTTCAACTCAAAAGGCTGCATCTCTGACGGAACTTTTACTTGGCTCAGTTTCCTTTCAATTCAGAAAACTGCATCTCTGACGAATCAATTTAGCTCAGTTTCTTTTCAAAAGTCTGCATCCCTGACGGATAATTATGCTCAGTTTCCTTTAATTAAAAAAATATCCCATTTCCATTTGGAATAAACAGGCTATTTTCATGCTTTCCTATACGCTGCGTTTCAATACATTTAAATAGGCTGACGAATCAATTTTGCTCAGTTTCCTTTTAATGGCTGCATCTCTCACAAATCTACAAATTCAGTTTTCTTTCAATTCAAAAAGCAATGGATAGTTCATTTCCCAGTGACCATGCGGGCGAAGCCGCGGGTAACAGCTAGTTGCCCAATATGACAAGCCGGAAGCGTAAACAGATGTACTATAGATACTGATACGTAGGAATGAAGCCGTTAATTAGTGAAGCGCCATGATTTACGTTTAGATGCTTTAATGCTATTATGTTATTAGTCGCATGTTTGTGGTTATTAGTGTAGCCAGTGGAAGGAAAAGGGGAGATCTCTCGTCGAGCAAGGTGTTAAGCCCGGGTAGCGGCTAACGCTCCGAGTGTTAGTTCGGAACTATTCTATATAATATATATAATAATATATATAGTAATACCTTTATTTAAATCTGGTACTACATTAGACCCCGCCAATTTTAGACCTATTTCTGTACTACCAACACTTTTCAAAAAATTATTCTTGATCAAATGTTAAATTTCTTTAATATAAATAATTTACTTCATAAAAATCAATTTGGTTTCACAAGGGGTCGCTCGACAACTGATGCCGGTGTTGAGCTGATTAAATATATATTTAATGCATGGGAGAATTCACAGGGTGCTTTGGGTATATTTTGTGACCTATCCAAAGCATTCGATTGTGTTCACCATGAAACATTAATCAGGAAACTTCAACACTACGGTGTAAGAAGTGATGCTCTTAAATTAATTATTTCATATTTAAGTAAGAAAACGCAAAAAGTTGTCATTAACAGTATGAGTTCTTCCGGGTCGATGGTACAGATAGGCGTGCCTCAAGGCTCAATTCTCGGCCCCTTTCTGTTTCTTGTATACATTAATGACTTACCTTACATAGTAGGAGATAACCATGATATAGTATTATTTGCAGATGACACTTCTTTAATTTTCAAATTAAATCGACATTTGCTAAAATAAGACGAAGTAAATAATGCTATATCTAAATTAGTAAATTGGTTCAATGTTAATAATTTGCATTTAAATGGCACTAAAACGAAATGTATGAAATTTATGACCAAATGTCAAACAATTAAATACTAATGTAATTTTAAATGGGGAGAAACTGAGTCTTGTAGATACCACCATTTTTCTTGGAATCACACTAGACGCGAAGCTTCAATGGAGCCCCCATATATCAAAACTAGCAAGCAGGCTTAGTTCTGCAGCATATGCCGTAAAAAAGATTAGAAGTCTAACTAGTGTTGAAACAGCTAGACTAGTTTACTTTAGCTATTTCCATAGCATAATGTCGTATGGTATTTTGCTATGGGGACACGCAGCTGACACTGAAATTATATTTGTTTTACAGAAGAGGGCCATAAGAGCAATTTATGATTTAAAGCCTAAAGAGTCGCTGCGACAAAAATTTAAGGAAATTAATATATTAACTTTGGCCTTTCAATACATTTATGAAAATTTAATGTACGTACACAAAAATAAAAGTAGTTTTACAAAAATAAGTGATATTCATTCTGTAAATACTAGGAACAGACACAAGCTAGTAGTACCAGTTACTCGACTCCATCGAGTCAGTAATTCATTCTTGGGGCGATGTATACGCTTTTACAACAAAATTCCAGAAAATATACAAAATTTGACCTGCTCAAAGTTCAAAAACTTTATTAAACTAAGTTTGTATAAAAAGGGTTATTATAGTATTAAAGAATTTATAGATGATATAATAACATAGAATAAAATAGATATAATAACCCCTGGAAATGAGGTGATCGCTACCAAGCTATTTCTAATTTGTTGTGTTGTTAATTTGTGTAACATACATGATTGTAAGCTGTTATTTAAAAAATAAAGTCCCGCTGGGTTTCTTGCTGGTTCTTCCCAGGACAGAGGTTTTTTTTCGAACCAGTGGTAATTATACAAAAGAGTGACTTTCAATAAGTATTATTTATAATCTATATTGAATAAAAAAGGTTCTGTTTCTGTATACTGCTTCTACTTCGGAACTTTGATAGCGCGATTTAGGCTTCAATGTATTTTCGCTTGTGGTGCTACGACAGCGCCGCTAAATCAACCCCCCCCCCCCCCGCTGCTCAGACAGGAGATCGATAGTGCAATCTAGATGTTGACACACGAGGAATGTGCAAGTGCCAGGGAATTGCCTTATAGTCTGCAGTGAGTCGAGAAGAAGGCAAGTAATCTGCGAAAGTGCCGTGAAACAGAGGCAAGCAGTAAGGCTCATAGCCTTGCCGAACACTGTACCGCAGAGAGTAGCTTGAAGCAACAGGAAGCATTACTATACCAGTGCTGTGATGAAGCTTTGTAAAGCTAGATGGCTTGTAGAATGTGAAGACTGCAGACAATATCTGCTCGGGAGCGAATGAATGGGGTACTTGAGGACGATGACGAAGGTTTGAAGTTGTAGTTTCCGAAGGTTGTTGGTTGGGTGTTCATATCACGTCGGGGTCACCGCTGTAGCCGGTGGAAGGAAAAGGGAAGATCTACCACCGGGCAAGGTGTTAAGCCCAGGGCACGGCCAACGCTCCGAGTGGTAAACTATTAAAAAAAACTATAATCGTAATGTTTGTGCTGTTAGACTATGCGGCAGTTACAGCTGTATCTGATACAGGGCTCTAACTATAGCTATAACTCCGAGTGGTGGCAGTTTGGAGCTATTTTATATACAGTGTGTCCCAGAAATCGACGTCAAACCAGAATCGGGTGATAGGTCAAGTCATAATAGTTAACAGAAACATATAAAAGAGAATCTTTGCTATGTATTTTAAAAATTACAGGCATTTATAAAATCGAGAAAGTCTACAACTTGTGACGGTCTTTTTAACTTCTGTTCCTACAAATTTTAACTTTTTAATTTTATTTTTATTATGTAATCCTGAATAATGCTTCTGAAAACTGTTTCTAATTATTACCAACCAAGTATTAAAATTACTACTTTGCCCAGTTGTAAATGACTGTACTGAAAAAAAAATTGTTTTAACGAAACCCAGATGTAAATTAATTAAAAAAAAACCCAAGGCTGGAAAGCTTGGAAATCTTAAGTAACAGGTTTGAGGAATCAAACCTGTTACTTAAAATTCTAGTTTGAGTGAAACGAAGGGAATTAGTTGACGAAGTGTGAGCGAGACAGATAGTAACGCTAACGTGACAAAGTTGGAGAGAGTAATTTTACGTAGTTTGAGCGAGACAGATAGTGACGCTAGTTTTTCGCTGTTATACACACAGTTAAGTTCAGTATGTTACGCTCCTTCGTTAACTGCACATCTTCCTGTATTCGTTTGTGTTGATTTCGCAATAACCACATTTGGCTTCGTTTATTGGACTTGATTGCTTGTCATTTGGATTTAGCCTGTTTAGTTTCTCTTTAAGACGACCTTTACTTTCCCGTGGGCTATCGTTGATAATGTGCCACCATGTCTGTGTACACCACACAAGAATATGCTAACATTTATGGGGAATTCAGATGCAATGCTAGTGCTGCAGTTAGACTTTATCGTGAGAGGTACCCAAATGCTGCTCGTCGTCCGAATCATCGAGTTTTTTTTTTAAATGTGCACCGTTTTTTGCACCGGCAAAGGGCCGACTCCCAAACCAACGAAATAATTATAAAATATTCGAGCACAACGCATTACAGGACTAGCTCTAATTCGGAGAAAGCCTGAAACGGAGGGCGCGGGAGCACGTACTGCGTCTAACCACTCGTTCGCCTCCCTGTCAAAATGAGTGTTTTCTTATCAAATACTTATTTATTTTTTATAGGATAAGGGTAACAAGTTAGCACACAGTCCACTTGATGGTAAGTGGTTGCTATCTAAGAGCTATAGACATCTATATCTATCCTGGATTACGAATCAAAATGCAGATGCGTTGTCAGCCGTGAGCACTAAGATGAAATGCCTCTTTTCCAGTAAAAATGTTCTCAGGTTCTCTCTCTACACTATGCTGAATACGAAACACAGCAGCACAAAGCTGCTATTTTACGCTGGTATTCTGTGAGAGCGTGGTCCTTCGCCGGTCGAGCCGACTCATTCGTGCTACAACTATAGAATTAATATAGCCGCAGCATAGCACTACCTCGTAAAAAAAATATATGTAAAAAATATATTACTTACCGATGAAAAGAAATATCATTGTGAAGAAGAATTTGTTGTCAGTCATCGCGTTTCATGTTAAGGGAAAAGCCAGCACAAACAATTAAATTGCTAGAGTTGTCATGGATGGTAAACCTGTTTTTTTATTGCACGTTTAGAGTGTTATATGTACTACGTACGTATAGTTCGGCCGTTCGGCCGTTCAGAGAATGCGTTCCTGACACGTCGCGATTGAACTGACGACGTAACTTTGTAATGCCGTTGCAGTTACGATAAAAATATTTTTGCTGGTTGTTTACCGTTTTAACAATTGATGAGCATTAAAACAACATTATTATATCAATAATCAATGAATGTTATAATTTTGTGCCAAACTGAGTGTCAAATAACTTGGTAAACAATATTTTTCTAAATCTATACTGCGCTATTACAAGGTTATGTCAGCGCTTTATATTTGTAGTGCTGTGCTAACAATAACAGGCAATAACAGTATCGTAATCTGTTCTTATACAGTTATACTTTATAAAATAATACGTTTTGTTTTTCTTTTTAAGAATTTGAAAATAATGGACTATAAGATAACTTTTATTAAATATAAAAATAAAACTACGACCAAACCGAACGCGCGAAAGAAAGTAGCATTTTTATATTTAGGTTGAAAATGATAACCCCAAATGGCGTTATGGGCCGCCATTTTGTGACGCTAAAACAGTTGTCTGTTGTCGTTTCGTGCGCATAAACCACGTTCTTCAAGTGTTTTCGATCTGTTTTTATTTGATTACCCGGCTTTCGTTTATGGACTGTTTCTGCTTTTTAAACTGACATCGGCGCTAAATCGGACTTCGATTGTGTTTTGTATTGCGTTCTTTTTACTTTTAGTGCATAATAATGCCTATACGTGGACAAACACTGAAAAGTGGAGCCCGTGAGTTAATCATCAAGCTGCAAGCTTACTTTGAGCGGGAGCGGCAAAATGGCGGACCTCTGTTACCTGCCGACCAAGTACAAGAACGCGTCTCTCAGGCGCTTGGAGTTAGCAAACGAACGATAACAAATATTAATAAAGAAAAGTTCGGCTCTACTGGCACGGAAGATAATATTTTACGTACTCCGAAGAAGAAACGTAGAACTAAACCCGTGACAGATATTGACACCTTTGACGCCGATGCAATCAGAAATCATACATATGGTTACTATTCCAGAAATGAATATCTCAACAGGAAGAAGCTTTTGGCATCGTTAAGAGAAGCTGGACTGTTTAGCGGGGGTAAAACTGCTTTAACCAAAATCTTAAAAGATATTGGTTTTTCGTATAAAAAAGCAGACAAAAGAAAATTTTTATTAGAACGATACGACATAATTTTAAAACGGATAAGGTTTTTGAGAGAAGAAAAAAATATTGATAACTGGGATAATGTCGTATTCATTGACGAGACATGGCTAAACGCCAATCACACGGTTTCCCGTTCTTGGACGGATGATACACAAGCGTCGACGTCGAAAGTACCAATGGGTGAGGGGGCCCATCTGATAATATGCCACGCAGGTTCTGCAAATTACGGCTTTGTGGAGAACGCGTTACTGGCATTTCAATCAAAAACCACAAATGACTACCACGAGGAAATTAATGCCACTACATTTAAAGAGTGGTTCCAGAACGTGCTTTTACCCAGCCTGCCAGAGCCTTCTGTAATATTCATGGACAATGCCTCCTATCACTCGGTTCAAATACAGAAACCACCTACCCAAGCTAATAAAAAGGATGAAATGGTGGCTTGGTTACAAGCAAAAGGCATTGACGCAAATATGCAGATGCTAAAACCTGAGCTAATTAAATTAGTTAAAGAAAATAAAGCGGCAAATGTGCGATACGAAATTGATGAACTGGCTCTGGAGTACGGTCATCGCGTTCTAAAAATTCCACCGTATCATTGCCAATATAACGCGATTGAGCTAATCTGGGCTCAAATAAAAGGTTACGCCGCCCGCCACAATACTTCCCCGCCATTCAGCACGAACAAGATGATGACCCTATTAAAAGAAGCCTGCGGGAAAGTCACAAGTGATGACTGGGCAAAGGTTGTTGAGAAGACTAAAAACCTGATTTTGGAACATTTTGTCCGAGATATCAGGATTGATTCTGTTATTGATAATAATATAATTATACATGTAGGCGAAGATGATGATGAAGACACCACCTCCTCAAGCGAATCGGAGTTTTATTAATATTCTGTACGCACATTCAATTCAATGTACTTATGCATAGAAATACAGATTGTAACTTTGTAACAAAGAATAAATAAACAATTTTATTATATTATTTTTTTTGGTTTCCACTTAAATTACTAAAATATAAATTTTAAATGATTCCGCCAATTTAAAACGAAAATAATCTTAAAAATAACGCGGCGGTTCATTTTGCAGGAACGGTAACGAACTCAGTGTTATGTTGTGCCCATCACTAGTCGTGACTAACTGATAGGTGTCAGGAACGCATTCTCTGAACGGCCGAACTATAAAGAAGCTATTCCAAACGAAAATTGTGCGCTACTCTATGACAGTATGACTTCGCGCATGCGCGGGAGATAGTAGAGTCCCGTATGCACGAAGACTTTAATTTAATATAAAATAAGATATTAATATAAAATAAATATACGAATTTAATATAAAATACTCTTATTTTAATCTAAACAAATATATTTATAAATAAAAGGTAATAATTATCTTATTGAATTCACAAATCTTCATATTACGCAATATTTAGTTTAGTGTACGGATTGCAGTACAGTTCAGTTGAACATAGTCAATGTTGGGAATGCGAAATCTAGTGCGTAGTACATATATATCGATGGTTATTATAGGCAGTTACAAAAAAATATATAAAAATAGTCAACTATTGAAAACAGTTTATAACGTATCTTTGAGTAATAACAATTATTTTTTATTAATGGGTTTATTACTAAACAATAAAAACTTATAAATATATAAAAAAAATCATATTTACAAAAGACCAACTGATAGATATTTTAGACTTTTTCAACTAAAATTAAAATTCTAAATTCCTGTTATATAGTCGCTTTTTCACCATGTGAACCATTTCAATTCACTTGCAACGTGATAACACAGCCCTGCCGGATAGCTCCCGAACGACTGACTGATAAGAAAATTTCTGATAGCAATATAGAAAAGGATAGCAAATCTCATGACTCTGTGACTGTTTTGAGTGACAGGTCGTCACAAGTCGGCACGTAAGGAATGAGCTCCCAGTATTTTGGATTTTTGTTTAATCGTGGTTATTGTTTTCAACAATGGTTAATTGTCCTGTGAGTGGCTGCGATGTTAATAAGAGAAATAAATTGATAATTGCTCATTTCTCTGGTTAATTCTTAGGACGTCATTACTACTATGAATTACGATGCGTTTATTTGAAGTTAACATGTATCTTTTATACTATTTAAAATATAGAATAATTTCCATAGCTTTATAAATTTAATTTTTTATTTATATTGTGCAAAGAAAAAGTCATGATGTCGATAATTTGTATGATTTGAACGCTAATTATTTTTCTAAAATAAAAGTAGCCTAAGTTACTCCTTAAAACATTAGCTGTTTATTTTGGAGATTAGCCGCAACAAACAGACAGACACAGACAAAATTTAAAAAAATTGTATTTTGTTATAATTACCGTTATCTCGTGGAACAGGAGCTGTTCTTTCAGTTTATTTGTCGCAGTATCAGTCTGCTATTTTAAGATTTTTTTTTATAGGAAAACAAGCATGCGGCTCACCTGATGGTAAGTGACTACCGCCGCCCATGAACAACCGCAACACCAGGGGAATTGCAGATGCGTTGCCGGCCTCATAAAAAGGAGTAGGCTCTTTTCTTGAAGGAAATATACCTGTTTTTTATCTGTTACGATAAATACGTCTCACTACTAATATGTCGTTACTACTATAATCCGGTTCAATTTTACAGAAGGCGTCATACAATATTTTCCCAATATTTTCAAACATTTTAATTAAATAATAAATTAATAATTAAATAATTATAATTTTAATAAAAATTAATTTTAATAAAATTAAATAATTAATTAAATCATGTTGCTGGGTGAATACCAAACGCGTGCAACTGATTTCGTGTACGTGACACTCCTCAACGGGCGTACCGGTAGGCATGCGAAGCCGACCGGTACTACTGGAGATGTCGCGGGCAGGAGAGAAACTCCGCTCTCCTTCATACCGAGCCTTATTCGTTGCTCCAAAGAGTCATAGTAACTGTCCTATACAGGAATGCGTTGCTCAGTCTAGTCGTAGAGTTGATTCACTATTAGTTTTCATCACATATACGGAAATAGTACAGTTATGTGTAGAAGACCGTACAAGTTTTTACAAGTTAACATATACTGATTACCACGTATGAGCTCCAAGTTTTTACGTCTGGTTTTTATTATACTACAGTTAGCTTGCTAAAAATAATATTCAAAGTTATTGCATTTGACTTTAAAAAAATACTAAAAATAAAAATAAATACCTGCAGACATAGCATTATGCGTAATAATTCTATGCCTGGAGAGTTTCTATTGCCATTTTTTCTCCGCTTAGAGCTCATTTTCAAACAGCAGTAGATTATATAATTATAAAAAATATAAAGTTTAATAAAATTTTAAGTTTTTCGAAGAAATAAAGATATATTATCAAATATTTTATTTTGTGTCGTATATTGATATTGTACAAATACACGAATATATAGTTATCAAATAATGTAGTTTGTCATTATTATATATACTGTAAATAATTAGAGGAATTTAAAGACAAATATAAATGGCCATCTAGATTAAAATCTCAAACGCCTGTTTTGTATATAAAAAAATAATGTCAGTTTAACAACGTCATTAGAGGTAATTGGAGGTAAAAGGAGAATTGATAAATAAATTAAGTACCTTGGAGATAAATCCTACACTATATTCTCAATGGATTTTAATAACTATATGTCATTACCGAATTTATTTATTCGAAAAGGAAATCTAATGGAAAACGAAATGACTTTTAAAAGTTTCAAAAATCCAATAATCATCTTTGAAAGTGATGAAGGTAGGTGGCAAAGAATATAAAATTATTTACCTCAGATCATATAATATTAGGTTTTACTTAGTAGCTAGCACAAACTAATAAAAAGTTAGCTGGTTAAATAAAATTAGTGCTTATTTTTTGTTATTTAATTAATAAAAATTCATAAATTTAATTATACTGTAATGTTAGTAGCAATTGGATCAATACCCATAATTTATTACGAGAAATTAGCACAGTGGACCAAAAAAGAAAATATATAAATCTTAACAAAATGTTACCATTACAAACATTTTGTTGAAAATCCTCCATCTTCCATTTTGTACGTTGAATTATTTTATTTTTTTGAATATTTAACTTGGTCCTTGGTTCTGAATGATCTTGCCACTTAAAATAATAAGATACATTAGACTGCGCTAGCACTTCTAATTAGTTTGAACATTATACAAAGGACAGAATCACCATCCACACATCAAAGAGCAAAATGGCAAAAGGTATTCAAATCAAATCACTATTTTTACCACAGAGCACAGAGTCTACAAACAGATGTGATAATTAATCTTATAGTGCCACCTATTGGCTACCGTCAAAGTCTTGAGTTTTCAGTTTCAGACTAGCCCGGATCCGTAGCCTAGGAAACGGGTGTAGCTACAGACAACAACACTGGCTATCGAGTTACATAAAATTGCTGAAATTATTTCTGCAAATTGGATTGTTAACTGTTAAATAAAACTTTTTGAGTTAAGGTGTTCATAATATAATAAAAAATTGACCGACTGGCTGGCAGATTGTCATATTATTAATGCGTTTTAATCCCGAGAGAAAACAAGGTAATATATTACAATAATCGCAATAGTATATAGATAAGTTTAGAGATTATTAAACGTTCGTCCCAGTGAGCGACAGGCGTACTCCTGGTTCCCCTACGTCGCCTGTTTGTGTCCTTTAAAGCATTATGTATCAATTTTATCATCGTCGAAGGGTCGGGACAACGGTGCCTGACACGGCAAAGCCGTACGGCGGGCCTTTTTAATTTCTTACATAGGAAAATAAATCATAATTCTTACTAAAAACTTTATAAAAAGATCAGAGGGATGAAAACACAATTTTTGTTATGGTTGTTTTAATACCCAATGTCCCTTAAACTTTAAAATTTAACTTTTATCATTAAAATTAAATCTAACTAATAGGTTAACACACAATATTAAAAGACTATATTAAAGTAAAACAACAAAATTTTAAATTGAATTAAATGAATTAATCATAAATTATTTTTTAGTAAATAAAAAATAACCAAAATAATATGATTTATTTCATGAATTTTGCAATACATACATACCTATCATTTTCATATATAAAGTATTTTGTTGTCCATTGTACTTGTACTTACTTCATAAGTGTTTGTAGTTATTATTATTTGTCTATGTAGCTTGTTTCCTTGTAAGTGATTATGGCTAAAATTAATTATGTTTTAGAGAGATGTTGTCTTTGAGTTTTTTGTTAGACGGAAATTTATTTTTAAACAAAATGTATTTGGCTTTATCACAAAAGTTTTATACTTACCATCCATAAAGATACAAAAATTAGAAAAGCAATAGAAGCTACACAATTTTTTTACTAGTCGTAAGTTAGAACACATAAAATATACAGTCTAAAGTAATAATATACAAATATCTAAAATAGCTTACTATGTTATCAATAACACTGGGGTAATGTTGTTCAGTGAAGCATATTGCACACTAAGAGCAGGTGTGGTAACTGAAGCGTGACAAACCACCTGCCCTCCCCCACTAACACATAGCTAACACACCACTCACTTTAGCTCCCAGTCAAAAAAGCATAACTAGACAAGACCAGATACACAGTAATCCGTATCATAGTAACTGTTTGATCAATACCAGTCAGTGTACATCAGTGAGCCAACAATAATGTATTATTGTTGTGTGAAGTCAGTGTTTGGTGTTGAAGTTTAATTTATATTGCAGTGAAAATGTCTGAGATGGGATTTGAGAATGTGTTTTACTTAGAAAGTGAGTGATGATTTTATGTTGTAGCCTCAATTGAGAGTGAAGGTGCGGAGGGATGAGGTGTTGCCGGGTTACTCCCCAGATACTCCCAGCCGCCTGAGCTCCGGACAGATCAATAACATCTCTATCACCCGGGATAGCATTATGCAACAATTGTTTTATTTAGTTTATATTCATTTATTTTTTTTATTTGCATTTTTTAAAAAGCTATTAGAAAATCTGTTTTCTAATATTTAAATGGAAATACAAAATATTAGACAATTATTTTTATAAATGATATATTTTATTGAATATCAACCAATTAAAATTTGAAGAAATGTTCTGAAAAGGATTTAGCTTTTTATAGGCTAAAGTACTTTAAGGATGTAATTTAATTTTAAGATTTTTTTTTGTTGATTGTATCAAATAATTACTAATTTAAGTGAATATGTTCCACAATATTCTCAAGGTGAAATTATTCAAAAATTTTGAGTCATCTTTTGCATATTTAAACAGTGGTAGAGCCACGCGGCAGCTTTTGCTGTTGCACGGATGGGCCTCACAGAATACCAGTGTGAAGTAGAGGTTTACCTCTGCGTTTCGCTTAGTGAGCGCAGGTGGCCGGAGGCCCTTTTTACTGGAAATGAGGCATTCCATCTTAGTCCTCACGGGTGACAATGCATCTACATTTTGAATTGTAATAGAGGATAGATGTAGATGTCTATGGGCCGCAGCAACCACTTACCATCAGGTGGACTGTGTGCTCGTTTGTCACCTTTATCCTATAAAAAAAATATACCAGAATTAAAATATCCTTGTATACTAAAATATTGTTGAAGCAACTCCTTCTTCTATGATGGTAAGTTACCATGTAGTGGCAGTGTAAAAAATCCATACCCGATATCGTCATGTATGTGTTACAACACACAGTAAGACTCATCAGAGGGAAACAAACCAGGAGGTGGGCAGCAGCATCTCCCTAATAACAACATGAAAATAAAAACTGTGGTTTACAAGTTGCCTGCAAGCATGGCAACTATGGGAAATATCCCTCTTTAAGAGGCAGTTTGTGGAGAGGCTTACACTAAGCAGTGAATTTTGATAGGCTTATGTTGTGCCCAGGAGACCACCTATGTAGACCAGACCAACACCACATTGTATCTTGGTGATGTGAGGGCAGACAGTATGCTTTCATCTTCTCATCTTAGTCACCATGTTGGAATTACGTCAATAACCTTCCTTGTTTGAAGTTGATTGTCACTTACAATCAAGAGGACTTTTAGCTATTTGTCACATAGTTCTGTATGATGTGAAGATAAAAAACAATTTCAAGCGACATTGCTTCACAGATTTCGAGTGTGCCGGTGACGAAGTCCTGGTGGAGTCCTCACCGCCCGCCTCGCCCGACATGGCGGCGCGCCTCGCTGCTCCCGCGCAGGTCTGGTAAACTGTAGATGACAAATATTTTTTACAACTCATCAGGTATTTTACAATAAAACACATTGACTACATCAAGTGATGTGATTTTGCGATCTGGCAATTAGTTCATTATTAGGCCTCATAGAACATTAGTGACTTCGAAGCTGCGCTGTCTAGAAGTTTACACAATCGACTCTAGGCTAGGTCAAGTTAGGTTTACACTGACTAACACTATTGGTTCATAAACAGTAATTGTTTCATTAATCACTGTGTACCAATATCAGATATAGCTATTATCTTCTATAGGTACATTAGTGATTGGGTATGGGTATTATAGTACATGGCCATTTCACCCAGATATTCCAGTCGTGTTGACTGAGTGTGAAAGTCGAAAACGTCAAAATCTACACCGATTCGCAAAAACAAGACCTTTTCTTTAAAATTATGTTGCAATTACATTTACAATATTTCAAACTGTTACAATGTCAAAGGTCAATAAATATTTTTTTAACGTTATTTTTAACAAAACAATATATAAGTAGCCAGGGTACTTGCAAATGCAGAGTAAGAGTTACACACACATCATTGTTTTAAATATATTGATCTTATTTTTAGTAAGTTTTTTTAACCGAATCAAAAACACCAGAGTGAAGTAGAAGTTTTACTTCTGCGTTTCGCCTCCTCATTTAATAAGAGACAACCCAGGAGGGACAACCAGTACAACTGGTAATCACGCAAAACATCCACGCTAAAGTTATCCTACTCTTCCTGAGCGTGGATGTTTGTTCACTGCCACCGACCTTGCTTTTTCTGATCAAGACGCAGGTGTCCTCTCCAGCTAATACGTCGTATATTTTCTAGCCGTGGTACAAATGGCAGCATTCCTTTGTATCTCAGACAGTAGTTTACGTTTACTTCAGGAAGGTTATCTGATTTCCACGACAGTCTTGAAAATACGGACCTATCCATCCTTTAGCTGCGCGTAAACAGCGACGACGATCCTCACGTTCCCGGGTGTCTTATAGACCGACTCATCGACCACCTCCAATTGGCTACAGATCCCGTAGGCTACATTGGATCCAATCCGCAGGGATCGTGACCCTTGGCGATTTTTACACTTACTACGGCTGAATGACTGGGTTCTCGTTCAACCGATCATGCGGGTAGATATGTTTATGACTTTGCCTTGGCTTATAGTCTGACACAACTGGTTACTTCTTGATAATAGATGTGTCTCTCTGATCCGGACGATTAACTAGTCTTGGTCAATGTTCCTCTTGGCTCTTCAGACAATTGTCTGATCCGGAGTAAGGTGCCCCACACGTTTCCATTGCGGTTGGGTTCTGTAGACTGCCGCCGTGAATGGCACTTTAGGTTGACGGATTGCGATGGGACGCGGTCTTTTTTGCGTCCTACCAATAGGGGTGGGTTTACTTCTCGCTGGATAATCCTAGCGTTGTTGCTGATTCGCACTCTAGTCACTGGATGTGGTGGACTTTGCCTTGGCTTATAGTCTGACACAACTGGTTACTTCTTTATAATAGATGTGTCTCTCTGATCCGGACGGTTAACTAGTCTTGGTCAACGTTCCTCTTGGCTCTTCAGACAATTGTCTGATCCGGAGTAAGGTGCCCCACACGTTTCCATTGCGGTTGGGTTCTGTAGACTGCCGCCGTGAATGGCACTTTAGGTTGGCGGATTGCGATGGGATGCGGTCTTTTTTGCGTCCTACCAATAGGGGTGGGTTTACTTCTCGCTGGATGATCCTAGCGTTGTTGCTGATTCGCACTCTAGTCACTGGATGTGGTGCTTCAGGTAATGGATTTTATTATTACATCACCCGTGGCACCTATCGGAGGTAGGTCACAGCTTGGCTTGATCGCTCCCGTAAAACTACCTTAAGCAAAAAGTAGGAGTGTTATTGGGCCTGGGCTGACGCATCGGTGTTCCAGGATGTAATCACCTGCACCCTTAAAAATTATTACTCCTCTCCTTCAGGTCATTCAACAGAGTGTTTGCCAAAGCAAAGTCACAGCACGAGCACATTGACAGAATTGGTGGGTAACTAGTTCGTCTTCCTTTGGGAACCCATGCATTCTGGTATTTCGCCAGGGCTGTAAAGGGTAAAATGCCAAGTGGTATTTCTGTTAGCCATGACTTCTATATCTGCACAGAAAGGACGACTCGCTGGCTCACTCTGCAAAGGAGCAAGCCGACATTTTAGGCTATCTTTTTGCGTTCAACTCGGCTCTCGATGACAGGGGAACACACCGGCGACAATCCAGCATTGTGAGTGCTCTATGCCGAATGTGCGGTTCAGTAACCAAAGCACTACTCTTCCTGTTACGTATATCATATAGATATATAGATAACATAGAAGTAAATGTGTCAGCTATAGACTATAAAAAAGCTGAGGCAATCAATTGTTTCTTACGATATCCACGAGATGAGTCAGGCGATTCTTTAGCTCCACCACTTTTTTGACAAATTGAATAAATATCAGATTATGTTTGAAGATATTATAAAAGCAAAGTGAAATGCGAGTCAAATTCTTCATTCAATAATATTAGTTGGAAATTAGGTTTAACTTTGCCCTACTCTTACAGATGTACAAAAATTTGTCTACTAAATTAAATGCAATAAAAAAAAAACTAATCTGTAAATGAAAAAGTAACAGAATAAGCTTTTAGAAGAGGTGTGGACGGCCCTCAGTTGGGTGTTGGATAACTTACCCAAAGCGGCTGGCTGCAACCGGATAGGAAATATAGTTTACAATTGTAGACCACCACAGACATGAGGTTATTAAGGGTATTTTGGAACAAATCGTGATCTCCACCCGATTACGAAAAAAGTTAAAAGGCAATGCAAAAAGCAATGGAACCAATCATTTGTAATAATGTTGTAGGGCGCCGCCACGGGGGCTGAAAACGCGTCACCGACTACTACTGTGCGGGAGCTCATTGTCATCCCGGAGCTACCGAACTCCATCCACCTGCAGCATACTATACAGCAGGTAGGATATGCGTTCGTGAAACTTATAAAAATGACATCTTTTTTGTACCTGAGAACCTGGGCCTCATTAAAGAATTTAAAGAAAAAGTTGTGATCTTTTTAATGTTCCCGATTAAAACTTAACCGTCACAATTTTGTATGGTAAAAGATTTTCGATGCCCGTGTCTCTTGTCTCATGAATGAATAACAACAGAAAAAAGATACAGAAGAAGTCGCGAAGTAGAGAAGAAATCAGAAATGAAACAGTGTTATTTAACAACTAACGAAAATTTTCTCAGGTGCCAAACACGGTGGTGGAGGTGAACGGAGACAGCTCGGGTCACTCCAGCCCCACAACTGACGCCCAGCACACCTTCATCACAGTTGCTAGTAAGTACCGGGCCTCATTTATCTAACATGGTGAAGTTAGTGCTACTAGTTTTAACGTTGATTTAAGAAAAAATAAAATAAAATATTGCAGAATATATAAAAGACAGAAGTGTACTTATAAAATACCAGTTTTTGGTTATTTTAAAATTTATTAAGCATTTATTTAGCATCAGCCGAGACTTGGTAGAAGCGAAAGCTATTGCCCGAAAGCTATTGCCGAATTAAGTATGAATTTAATTTTGAATTTAAATAAATTTTGTGTCATCTAAAGCTTGATCAATTGGACTTTTCAAAGTGACTTAAAAATTTAGATTCATGTTTACTTTTCTTGTTTACACTTAATTGCAATTACAATATTAAAGGATCTGTAAAAATGTGCATGTTCTTATTCTTAGATAACTTAGCGATGTCGTGTGTAAGTACAAATTTGCACAAATTTTACATTATGTGTATGTTATGGTGTGTACAGAGCAGGGGAGCATGGATGCGCAGCGGCATCTCAAATCCATCAATTTACGAAATATGCAACAAACGGAAAGCAAAAAAAAAAATAGTAACAAAAGAAAAAAACATTTGCTTTCTAGGTCAATAAGTGATTCGGGCTTGAATGTCGTGAGAACAAAGTTTATTACATATTAATAGAATCTGGCGTTATTTGTCACGCCTACCTCTCATTCTTTCCTGCTCTTCAAACTAAGAGGGGTGATGTTTTTATTGTAACTATTAAGACAATATTCGAGCTAGTGATAATTATTCCTTAGCCCACCCAAAAGTGTAAAAAAATGACTTTTAATAAACAGTAAGTCCAAAAGAAAAAAAAATGAATGAAAGTAAAAGCTTATGAAGTCGGGGCTAGGTACTATGTGTGACTTTTGAAGCGACTATGTGGAAATTATTCTTTTATTTTATTAGTTATGTAATATTTATGGTTCTCTGAAATCGGTTTTTAATTTTATTAAGTCTTTTTTTAAGTGTGTATATTGTGGCATGGAACATGGACAGTGCAGAGAGCATGGAACGTCGGCCGACGCGATGGACGCGACGGCTTGCAAGTTAAAGCTGAAACTCTAGGCGACCTGGAAACCAAGTGGTTTTTTCATACATATTTTTAATAGGATTTACACGTGTTGGACTTTTAATGTAAAACAATAGTCTTGTATTGATTTACAAAAATAACTTGGTTATGGAGTACACGAAAGTTTACTTTCGATATTTTATTGTACGTAACCAATCCGGTATGCTTCTTGTGTGCATGTGCAGTGCATAATTACTAATTAATATGGCTTATCGATGGAAGTATGAAGTTAAGAGTAGTTCTCATAATGTCCACTACATAGATATCTTGTAATTATTAATCGTAGTTGTCGCTTGCGCCGGAGACACTAATGGTGGCGTAAAAGGGAGTGTAAACTCAATAATTCGATTTTACCTTCCTGCATTCAAATGATCAAATGGAATGCAAGTGATGATTATAGAGTATTAGGTCTAATAATGAATGGGAAGGAGTACCAAAAGTTATTGAGTCCATCTTTTGTAACCGTATTAATTAAGGCGATAACAATCAATTGTAAATAAATAAAAAAATAAATAAAAAGAATAATCTAAATTACAACTAACTGTTGGATGTTTGTTTCTCAAAAACTTCACTTTTTGGATGAATCATCTGCCCTTAGACGGTTCTTTTAAAACTCTTGTTTGGTCGTTTTGTTATGGATGCCATACACGATCTAGTTTACCGTCAAGTTTGCAGTGCATCCATATAGACCATTACATTACATTATAGACCATTCACGCTCAAGTTCGCCGTCAAGTTTACATGATGCCGCATCTGTTGAAACCATGGCGTCTCTCGCTTATTTGCTCCGACTAACGTCACGCATACTTGACCGGTCATACACACGTTCAAGTTTGCATGACGCTGCAAGCTTGATCAAGTCGGCACAATCGAAATTAAATTTTTGCTTCAAGTAGACTTGTCATGCACACTAATAATAATAATGTCCTCCAGACCGAATTTCGGCCACGGCGGCCAGTCTCAACGGAGACTAGCCATCGGCGCAGGACAGGATTATAGTGCCCAAGTGTATGCGCAAGCACAGGTGCACTCTCTATTCCCTCAATCTCATAGGCCGATGGGACGGTAAACCGACACGACCGGAGAGAGAACAGACGCAGGATCAACGGCTTTACGTGCTTTCCGAGGCACGGGGAAGAAACACCGTCAACTTACTGACTCCGGGCAGCTACTGAGAATTTCTTGATGGAAGAACTCAATAACTTATTTTTTAGCCTGACCCGGGATTCGAACCCGGGACCTCATGATCAGCAGTCGCACTACTACAACCACTAAACCAACGAGGCAGTCGATGCACACTAATACACTAATGCACACTAATACACCGTCAAGTTTACCGGACGCCGCTTCAACTTTACGGTAAACTGGATTGTGTATGGCATCGATTAGACATTTTATATGTACTAAAACGTAAAAACGCTAATTTACTCGTATTAATTACGTGTAGTTCGGCGTAAAACGATGTCTTCTCCCCCATATATTGCCTCATAGTGTGGATATTTACCATAGAGCATATGCTTATAATATTTTAACCGACTTCAAAAAAGTTTTTTATGTGTTGTTACCTCAGAACTTTTTTCTAAATAAACCGATTTTGATGATTCTGTTTTTATTTTAAAGCTGGTGCTTCTCATGTGGTGATTTATCAAGATATGACCAGTAGTTTTTGATTTATCATTAATAATGCGTATTTAATTGACTTCGACCACATTGATGATGTTCTCATTTTATTCATATTGAAGTCGGTTGGATAAAATTTTTATTTTTACCCCTTGTAACAGTCTTCATACGTCTTCATGCTCCTCTTACTTTTGAGGAGGTTTTAATCCAGGAAGAGTCCGCCGCCTCCGATACGCGTTGGCGGACTTCACATATCCGAGACATATAATAAAGAGAAATATTTTTAATTTCTAAAACCTTGACCGTTATAAGCACGTGATAAAATAGCACTTGAAATTGCAATTCAATTTCAGTGAAGCCGACTGGTATCGAACTCTGCTTGCTCGCGTATGTACTATAAAATTTTAAGGCAAGGAAGATTGACAAATATTTCTACAAAGAAGTTTTTTTTAGTAATACTTCTTACTTTATAAATATTACCACTTTCGCTTAGCGTTTACCGTCATCCTCAAGCGATATTCAGAAATAATAATTTGAGCTTATATTTGCAGAATATTCGTAAGAAATTATAATTTAAAGCTTGTTTTTGCTGAATTATCTCAATTTTGTTTATCAAAGGTAAACTGTGAGAGCGTTTTTACTACCTCAATGAGGGAGACCAATCGTGTTCGTTATTAAGAGATATTACATTACAAATAGAGGCTCAGCTCCTCCAGAAGCCCTTTATAGATAGTTCAATTACAAAAATACATCAAAAATCTCACCCCTTGACGTCTCATATCTCTGATTATCTCCCACCTGTTTAAACGATACGTATCCAATGGTACAAAGTATACCTTTGATCTTGGTAATTAGGTTTAAAATCCATGCGACGTTTCAGTCGTGTGTTACAATGAAAAAAAACTTAATAATACAAGATAATTGTTCATGCCCCATCGGATTATTCAGGTGGATGCGCCTAAATGGTGCATTGTAAGGGGACGTAAGATATTCATTGTGATATGCGATAGTCCACCTGCGCTGCGTACCTTTGATATGACACGTGCCGTCTGGTTTATTGCACGGACCGTTTTTGTGTTGTGTATCCGAACGTACATACTCGAACTTTGAAAGTATATAATGCTATTGATCTCTCTGTGTGTGATTGTTTTTGTGTATGTGGGTGTTCAGCAGCTAGCATTGATTTTATTCCGAGTCCGTTATAAATCAGACGTCTGAGGGCCTTTGAGTGCTTATTAGGATGATATCCTGTAGCGACTTATGAATAAATAATGTTTAATTTAATATGAACATAACATTATATAAACTGAAGCGCGGATTTATATTTCTTTTATAATAAGGAATTATGCAGTAAACTTCTTATCCAATTTATTTTAAGAATGTTTAGGAAGAAATGAAAAAAAAGCGAATGTATTTAGTATTACTGAAAAGTTCAAAGTCTGTACTTAAAACATTTCATATGTAAATAACATGATATTAATATTAAGTAACCTCACAATGATATGTTTTGCAATTAAATATTTCTAAATGAGAGAGTTTTCTGAATAAGAGTAAAATGTAAGGTTTACATTCGTAGAAATGTTTGTTAGAAAAATATTGTAATTTTATCAATAATTTAATACATTGTGCTATAAAAGAATTATAAATAGGTATCAACCATTTTTCATATAAAAAGGGAAATAAGATCAGCTTAATAAATTCAAGTAAAACAAAAATAGTAAAGAGGAAAAAGTTTTATCTTATACGTGGTAGAGTCATGCTGCAGCTATATTATAGTTGTAGAACGATTGGGTCGGCTCGACCGGGGAAGGACCACGCTCTTATAGAAAAATAGCGTAAACTAGCAGCTTGACGCTGCAGTGTTTCGTATGGTGAGTGTAGAGAACCGGAGACACTTTTCACTGGAAACGAGGCATTCCATCTTAGTCCCCAGGTGTGACAAGGGGCTCAACACGGAAATGGGAGTGGATCATTGATAAATAAATATGTAGCAAGCTAGAGTGGATTTTATGCCACCTGTTATTATACGTAGACATTTTGACTGAATTTCGTGCAAGTTATTAACGGACATTTTGCTACTCTAGTAAAAAGCAACCATAGTCAAAATGACTTCTAATTAGAGCGGGGTTGTTATAAATTAATTTGCTTAATTCCGCGTAAAGATAGAAAATGATGTGTCCTGCCCAGCAGCTGCAGAAGCTTCCTTCTTTCTTCTTAGCGGCCAGCCTCCGCAGAGTCTACTTCACCTGAGGATGCCTCGTGTAGAGGCGAAACACGTGTCGTATTTTCGAGAGTGGTGTGTCCTGCCTAGTGTGGTGGTGCTGAGGATGGAAGTGCTGGGATTGACGGCGACGGGTATAGTGCGCGCGATTAAGGGAGGGTGGGAGGTCCCCCTTAAAGCTGGGCAGGACACAACATTTTCTTTCTTTACGCGGAATTAACCAAATTAATTTATAACAACCCCATTATAATGGATTTCCGCAAAGTAACGCCTGATTCTTTCAATTATCTAATTAGAGCATTGTATGAAAGCTTTTGGGAGTAGGGGTGATAACCCCGCCAAGCACCTGATAGTAATAGTGCTTTTAAAAAAAAGTCACGTTGGGTTTCTTGCCGGTTTTTTCCAGGGCGGAGATTTTTTGTGAACCAGTGGTAAAAGTAAAATATGTCTTTCAATAAGTATTATTGTAATCTATATTGAATAAACATTATTCTATTCTATTCTATTCTAAATATTTAAATTATATTTTGAAAACATTTCTTTTTTCTTTTGACTGATTTCAACTAAAAGAGGTTTTCAATTCGATTGTATTTTTTTTTATTAGAGATATATGGAGAGATATAAGATATACAGATAATAGAAATGAATTAGTTAAGATCCGCTTAAATAATTAAAAACTCTGAGACTGTGATAAATTACATCATTTTTATTTTATTTCCTTACTCTAGATCTTAGCCAAATTAGTTTTACAGCATCTTTAATATAATGGTTTTCCGCAAAGTAACGCCTGATTCTATTAATTGGTTTTCTTTTATGTATTTCATGCTATTTCTTCGTAAATTGTGAACCCATTTCAAATGTTTGTTTTACATGAAACTAGCTGACCAGGCAGACGTTGTTCTGCCCTTTCCGACGACTATGTGTCCTAAAAAAAATCATTAAATTCACAATAAAATAAATTGAGGGTCACTTATTGGGATAAAAACTATCCTATCTCTCAAGTTGGACCAAACTGCACACATTTTGAAACATTTCATTGAAATCAGTTCAGTAGTTTAAGAATTCATCACGGACAAACAGTGTGACACGTAATTTTTATATATAAAGATAAGCTGTACCTCAAGAATAGATCCATTTAAATTTAAAGATAAAATTCCACCCTTAAAGGTGTAAAAATAGGAGATGAAATTTTAATGTAATTATAGCCATTTTTGTCATTATAAAGGAACTTTAAAAGTTTAAATCTAAACTTTAAAAAAGTGAACATGGATTTAAAAAAAGGATACAATTATTTTCACGTAATATTACTTGAATCACAATACCTATTTAAACCTATAAGCTAAAATCTATTCAACGATTTGTTTATGTGCGAATAATATGATGATATTAATTGTGATTCAAGATGTAATTAATAGACGAACGTTTTGTGGTAGAGCCATGCTGCAGCTATAATATTATGGCTGTAGCACGAATGCCTTTCACCTTCACGAATGACTACGCTTTCACAGAAATTAGTAAATTAGCAGCTGCATACTAGTTACCTACCTACCGTTGTGTTTCGTTTAGCCCTAGGTATTATTTATAGGCAAAATTAATTTTTATCAAAGTAGCTAAATTCATATACAAACTGGATGTCTTACCACCATTTTTCTCTTTACCATACTCGTTATATGCGATTCCTGTATTTAATTTTTTGGGCTCAATTTCACGCGAGCTAGAAAACGTTATTTTTAGCAATGAGAATGTGAACAAAGTGTTTCAGATAACATATGAAATCGTTTAAATGTTGTTTTGGTTTTGGAATTTGTTTTGTTATTGTAATATATCAATGTATGTTATCTCCATAAAATAAAATAAATGAATAATGTAAATTCTTTTCCTAGATTTCGAAAGATATTTCTGAATGGTTACATTTAAAATATTATTTTTTGTTAAGTGGTAGATAACCACCGTGTAGTGGCGGTGTATGAATATCCACTACCCCATATCGTCCCGTGGATGTCATAAAAGGCGACAGAGAGAAACTGAAACGGAAGATTCATAGCAGCGTCTTTCTGATAACAACTTAAAATAAATAAAACTGCGGTTGCCAACACGCCTTCCACGTGTGGTTATGGCAAATCCCCCTCTACAGTGGAGGCCTCAGTTCAGCATTTTATTTTTATAGGCTATAATAGTTCAACGAATGAATGGTTGGACGTGGTAGATTGTGGTCACGATGCAACATAATAACTTCACTCGCACAGAATACTAGCGTGACATAGCAGCATAATTAAATAAACTACTTTTGTGGATTTTATCGCGTTTAATTCTACTTAATTTTAATTCCCGACGTTTCGGAACGGTTTTATTCAATGTTTAGTGTTCGCGTAAATATAGGAAGTCGTATTCTAATCAACAAACCCATTAAGTAAGATAATATTTGTATTTGGTAAAATGCAATATTTATAAAACAATTACTATAAAACTTTCATAATTAAAATTGTTTTCTCTCCATTCTATTCATTTATATGCTAAAGTAAATAAGATATCTAAATATTTTCTTTGTCTGTATCTTTTCTTAAAACTAGTTAATAATAAAGATGTTAAAAATATACTGCTAGCTACAAATATTTTTATTATTTTATAATCTGTTTTGAAATATAGTCGACAGGTTTTTTTTATAGGATAAGGGTGACAAACGAACACACAGTCCACCTGATGGTAAGTGGATGCTGTGGCTTGTAGACATCTACATCCTCTACTATGAATCAAAATGCAGATGCGTTGTCATCCGTGAATACTAAGATGGAATGCCTCGTTTCCAGTAAGAAGGGTCTCCGGTTCTCTACACTCACTATAGGAAACAGCAGCATTAAACTTATTTTAAGCTGGTATTCTGTGAGAGCGTGGTCCTTCCCTGGTCGAGCCGACATATTCGTGCTACAACTATACTACTAAGATTGCTGCAGCATGGCTCTACCACGTGTGGTTATTATGATATTGATTCTTAATAGAGGATAGATTTAGATGTCTATAGGTCACATCAACCACTTACCATCAGGTGGACTGTGTACTCGTTTGTCACGCTACTTCTATAAAAAAAAAGTAAGAGAGACTTAGCTCATTAAGACAAAGAAAAAGTTAATTATTTTAACGGTCTTAAAAAGAAGTAGTTAATTAATCCGAGTATATTTGTTTAATATGTATATTAACATGTTCGATGTAAAAGCGATATAATATATACAACACAATATCTCCCAAAATAAAATTTCCTTGATTATATAATAATAAAAGGCTTTTTATAATAAAAAATAAGGCTTTAATATAATAAAAGGCAGCTGTGTTCGACATACATTCCGGCACTATGATCCTGTCCTGCGCTAATAATCCTGCCCTTTTTAACGTAGTAGTGCCATGCTGCAGCTATATTAGTAGTATAGTTATAGCACGAATGGGTCGGCTCGACTGGGGAAGGACCACGCTCTCACAGAATACCAGCGTAAAATAGCAGCTTAATGCTGCTGAGTTTGGTATGGTAAGTATAGAGAACCTTTTTTCTAGAAACGAGGAATTCCATCTTAGTCCTCATTCCTGAGGTATCTCACATCGCATCTGCATTTTGATTCTTAATCGAGGAAAAATGTAGATGTCTATTGACCACAGCAACCACCTACCAATCGGTGCACTGTGTGCTCGTTTCTCACCCTTATTCTTTTCTCAAAATCAAGTTTCTTAGAAATAGTATGTTTTCGCAGTCGTTGCATATCAATTTCAACCAGATGTAATTGAATTAGATTTATTTAAAAAATAATACAATTATGGAATAACCTTACTCTTACGACTGATACCAACTTTCAGTGTTGATTTACTGCTTAACTTCCATTCGGATAGTACGAAGAAGTCAATTTGGAATATAAACCCTTTTTATCAAAGTTGTTAAGTATTTATTTGTATGAAAATTATGCTTATATACTAGGTGTAACAAAGGACCTTCGCGTAATTCGCGTTGTATATAAACCGGGGGGTGTGTTTATTATATTGCAAAGTTGTGACAATAGCTAACAGGTGGGGTGAGGTAACAGGGTCTCATAGGCGGTAGCGGGGCGCGGTACAGAGCAAAGGGGAGGGATTCTGGCGTCCGGAGGCGAGTTGCCCGGGAGATCTCCGTCGGTATGGAGGTGCCTCGCTACCGATCCTATTTCCCATGTAAGTTCTGCCCCCCTGCTTCAGGCCCTGTCTCGATCTGGTCTATCCAGACAGAAGAGCCGAGATATTGTTTCAACTCATTCTGTATTGGCGTAACTTACAATTGTTTATTAATTAGTTTTGCAATTGCTCTGAAACGTATTTTATTTCTAGCTAGACTGCCGGCAAGTGTCGTGATTTTTTGGCTATTAATCTAGGCGTCTGTGTAAGAAGTCACCTCGATTGCTTTATTAATCAATTAAAAGAACTAAGTTTGATATAGTCAAGGACGTTTGCCCCAATTTAATACTAACTAAATATAAACGTGAAATTTAAAAGTTGATGATCAACCATTATGAGTCCTTCCTGTCGAATGAGAACCTGAAAGAAATATTGCTTATTATATTTTTTTATTACTAACATCAAATTTAAAGTTTCCAGCAAATAATAATGAATCGTCGAATATATTCATAAAACTGGATGTGTTGGTGTTTATTTTATTACTATGTCTTACAATTTTTCTGTAAAAATATTATTTAAATGATTTTATTTAATACTTATTTTTTTACTTCGCAGGTGAGGGAGGCAATGGAGTCAACTATCACGTGCAGTATGTGGAGCCGCAGGAGATTTATACGCAGACCCACCAGACTCATATGTAAGAATCACTTTTATTTTGATAATAATCACTATATTTGCTTACAATAATAACAGCCTGTAAAGCAGTGGCCGTAGCATGGAGGTTGGCCAGATTGAAAATGTGGCAGATTTTAGGGGACGGCATTTTGCGAAAGACAATCAGCTCCGTCTTAACTTTTTAAATGATGATGAAGATAACATTTTCAATTTCTGCATTCACGATTTACGGTCTATAATGTTCAGTGGTATTTTTAAAACGATATCTCTGTGTGTCAAATATTATGTTCTCATTTTGTTTTTATTAAAATGTATTATGAAATTAAAAAAATAACAACAAAAATTAGTCACCAAATAAGAAGCTGATAGTGCGACTAAACCGCATTGCACCAACTTTTAATTAAATTATTAGAATCACCTCATACATTCATTTATCGGTTTAGTATATTTATCGGTAAACGAGCACACAGTGCACTTCATAGATGGACGTTGTGGCTCATAGACACCTATATCTATCATCTATTAAGAATCGAAATTCAGATGCGTTGTCATGACAATTAAGGATAGAGTGGCTTTGTTTGTTTAAAGAATAAGAGTGAAAAACGAGCTCACAGTTCATCTGATGGTAAGTGAATTAAATATCCTCGATTAAGAAACAAAATACAGATGCGTTGTCGCCCATGAGGACTAAGATGGAATGTTTCGTTTCCAGTAAAAAGATTTTCCGGTTCTCTACACTCACCATACTAAAACATATCAGTTTTAAGCTACCCCGGTCGAGCCTAATATAACCACGATAATATATCTGCAGCATACCTCTATCTAGTACAAAACGTTGCCAGTTAAAGGCGCATAGTTACCAGATACAAGAATATATTATGTTTGTTATGCATGTCGAATACTTAGTCCCCATAACGCTTTCTTTACACTTAACATCCTTGTCTTAATCAGCCTGTAATGAGATCACTGGGTTATCCACGAGTTTCTTCAAAAGTTACAAATATTTTGCGTAATTACCTATTTGGCAAGCCGATCGGCGATCGCTATACCAAATGTAATGCGCCAAAGGCGGAAAGCCCTTATTTGTGTCGCTGTTTTATGGTAAAACCTGAAGTTACTTTATCTAGACCTTTATGCAGCTTGGTTTTATTGACTGTTTCATTTTTATGTAGGAAAATTTAAATTTTGATTTATAGTATTCCAAACGATATACATATTAAATTTAATTGTAGATTTATAAAAAAAATCAATGAAAATACAATGTGGTTGGTTATTACATTTTACGTATGAGTTTGGTTTTGGTGTGTAATTTGTACTAAATAGAAATAGTTGCATAACAACATCATAGAATTGAACGCACCTTTTTAAAGGGGACATTTACCTTGTTTGAATAATACGAAACATAGTACCAACTCAAAACTAATGCTTAAGTAGGTCATTATTTAACTAGCGTAGAGGAAAACGATTTGCTCGTGCAATTATGTTGTGCGATGCCGACAGGGAGCCGCTGCGCTCGTACCCGGTGTACGGCGTGGCGAGCGTGGGCGGCGGCGCAGTGGGCGCCGGCGTGGCCGTGGACGCCGCGCCGGAGGGCGCCTGGGCGGCCGAGTTCACGTTCGCTGCGGCCGAGGGGGAGGGCGCGGGCGCGGGGGCGGGCGGGGGGGCCGGGGCGGGCGGCGCGGCCGAGCCCGACGCGCCCGCGTCGCCCTCGCCCGCGCACCGCATGCCGCCCGCCACCGTGCAGTGGCTGCTCGACCACTACGAGACCGCCGAGGGTGAGCCCGCGCCTTGCTTCATTTTTAATTTTAAATATGTCCACCGATATCCGGCTTGAAGGACCTTGTTCAACTTTTCGCCTGATACTACTGCGGCGTGTGGGCACCTGCTGCTGTTGTCAAATAAGACCACAGATATATTGTCACCTCTGAAGATCTCACTGCCTGTAATTATACTGGTTCTCTTACCCTGCAAATCAAAACACAGGAATCCACTGCTACTTGACGGCAGAAATATTTAGATAGCCCTACAATCTTTACTACGTTGTTTCTTCTTGGTACAGGTGTTTATCGTGAAATCGAAAAAAAATCTAAAAAAAACGAAGACTTTTTTTCTCGACAAGATTGCTTTCGTTTCTAAACACAAGCTTTCTGTTTGCGGAAACTTACAGTGTCGCAAATAACAGTTATGCCATGCATTCGGAAGCTGATATGATTCCATTATAGATGAAAAAAAACTTTATTTCTCATAATTTTGCATGCCTTAAGCGCGAAGCGCGTAGTATGTTCTACTAGGGCCTAGAAATCATGATTCCAACTTTTTGTCGAATGAAACTATATCTAATAATCATATTGTGCACATAAATGATATAAAAAGCACATTGTCAGAAAGTTAAATGATTGTTGAACTTATTAATTTTTTTATCGATTAATTGCTATTTTTAAATTAAAAAGGGGGTTTTAGTGGCTTATGGTGTGGATTTATCAAGTCCGCATGGCGTGGTAAACTCGATAACTTTTGTATATATCAATTTCCCAACTCAATCTATTTTTAATCTCTTCATCTATCATGTGGGAAGCCATGGAATGTAAATGGCAGTTTAATTTTGTTTTGCTTAATTATAATTAATTTTTTCGGTCGAGAAATCGCGAAATTTTCGGTGTTTTGGGCAACCTTATAATAATTTATTTTACAAAATAAAGTACCTCACTGACTCACATCGGGCTAAGCCGGCGTCGTCAGTGGATACTGTACCGGTTGTTTGCAGCTGCTTGTGCTCAAAAAGATAGCTGTACAAATAAAAAATATTCTAAAAGCCAAATTTGATACATACTTGATTATTATTATTGTCACAGATTTTTATTACAATATTTTAAAAGCACAGAATAAATAATAGTACTACGTACTAAAAGTAAGTAGAATTTATATACATAAATATATACTTAAATACGTCTTGGACTTTATGGAGTCACCTGAATGACATGATGATCATATAAGCATTATGAATCCTGCACTTTTGTATTTTCCAATTTTTTTTTTATTGATGTTTGACATAAAATTATCGGAAAATTGGAAGTATAATACCTAATAAGGTTATTAGTGAAAACTTGTGTGTATTTAAACTACTTTAAAACATTAACGCTTAAGGCATGCACAATTGAATTTACCAATATTTCTTTTTTACTTTTTCCTGTAAAAATAATTGGAATTAAAGTCTTAAGTTAGACTTCATTATGATTACAAATATGTATATGGTATTGCCGTGTAGTGGCGGTTAAGAATATCCACTACCCCATATCTTCCCGTGGGTGTCGTAAAAGGCGACAAAGGGAAACAGGCAGGAGATGGGCAGCAGCATCTTCCTGGTAACGGCAAAAATACAATAAAAAACTGCGGTTACCAACCCGGTCGCCAAGCGTGGCAACTATGGCAATATACCCCCCATGATGAAAGTTACGAAGAGACGGCCCCCAGTCCCCGGCGGCCCCGCTATTCCTGGCTACGGTAGCAACCATGGTAACAGCGGGGCAGGGGGTGCTAAGAATCACCTACGACGACTCGACCTGGCAACATACAACGCACGCACCCTGAGGACTGACGAGAAGATTGTGGAGCTGGAAGAAGAGATAGACAAGTTGCGCTGGCATATTATAGGATTATCCGAAGTCCGAAGAGAGGGGGAGGACACGGTAATCCTCGAATCCGGCAACTTGCTCTATTACAGAGAGGGCGACCATCTGTCCCAAGGAGGTGTTGGATTTATCGTCTACAAGTCTCTCGTTAACAATGTCGACGAGGGTTGCGTACCTTATACTCAGAATCACCAAACGGTATTCGCTGAAGGTCATACAGGTTTACGCACCAACCTCGGCACACCCTGATGAGGAGTTGGAGGAAATGTATGAGGATATCTCTAGAGCCATGCATTCCTCCAAAACCCAATATACGGTGTTAATGGGAGACTTCAATGCAAAACTAGGCACAAGAGAGAACGGTGAGCTGAAAATGGGGAAATTTGGAATAGGGCAACGGAACCCAAGGGGCCAGCAGCTGGCCGACTTCATGGAGAAAGAGGGACTCTTTATGATTAACTCTTTCTTCCAGAAGCGGCCCCACAGGAAGTGGACCTGGTCGAGCCCCGACGGTTCGACAAAAAATGAGATTGACTTCATTATGACGACCAGACGACAACTGTTCAGTGATGTCTCCGTGATCACGAGGGTGAAAACCGGCAGCGATCACCGAATGGTTAGAGGCACACTGAACCTAAACGTTAAGTTGGAGAGGTCTCGTCTAATGAAGTCAACGCTCCGTCCCCCTCGTGCTCTAATCCAAAGTCCCGAAACCTTTCAGCTCGAGTTACAAAACCGCTTTCAGTGCCTAGAAGACTGCAATGAAGTGGACGATTTGAATGACAAGCTCGTGGAAACTGTCCATGCGGTCGGAGCTAAGTTCTGTAAGACCCGCCGCAGAAGAACACAAAAACTCTTCGATCACACTCTTAATCTCATGGCTGTTAGACGGGAGATGAAGCTACATTCTTCAACAGATTTGACAGCATACAGGCAACTGAACAGACAGATCTCCAAATGCATGCGGCAGGACTTACGCAACTTCAATACAGCTCGTATTGAAGAAGCGATCGAGCGGAACCAAGGCTCCAAAGTCTTTGCCAGAGATCTGTCTGCCAGAAAGTGCCAACTGTCAAAGCTGAAGACCGAGTGTGGCAACATCGTTTCCGGGGCACCTGAGATTTTGAGTGAGATTGAGAAGTTCTATGGGCAGCTGTACACGTCATCGTTGGAGCCGCACGCAAGTGTGAGTAACGATCCAAGAGTGAGTCTTATCCGACATTATTCAGATGATATCCCGGACGTCAGTCTGAGCGAGATTAGAATGGCTCTCCAGCACCTTAAAAACGGTAAGGCCCCAGGCGAGGATAGAATTACAGCGGAGCTTCTGAAAGCGGGTGGAAAACCGGTACTTTAAGTCCTTAAGAAGCTCTTTAATTCTGTCCTCCATGGTGGCATTACACCGGAGGCGTGGAGCAGTAGTGCGGTGGTCTTGTTCTTCAAGAAAGGCGACAACGCTCTCTTGAAGAAGTACAGACCGATTTCTCTTCTGAGCCACGTCTACGTGCTGTTTTCGAGAGTCATTACGAATCGTCTCGCGCGCAGACTTGACGACTTCCAGCCTCCCGAACAAGCCGGTTTCCGAAAAGGCTTTAGCACCATAGACCACATACACACCCTTCGGCAAATTGTACAGAAGTCCGAGAGTCAGTACCTGGCGTATGTGGACTATGAGAAAGCCTTTGATTCCGTCGAAATTTGGGCGGTGCTGCAGTCCCTTCAGCGGTGCCAAGTTGACTGTCGGTATATCGAAGTGTTGAAGTGCTTGTATACAGTAGGGATACGATGGCTATCCGAGTACAGAACCAGAGTACGAAACCTATCCAATTGCAGAGAAGTGTAAGACAGGGTGACGTCATATCCCCGAAACTATTCACCGCTGCATTGGAAGACGTTTTCAAGCTTCTAAACTGGAAAGGATACGGTATCAACATCAATGGCGAGTACATCACTCACCTTCGATTTGCCGACGATATAGTCCTTATAGCAGAATCGCTGGAGGACCTAAGCACTATGCTCAATGACCTCAATAGTGTTTCCCAACGGATAGGTCTTAAGATGAACAGGGACAAAACAAAGATCATGTTTAATGTCCATGTCACACCTATGCCGGTAGTTGTTAGGAACACTAAGCTCGAATTTGTTGACGAGTATATTTACCTGGGACAAATAGTCCGACTAGGTAAGTCTAACTTCGACCGAGAGGTCAATCGACGGATTCAACTCGGTTGGGCAGCGTCCGGGAAATTACGGCACATCTTCTCGTCAGGTATACCTCAAAACTTGAAAACGAGACTGTACATCCAGTGCGTGTTGCCAGTGATGACATACGGAACTGAGACGTGGTCCTTCACTGCTGGCCGGAAGAGGAAGCTCAAGGTCGCTCAGCGAGCTATGGAGAGGGCTATGCTCGGAGTTTCTCTGCGTGATAAACTCAGAAATGAGGATATCCGCAGTAGAACCAGAGTGACCGACATAGCCCAACGGATTAGTAAGCTGAAGTGGCAATGGGCCGGCCATATAGCTCGAAGAACCGACAACCGATGGGGAAGAAAGGTTCTCGAGTGGCAGCCTCGTACCGGCAGGCGAAGTGTAGGGCGTCCCCCCACTAGATGGAGGGACGACCTGGTAAGATATGCAGGAACTCGATGGATGCAGGTGGCTCAGGACCGTGCTTTGTGGCATTCTTTGGGGGAGGCCTATGTTCAGCAGAGAACTTGTGAAGCGCTGTAATGATGATGATGATATGGTATTAAGTTAAAACAGACGATACGGGACTGGGCTCTAGCTTTACATTTATTTCAATCCAAATTCGATCGATCATTTACCACTGTTACTGTGCTTGAAGATGAAGGAAAACATTTTGCGTTCGCCAATTTGCATTGGAGCAACGTGAAGGCAATCCTTCTTTCTTAATTATGCTGAAATAATCTAAATCTAATAATATTTATTTATACGTGCAATTTCATTTTTGAGCTTCTTGTTAAATTAAGCGTTTGCACAATTCCACACATTTTTATTACAAATGTTTTATTTTACCTTATATTATGTAATCAAAATGAATAGCACATGGTTGGCTTCTCACAAACTTCGCAAACTCTCTGACGGCCTTATTATTTGGAACTCGAATTCTATAATAGAGCTTATATATATTAGAATGGCAAAGGGAACTCTTGACAAATACGAGTAAAACACTTTGAGGGTCCGCCATTTTATGAAATATTTGAGATTCTTCCATTATACCTTTATAAATTAGTTCGTTTACTTTTTATTGCGTTTACCTTGATTTAATCTATGATGTTTTTTATTTTTATTTATTAAGCTTGTACATTATACCGAGTGACGATAAAGTTATCACATTAAATGAAAAGACGTATCCTACATAAATTTCTTTAAACATACATAAATAAAAAAAATATATAACAATTAATATTTTAGTCGCGGTAGCATTTTTTTCGTTTTAATATTAAATAACATCATGTAAATGCATACAGATATCACCTGATGAATACTAGAAGGTCAAAGACCCATGGCATTTGAAGGCGATATACGTAGTTTAAACGTTGCCAATTTGAATTACTCAAATAAAGAAAAAATGTACTTACGGCTAACAATTTAAGGCATAATTTTATGCGCAAAATTAAAAACAAAGGGACCGTGCCCTGCAGGTGTGTGAAAACAAATTCAAATGAAAAATTTACTTAAAATAAAGGACTTACGGTCTTATTCATAAAAAGTTAAAATAGGTTTATTAGCTTCTTATTAAGAGGTGCCCGTAAAACACTATTCATAAACGCACTATAACGCTAAAACGTACTATTAGTGTTCAATAGCGGCTTCATAAGTTATAGAAGGGTCCACCGTACTATAAACCAATTATAAACCTGTTATAAGGAAAAAATGGCCGATCTGCGTGCGAGCAACGAACAGCTGATTGTTGAAGTTGTATAGATTATTGTTGGTGAAATTGTTTTTTGTGGATTTTAATTGCTAAAGTGTCGTTATGCAAGCTCTGCAAGCTTTAGAAGCTATGGACCAAGTAGAAAATGCTCCGCATCATTGTCGTAAGGTTTACCGGAAGATATATGATCCGTTTTCTTTGCCCGATGTAGAGTTCAAACAGCGATACCGCTTCAAAAAACATACGGCATTTTTATAATTGATCTCGTCAGGCAGGATTTACAACTGGACTCAAGAGGTTGCGGTACGTCACCAGAATTGCAGGTGTAAACCGCCATTAGATGTTGGAGACGTCGTGAAGTAAGTCAACTTGTAGCGTACAAGTAATAATATCCTATTTGAGTGTGTAAACGTTTTTGTACCTATCCTTTTTAGGTTCAATACGATGGGGGAGACCTTCATGGGTTAAGTCAACCAATTGTGAGTCGCATTTGTGCCAGAGTAGCTCGTGCGATTGCTCGTCACTCTGACACCTACATAAAAATGCCGCAGTCCTTGGCAGAAGAGCAAAGTGTTATAAGGGAACTCTTAGAGATAAGAAATTGTCCTTGTGTTGGGTTGCATCGATTGCACTCACATAAAAATAAAGAAATTTGGTGGTGATGCAGCTCAGTATTATATAAACCGAAAAGGATTTTATTAATTGAATGTACAAGTTCATATTATGATACAATGCAGTTCTTTGCCAGGTGGTATATTACTCATATACATATGTACTTATTTTACCTACATACATAACTGTGCTCACATATTTTTCATTTTTAATGCAGATAGTTTGCGATGTTAAACTATATATCAGAGACATTGTTGCCAGATGGCGAGGCAGTACCCATGATTCCCGTGTCTTAATGAATCCGCTTTGAAAGAAGAGAGTTAAGAGGGAGACTCTTAGGAGATTCAGGCTACAGATTAGAGCCATATCTATTTACATCTATACTAAGACCTCAAAATGAGCGTGAAGAAAGATATAATCGAGCACAAATTGCCACTCGGAACTGTGTTGAACGTTGCTTTGGTGTGTGGAAGCAGCGGTGTCAGTCTATTTTATGGCATGACAGTAAGACATGAAAAATGTGTAACCAACAATTGTGACTCTTGCAGTGTTGCACAATATTGCAATAGGACAAGATTCAGTACCAGGTAATTTGCACACAAATAATTTTAATCATTCATGAATATAATATGTTTTTTACATAATAATATTTTAATATAATTTTCAGATCATGATGACAAACTCAATGCAATTGTGGATGTTGAACTTCTACCTTAAATTGGTGAGGCCAGAGGAAGAGACTCCAATAATGCTCTTCTATGAGCATTTATTAATAGGCATTTTAACTAATTAAGGCTATCAGTAAGTAGGTGCTACATTTTAGTTTTCAATTATTTATTTTGCAAGAACTTAACATAGTTTTTATTATAATATTCAATTTTTATTTTTATTAATATCTCCTCTAAGTCCAAGTTTCGTGCTTTCCTTCCTTCATTTGCCATTTGGGCTTGATTGACATGGGACCTCTTTCCTACACTCAAATTCAGTATTGGCTATACTTGCTGCTCTGAAATAAAAATAGTTATGTTTGAGTATTTAAAAAAAAATTAAAGCAACAATTTCATAAATTAACATAATCCCTATTAGAATAGAGGTAATTGTACTTACCTTTTTCTCACTTTTATATTTTCTTCCAGGTCTCTTAGAAGGTGTAAACAGTGGTTTTGGTGGTGAGCCAGTAGCTACAACCTGCAGCAATAAAAACCGTTAAAAGAAACTTGTTTACATTAACTTAATCTTAAATGTTTACATAAATGTTTAACATTTTAATATTCAAAATGGGCTAATCTTAATGCAAGCAATCCTGAGAACTTGGTTGCACTTTCTCATATTTCAACCCGTCCAATCTTATGTTCTATGAGCTATGTGGACTGCCCACTGTTACTTAAGTTTTCAACTTAAGTCTGAACCTGTGTCAGCAACTTTATTATTCAATAAGTTTCATCATAATGAATCCTATTGGATAGGGAGGCTCCTGTCAGCTCTTCCCGAAGTCTGTTAAGTGACTTTAAACTTATATGTATTATGCCACCTAGAGACAAAGTGACATGCTTCTGTTGCATAGTAATGTAACTGACCGTATATAGAATATCATTGCGTTGAAGACTCGTCTTCAAACACTTCACACATTGATAGACAAAAATAGGTCTGCATAATAAATCCGCCTATGCTGCTAATTTTTTTGAGTTCGTATTTGTATCAGTTTTTTTATTTTCAATTACTAATACACGCTCTCTTACCAAATCCATTAATGAATGCTATGGAAAGAAAAAGGATATTACTATAACAACACTGAACTAACACTTGTGCACTAAGCACCTATGAAGAAAATTACTTTAGTTACATACTAACCTTATCTTCCTCCAGCCAAATTTCGCTTCTTTGTCGCTTTTTACTTGTACTGTTTTCCATTACTATTGAGTAAAAAATATAACTCAAATCAATTTCTTGAACCGATATAAGAAAACAACGCGCTTAATTTGACGCGAATGTCACAATTGCTGTCAAACTTTTTTTTACCGTCGCTAGTCTATGGATTCATCAGAATGACAACATAATAAAACTAAAGTATTCCTTAAGTACGATTTAACTAAAAGAGGTTTATAGAACGTTTATGAATACAGAATTTTATAATAGGTTTATTAGTACTAATGAGCACTTTAACCAGGGGCGTAGCTACCGCCGTATCAGCCGTATCAATGATACGGGGCCCCCGGGCTACAGGGGCCCCCAACGTGTGTAAACAAAAATTCCACTTCTATGGGACAGGAAAGGCTATCACTATCGTCTACAGAAGCAAAGAATTTAGAAAAACTGAAATCGTCTTCAGCTATGAATGCCACCGAATCGTCTTTAGCTATGTTCGCTGAACAAAAGGCAAGAAAAGTGTATATTTGATTTTAATTGTTTGGCTAGCTTAGTTCCTAGGGGTATTAATTGTAAGTAAAAACAAATATCCCCGTGTAGTGGCGGGTAAAAATAGTCACTACCCCATATCTTCCCGTGGGTGTCGTAAAAGGCGATAGAGGGAAAGTGAGGCAGAGGATGGGCAGCAGCATCTTTCTGATAACAGCAAAAAACCAATAAAAAAACTGCGGTTCCCAACCCGCTCGCCAAGCGTGGCAACTATGGCAATATACCCCCATGAAAGTAACGAAGAGACGGCCCCAGTCCCCGGCGGCTCCGCTATTCCTGGCTACGGTGGCGACCATGGTAACGGCGGGGCAGGGGGTGCTAAGAATCACCGGTGGAGGTTCGGTTGCCACCTACGACGACTCGACCTGGCACCTTATAACGCACGCACCCTGAGGACTGACGAGAAGATCCTGGAGCTGGAAGAAGAGATAGACAAGTTGCGCTGGAATATCATAGGATTATCCGAGGTCCGAAGAGAGGGGAGGACACGGTAATCCTCGAATCCAGCAACTTGTTCTATCACCGGGAGGGCGACCATCTGTCCCATGGAGGTGTCGGATTTATCGTCCACAAGTCTCTCGTTAACAACGTTGTAAAGATTGGAATCACCAAACGGTATTAGCTGAAGGTTATACAGGTTTACGCACTAACTTCGGCACACCCCGATGAGGAGGCGGAGGCAATGTATGAGGATATCTCTAGAGCCATGCATTCCTCCAAAACCCACTATACGGTGTTAATGGGAGACTTCAACGCAAAACTAGGTACAAGAGAAAACGGTGAGCTGAAAGTAGGGAAATTCGGAATAGGGCAACGGAACCCAAGGGGCCAGCAGCTGACCGACTTGATGGAGAAAGACGGACTCTTTATGAAGAAATCTTTCTTCCAGAAGCGGCCTCATAGTAAGTGGACCTGGTCGGCTCCGACGGTTCGACAAAAAATGAGATTGACTTCATTATGACGACCAGACAAATATAAGATAATCCAAAGTCCCGAAACCTTTCAGCTCGAGCTACAAAACCGTTTTCAGTGCCTAGAAGACTGCAATGAAGTGGACGATATGAATGACAAACTCGTGGAAATTGTCCATGCGGTCGGAGCTAAGTTTTGCAAGACCCGCCGCAGAAGAACACAAAAACTCTCCGATCACACTCTTAATCTCATTGCTGTTAGACGGGATATGAAGCTGCAGTCTTCAGTAGATTTGACAGCATACAGGCAACTGAACAGACAGATCTCCAAATGCATGCGGCGGGACTTACGCAACTTTAATACTGTTCGTATTGAAGAAGCGATCGAGCGGAACCAGGGCTCTAAAGTCTTTGCTAGAGATCTGTCTGCCAGAAAGAGCCGACTGTCGAAGCTGAAGACCGAGTGTGGCAGCGTCGTTTCCGGGACACCTGAGATTTTTAGGAAGATTGAGATGTTCTATGGGCAACTGTATACATCATCGTTGGAGCCACACGCAAGTGTGAGTAACGATCCAAGAGCGAGTCTTATCCGACACTATTCCGATGATATCTCGGGGTCAGTCTGACCGAGATTAGAATGGCTCTCCAGCACCTTAAAAACGGGAAGGCCCCAGGCGATGATGGAGTTACAGCGGAGCTTCTGAAAGCGGGTGGAAAACCCGTACTTGAAGTCCTTCAGAAGCTGTTTAGTTCCGTTCTCCATGGTGGCATTACACCGGAGGCGTAGAGCAGAAGTGCGGTGGTCTTGTTCTTCAAGAAAGGTGATTACGCTCCCTTGAAGAACTACAGACCGATTTCCCTTCTGAGCCACGTCTACGTGCTGTTTTCGAAAGTCATCACGAATCGTCTCGCGCGCAAACTTGACGACTTCCAGCCTCCAGAACAATCCGGTTTCTGAAAAGGCTTTAGCACCATAGACCACATACGTACCCTTCGGCAAATTGTACAGAAGACCGAAGAGTACAATTTGCCACTATATCTGGCGTATGTGGGCAGCACCCGGCCCCTGTGGGAAGTGGGCAAGGGTTGTCGCACCTTACGGAGCGGGTGCGACGTAAGAGGCGAGCCCGGAGAGAGAAGAATGTCAGAGTGAGGTTTGCAAGCTGGAATATAGGTACGATGACTGGAAGAGGAAGAGAGTTAGCAGATGTTTTGAAACGACGAAGAGTGAATGTTGCCTGTTTGCAGGAAACAAAATGGAAGGGCAATAAAGCAAGAGAGATTGGGGAGGGATACAAGTTTTATTATTGTGGAAGTGATGGGAAGCGAAATGGAGTAGGAGTTGTGTTAGATAGTGGAATGAAAGAACGAGTGACAGATGTGAAAAGAGTAAATGACAGAATGATAGTTGTTAAATTAATGATTGAAAACAAAGTAGTGAATGTTGTAAGTGTGTATGCTCCGCAAACAGGCTGTGAAGAGAGTGTGAAAGAGAAGTTTTGGGAGGAATTTGATTGTATGATGATGGGAATACCTGAGCGTGAGGATGTTTATATGGGAGGAGATTTTAATGGACATGTAGGGAGAGTGAATGACGGGTATGAAAGAGTACACGGTGGATGGGGGTACGGAGTGCGGAACCGTGAGGGGGAAGTTCTTCTGCAAGCAGCATGTGCTTTCGACCTGGCTGTAGTAAACACGTGGTTCCAAAAACGAGATCAGCATCTTGTTACTTATAAAAGTGGCCACCACGCGACACAGATCGACTATCTTCTGATAAGACGGAACCAAATCAAGAGTGTAAAAAACTGCAAAGTGCTTCCAGGGGAAGACTTAGTATCCCAGCACCGAATTCTGCTGGCTGACATCTGCTTAACTGTTCGCCTCAACAAACATAAGGATCGTCCCCCACCCAAAATAAAGTGGCATTTGTTGCATAAGGAGGGGTATGCAAGTGAATTTAGAGAGCTAGTTGTAAACAAGATGATAGAGATGGGTGGTATGGAAGGAATGAGTGTGAATGAGTGCAATGTGAGTGAGAGTGAAATGGCTGATTGTATCCGAAGTGTGGCAAGGAAGGTGTTAGGAGAAACAAAAGGGAAGCGTATGATAGATAAGGATGGGTGGTGGTGGAGTGAAAGTATTAGAGAAGTTTTGAGAGAAAAGAAAAATGCCTTTAAAGAATGGCAGAGCGTAGAAGACCAGAATGAATCCATAAAAGAAAGTAAGAGAGGGGCGTATAAAGAATGTAAGAAGAGAGCGAAGAAGGAAGTTGCTATTTGTAGGGCAGAGGCGCAAGATAAATTATATCGGTCCCTTGAAAGCCCCGAAGGTCAAAAACGACTTTTTCAAATTGCAAGAGCGAGAGAAAGGAATGGAAGAGATGTTTCACATGTAAAATGTATAAAAGATGATCTTGGAAGGATTTTGACTGACGATGAAAGTATAAAGAAGCGATGGAAGGAGTATTTTGAGAAATTGATGAATGAGGAGAATGAATGGAATGGTATGCTTGAAAACCCACCAATGAATATGGGCTTAGTGAGAGAAATTAGTGTGGAAGAAGTAAAAATGGCTGTTAGGAATATGAAGAATGAGAAGGCGGTCGGCCCAGATGGAATACCAGTAGAAGTGTGGAAGTTGCTGAGGGCGGATGGATGGAAGTGGTTGAGTTTATTTTTCGGTAAATTGTTGCAGGAAGAACAAATACCTGAGGAATGGTGCAGTAGTATACTGGTCCCCATTTTTAAAAACAAAGGAGACGTTCAAAACTGCAGCAGTTACCGGGGAATAAAACTCATGTCACATACGATGAAAGTCTGGGAAAGAATAATAGAGAGAAGAATGAGAGAAGAGTGTGAGATAACACAAAACCAGTTCGGATTCATGCCCGGTCGAGGTACGACAGATGCCATTTTCGCATTACGCCAATTGTGCGAAAAGTACAAGCGCGTGCATAAAGATCTGCACATGGTTTTTGTCGACCTTGAAAAGGCGTACGATCGGGTTCCCCGTGGGGTTTTGTGGTGGGCGTTAAAGATGAAAGGTATGCCTGGGAAGTATGTGAGGTTAGTCCGTGCTATGTACAGAGCATCCCGTACATGTGTACGATCTGCCGCGGGAACTACGGGCAGTATCGATGTGGCGGTAGGGCTGCACCAAGGGTCGGCATTGAGCCCTTACCTCTTCCTACTGATTATGGACGCTTTGACGTCGGACCTGCAGGATGAGGCACCCTGGTGCATGCTCTTTGCCGATGACATCGTGCTTGTCGGGGAAGAAGGCATCGAGGTACAGAGCAGACTGACGGGGTGGCAACGGAGGCTGGAAAGTGTTGGCTTGAAGATCAGCAGATCCAAAACCGAATATCTGTGCTGTAATTTCGGCGGTCTTTCCAGTCCTGTACCCATGTCGTTGGATGGCGCTATACTGCCTATCTGCTCAGATGTCAAGTACCTCGGTTCCCTCATTCAAGGCGACGGCGGAATAGATAGAGCTGTGCAGCATAGGATTAACGCAGGGTGGATGAAATGGCGACAGGTCACAGCCACAACGTGCGATCCCCGAATGCCAATAAGGCTGAAGGGGAAAATTTACAAATCGATCATCCGACCTGTCGTCATGTATGGAAGTGAATGCTGGGCCGTCAAGAAGAAGGATGAAAATAGACTGCATGCGAATGAAATGAGAATGTTACGATGGATGTGTGGTGTGACAAGGATGGATAAGATAAGGAATGAGTATATAAGAGGAAGCCTGAAAGTAGCGCCAGTGGTAGAAAAGGTGAGAGGAAGCAGATTGGCATGGTTTGGGCATGTGATGCGGAGGAATGAAAGTCATGTCACAAGACGAGTGTTGAATATGAATGTAGAGGGACACACGGGCAGAGGAAGGCCGAATAAAAGATGGATCGATTGTGTGAAGAGTGATATGAGAATGAAAGGAGTAAGTATGGAAATGACGGCTGATAGAGAGGAATGGAACAAAAAGATTCACTGCGCCGACCCCAGATAATGGGAAATGGTTTAGAGAATGATGATGTCTGGCGTATGTGGACTATGAGAAAGCCTTTGATTTCGTCGAAATTTGGGCGGTGCTGCAGTCCATTCAGCGGTGCCAAGTTGACTGTCGGTATATCGAAGTGCTGAAGTGCTTGTACAGTAGGGCTACGATGGCTATCCGAGTACAGAACCAGAATACGAAACCTATCCAATTGCAGAGAGGTGTAAGACAGGGTGACGTTATATCCCCGAAACTCTTCACCGCTGCATTGGAAGACGTTTTCAACTATCAATTAACTAAAAAACAATTAACATCAATGGCGAGTACATCACTCATCTTCGATTTGCCGACGATATAGTCCTTATGGCAGAATCGCTGGAGGACCTAAGCACTATGCTCAATGACCTCAATAGTGTTTCCCAACGGATAGGTCTTAGATGAACATGGACAAAACAAAGATCATGTTTAATGTCCATATCACACCTATGCCGATAGTTGTTGGGAGCGCTAAGCTTGAAGTTGTTGACGAGTATGTTTACCTGGGACAAATAGTCAGACTAGGTAAGTCCAACTTCGACCGAGAGGTCTATTGGTGGATTCAACTCGGTTGGGCAGCGTTTGGGAAATTACGGCACATCTTCTCGTCAGGTATACCTCAAAACTTGAAAACGAAACTGTACAACCAGTGCGTGTTGCCAGTGATTACCTATGGAACTGAGACGTGGTGCTTCACTTCTGGCCGGATGAGGAAGCTTAAAGTCGCTCAGTGAGCTATGGAGAGGGCTATGCTCGGAGTTTCTCTGCGTGATAAACTTAGAAATGAGGATATCCGCAGTAGAACCAGAGTGACCGACATAGCCCAACGGATTAGTAAGCTGAAGTGGCAATGGGCCGGCCATATAGCTCGAAGAACCGACAATCGATGGGGAAAATAAGTTCTCGAGTGGCGGTCTCGTACCAGCGGACGAAGTGTAGGGCGTCCCCCCACTAGATGGAGTGACGACCTGGTAAGATATGCAGGAAGTCGATGGATGCAGGTGGCTCAGGACCGTGCTTTGTGGCATTCTTTGGGGGAGGCCTATGTTCAGCAGTGAACTTGTGAAGGGCTGTAATGATAATGAATAACGAATAATCAATAATATATAATAATTTTAAATCAAAGCAAAAACGCTTGTTTTGTTCCTTTTATGAAATCTTTACTCTTCATTGGGGCCCCAAAACAAATTTTGATACAGGGCCCATCTAAGGCACGCTACGCCACTGACTTTAACTAAAGAGTGTTATAACGCCATTTTAAGGGATTTTTATGAATAAGACTGTTAATATATAAGGCATAATTCTCTATGCGCGAAGTGACAAAAATGGGACGGAGTGTCGAAACTTAGCGACGTTGCCGCTTTTACAGGTCGCTTCAGGTCAGTAAACTAATATAACAAGGTGATTTATTTCTTGTCAATTTGTTACGCTATTTATTTTGTTTGAAAAATGCATTTTTTATTTTCTTTTATTATTGTTTATTTTATTATTTTAACAGACATATATCAACTTGTATTAACTGCTGTGCTATTTAACGTGATAACCTAGGCGCCACCCAGTATACTAACCATAACAGTCATATTAAAGTGATACAAATACTAACTAACGCGTCTTTCTCTTTCGTTGACACCAAACATCACCTGTTTCACCTTTATAACTATTGCGAAATTTTGAAGGCAATCGAAAAATAATGCAAAAACTGTTATCACATAATATATTTGCATATTTAGTGAAATATTGTACGATACCTGCAATGTATCTATATATATATCTTTTATATTATAGTAAAGGGTTTTTCAATTAAGGATATAGAAGTTTACATTTATAGTACTGAATGTTTCTTGTGGTTTATTATTTTATTGAAAGTAAGATATTAATATTAATAAATAAAGTTTTATTAAAGGCTTCCCCAAACATGTGCGTTTTTATCGATCTCTAGAAGCAATATCTGTTGTAGACAGTTGTAAATTAAGTTGTAACATGCCTTTAAAAATACCTCATTATTACTTGCCGGTTTTTCTTTGGCCTCTTTTTTTTTTTGCGAACTCGTGTAGATTTTGATGATCGTTATAGTTTTAAACCAACCTAAATTGAATAAAAAGTTTTGATTTCGACTTTGTTGACTTTTGTTGGAATGAGTACGATCTTACACACTGCTGCGCTTATTTTAATGCGATAAAAATATCTATTTGGATCCTGTGATATTGCGCTTTTGGATAATATCAACGAATTTTACATAAATCTACGCTAATAACACCACTACTTTGCAGTGACACTCGTTTCATTAATTATATACAGTCACTTACGAGGGTGACACTGAAAGTTCTTAAAAAATCAAAAACTGAACAAACTAGCAAGTTATTAGTTTTATTATATCTTTTCATAATAGTTATCATTTACATCAATACATTGCTGCATCCGATGAAATCACCGAGAAAAGCACTTTGCCCACTCGTTCTTAGGGGTCTCTTCGACGACATTTTGAAACACAACCACTGCTTCCTCGGCGTCCATAAAACGTTTTTCTCAAAGTTTTTCTTTTATTTTGGGAAATAAATAAATATCGCAAGGTGCGAGGTCGGGGCTATAGGGCGGGTGACCCAGTAATTCCACGTCTGACGTCACCAAGTAGTCGATTGTTTGTTTGGTGGTGTGCGACGAGGCGTTGTCGTGGTGAAGGAGGATTCTACTGGTAGGTCGTTTCTCCCGAACTTTTTCCAAGACAAGTGGCAAACAATTGTTAGTGTACCATTCCGCAGTAACTGTTTTTCGATCCTCTAAAACAGTTGTTGCGTAATGAGCTGTCCTTCCGAAGAGCGAGGCCACCATCTTTTTTCCCACGCTTCGACCTATCTTCACTTTAGATAGCAACTCCTCGGAAGGAAACACCCAGACAGCACTGACTGTCTCTTAGTTTCAGGATCATAACAATAAATAGAGCTTTCGTCACCCAACAGCATTTGAGTCACCTACGTTAAATCTTCGAACCATTTCACGACACCAATCAACATGATGGAGATTTTAGGCCTCAGTCAAATTATGAGGTGGGTACCTCAGGGCACAAAGCTTCCTGACCGCTAAATGTTGTTCATGGAGGATTATGTGCACTTGACTCATACCGATGCCTCTGCTGATAAGTTACTCTTTTGTCAGTCTCTATCATACGCCGCACAACACTGATGTTATTTTCAGTCGCCGCCGTAGAAAGCCGTCCCTCACGCAGATAATCGGTGAGATTAGTGCGACCACGTTTAAACTCGTTAAACCAGTTGTAAACAGTGGCACGAAATGGTACTTCATCTTGAAAGGCCAATCGAAGTCTATCATAACTTTCTTGTTGACTTAAATGACATCGAAAATCATAAAAAATCATTGTAAAAAAATTTTCTTGCGTTAAATTCATGTGACACAGACAATTTTTAATTTGCCGCCAAATCGTAAACAAATTAATAAATGACAAATCAATAAAATACATACCTACACAATAATTATGGAGTGTAGAGAGAAGGAGGACCATCTCTATATATGAAAAGTGTCCCTAAAAACGTGTCCAATAAGGGTGGCGCTGCAGTAGCATACGATAAATTAAAAAAAAGCACCAAAAGTAATTAGAATAAGATGGAGAAATAAACAAGGACCGACCAATCCGCCTGGTTTTGTACTACGTAAAGAGTTGAGATTTTGTATACTGGCATTTTACTAACTACACTAATCATGAAATTTTTTAAATATTTGAATTCAGCTGACTTCACTCCGTTCACAACAGCTATCTTCATATCGTAGTTTTTCAGACGCCAGCGCTATTGTGGTAGACTTCTATTTTCAGTAAATAGTAGGACACTTTTTCAACTTTTGCCCCCTTATAACCATCTTGTACTCTACACTCCATAACAATAATATAGGTAGAGTTCCATTTTCAAAATATGAACTTATTTTTTATTGTATCGTTTACAAGTGTCCAGTTCTAAAAACTTTCAGTGGTCGCCCTCGTAATATTCGATATTCAGTTGACAGTTTAAAAGCAATTATGAATATATGAAGTGTATGAATAACCGCACTGAGAGTTTGTTTTACCTAAAAGAATACTATCAACTTCGATAACCGTGTACTATAAGCGAGAAGTCACAACAAGCCTGACACGTACTTGGAAAATTGGCAGATAAAAGCAAATACGTCTGTGCGGAAAAGACACAAGGTGCATTTTCGTAAAAATGAATTGACTTAAGACGAGTATTTCCCCCTTTCTCTGCTGCATGCGGGTTGCACCACGAAGTAAGTGTGCGATATTCGGTGGATAAAAAAATATACTTTATTGGAAATGTTTATTCTTATTGGCAGGAACTAAACGTGCTTTATTAAAATGTAGTCGATGAAGAATCCAATTCAATAACATGCATTTCTTATATCGAAAATATTTTATTTATATGGCTACCGCTTAAAAAAAAACGACAACACGTTTGTCAAAGTTTTTTCCCGGCAATTATATTGTATTTTTTATCGATTTTTAACGTAAATTTGAGTATTTTACTGTATGCTCATATTTTTTCCGAGCATATACTATTTCAAGAAGTAACAATTCTTGCGCGTCAAAATCTTGTCTAAAATAATATATTTTGCCCTACTTGACCTTAATTTCGGCTGTTATAACGCGCCTGTATGGTATAAAGACTTTTTACTGAGTTGTGACGTATTTTGGACTCCTTCTTTTTACAAGAATATATATTAAATACAGATTATTACATAATACTTTTTATTTGCCAAAATTGAAAGTATTTTTTTAGCACCAACGTGATGAACATGGTGATGAGGGCACTAATACTTTTTCTACCATCAGGGCGGCGCCACTTTCGTATGAGGTGAAATATTTGACAGATTTCATAGCGAGGAAGTTAATTTGTTAGGATAATGTAAGGGTTAAAGTTTCTTTCTGTTATATTAGTTATATTTTATATTCATTACATTAGAAATGAATAAACCCACTACGGATATTTCTTGAAGTAGAAAAACAATTAGTTAAAATGTGCGAAAAATTTAGGAGCAAATCACTGAGGCCGTTGTTTTGTGCATAAATATAATACTTTAGAAACTGATTAACTTTTAATACAATTAAATGCCATTGAGTAACAAATGAAATTTACCTCAGGCGCAACTAGCGACATGTAGTAAGCTCAGGATTAGTGGGCGGAATCGTAAGTGGCATTTGTTGCAGGCGTGTCTCTGCCGCGGTCCACTCTGTACGCGCACTACCTGCGGCACTGCGCGGCGCACCGGCTGGAGCCGGTGAACGCGGCGTCGTTCGGCAAGCTGATCCGCTCCGTGTTCGTGGGGCTGCGCACGCGCCGCCTGGGCACCAGGGGCAACTCCAAGTACCACTACTACGGCATCCGCGCCAAGCCCGGCGCGCCCGACCCCGCGCTCTCCGCGCTCGCCGACCCCAAGCCCGACCTCGCCGACGCACAGGTTACTATTAACACTATATACACTATAACAACGGTCTAATTTTCGTTTTTTTTTGTGTATTACCAATATTAAACTATTTTGTTTTAACTTTTAAAATTGTATATAATGTTGCCCTTTTACAAGAATTAACATATAACATAAACACTCACGCCTGTCACCCAGAGGGGTAGGCAGAGACTATGGCATTCCATTTGGCACGATCCTGACACACCTCTCTCGCTTCCTCCACATCCATATACCTACGCATACACGCTCGTCGGTTAAAGGTACTCTTAATTTGGCCCATTTTCAATATATCGCCTATTTGGTCGATAAACTTTCGCCTAGGGCGACCCTTCCCGACTCTGCCATTCACCTCTGCAACATAAATTTGCTTTGTCACTCTTTCCTCATTCATTCTTTCTACATGACCAAACCACCGAAGCATTCCTTTCTTAATCCTAGTCACAACATCATCTTGCAAACCACACATTTCTCTTATCACACTATTTCTCACCCTGTCATTCAGATTCAGCCCTAGCATACTACGTAATGACCGCATTTCTACAGCATTTATTCTACTCTCGTGCTTCTTCTGCCATACCCAACTTTCACTACCATACATTAAAGTAGGCACTAACACAGCATTGTGAATTGCCAAACGTGCCTTTTTGGACACATTCTGACTTTTCACAATAGAGTGTAGAGCCCCATTCAATCTATTTCCTGCATTCACTCGTCGTTCTATATCCTGATCATATCTACCATCCCTGCTAAACACACATCCCAAATACACAAACTCATCTACTTGCTCTACCAACTCCCCTTCTATTCTTATTTCACATATCGTTTTACTTTCTTCTCTTTCAAAAACCATAACTTTCGTCTTACTTGCGTTCACTTTCATTCCCTTTTCTTTTAATGTCCTGTTCATTAATGTAACCATCATTTGCAACTCGGCTGCCGACGACGCAAGTATGACTTGATCATCGGCGTACAAAAGGCATTTGACGGTTAACTCACCCATTCTTAACCCGCATTCTTCTGCTTTCAAATTTTCCAAACAACTGTCCATAAATAGGTTGAACAGCCACGGGGAAGCCACACAGCCCTGTCTGACACCTTTATGGATGCCAAACCAGTCCGAGTAGGCCCCGTTGATCCTGACACAAGCACTAGAGTCCCTATATAGAGACTTCAATGCCTGTATCAAGCCAGCGCTCAACCCAAATGAGTTCAGTGTTTGCCATAACACATCCCTGTCCACTCTGTCATAAGCCTTCTCCAAGTCTATGAACGCACAAAAAACTTTTTGGTTTTTGGCCAAAAACTTCGCCGCGATCATGCGCATGGAAAAGACCTGATCCGTACATCCCATTCCCTTTCTAAATCTCGCTTGCACATCCCAAATTTTTCCATCAGTTTCTTTCATAACTCTTTCAATTAGTACCTTAGCATACAGTTTTCCCACAATGCTAAGAAGGCTGATACCACGGTAGTTTTTACAGTCCTGCTGTGATCCTTTTTCCTTATATATTGGGACTATCACGGCTTTGCACCAGTCTCCCGGTACCCGCTTAAGTTCCCAACATAAATTAAACAAGGTGCACAGCAGGTCTGCCACCACTCCTTCTCCAGCCTTTAGCATTTCGAGAGATACTCTATCATAACCGGCTGCCTTACCTGCTTTCATACTTTTCATTGCTTTCATTATTTCATCTATACTTATATCTCTATCTATTTCCTCTTCTTCCGGAATTTCTATTTCATTTAATTCAAACGTCTCATCACTCATAATAATAATAATAATAATAATCATTTATTTCCAATCACAATGGTACATTAAATAAAACATGCTTAGTTTATTGTGTAATTTCTATGAACTACTTATTTCAACATTTGACCATTGTGAGAGAGCGGAACCTGTACTAGGATACCCTGTGTTACAGTGTTCCGACCCCCACACTCGGACTTAATTCATATATTACTTAGTACCATAATTGTTAGTTAAAGTAGGTAAAAGTAGATAAAGAATGTGTGTATGCGTGTGCGTGTGCGTGTGCGTGTGCGTGTGCGCGCGCGCGCGCGTGTGTGTGTGTGTGTGTGTGTGTGTGTGTGTTATTTAATTATATGCACACGAAATCGACACTACTACATTAATAATTCATACTTATCGTTAAGAACTTTTCAAATATTTTATCATAATATGAAAATTTTATTTATATTCCATTCTTTATTGCATTGTTTTTAGGAGATCTTCTGTTTCGGAGTAAGATTTTAAATGTAGGAATTTCGTAACTGTTTCTTTACAAGTGTAGCGTGGTTTAGAGTAAATATTCACAGCCTGATTAATTTTATTGTATAATAAAGGTCCCAAAAAGACATGTTGTCGTTTTGCAAACGGTGATGTCTCTTTAGGAATCCTGAATATTATATCCTTACGTCTTTTATTCGTGTGAATAACGTGATCGAAAGTAGTCTTAGCGTGGCTGTGTAATATTGACTTTAAGATATACAATTGTCGAACTGAAAGGACTCCCGTATTTGAGTAAATCAGAGAAGTGGAATAACTATAGGGTTTAAAAAGAATTACTTTCAATATTGCTCTTTGTGCCCTTTCAACTTGCAGAATACTATTCTTAAACGTTCCTCCCCATGACGTTATGCAGTATGTAATTATTGATTGGCATAATGCGAGATAAGTTACTTTAAGCCATTTAAAGTCAGTAGCAGCTCTTAGACGTTTAAAAACATATATTAATTTGCGGATCCTTTTGGTGAGCGTCTCAACGTGATATTTCCAGGAAAGTGTTGAATCAATGTATACACCGAGGTATTTTATTTTTTGTAACTGTTCAATAGTGGTACACGTATGTGAGCAGGAATCATGATGGGTGGAATGTTGACAGGTGTGAGCAACTATTTTAATATTAGATGGTTGAAGACGCTGTAGTTTGGTAAAAGTAATGTACTTAGTTTTTTCTAAGTTAAGAGTCAATAAATTATGCTGTAGCCATTTCATAACTTGTGCCAGTTCATTTTCTACGTTACGTGTTAGTTGATCCCAAGATGAGCTATGGAATACTAAGGCTGTATCATCTGCAAAAGCGAACAATTTTCCTTTAACTAGTTTCAGGTTACACAAATCATTCACATAGATCAAAAATAAGCTAGGTCCAAGTATACTTCCCTGGGGAACGCCATAAGAAATATATTGAGAGTCACTTATCACATCGTCAATTTTTACACGTTGGGTTCGATTTTTTAGATAACTACCAAATAAATTTAAAGCGGTTCCCCTTATCCCTATTCTTTCCAACTTATTCAACAACAACGGGACAGAGACAGTATCAAATGCTTTAGCCAAGTCCAAGAACACTGCTAGACATTTGTTTTTTTGTTCTAATAGCGTGACTATATGCGATGTTAAGTCACTAACAGCGTTTTCGGTTGACTTTCCGCAGGTAAAGCCGTATTGATTATTGGAAATAATATTATATTTATTTAAAAATTGGGTAAGTCTTTTATTTATTAATCGCTCTATAAACACGCTTTCAAAGTATTCCTTCCATCTCCTTAAACTCAAAACTTCGTCATTCAGAATACAGCCATTCTGGCCTCGTATAGCATTCATTCTAGGCTGTTTTGAATGTCCCCTGGTAGTTCTTACGAGTTTCCAGAACATTTTAATGTTTGCCTGGAAGTTATCCGATATTCTTCTATCATTCATATCCGTTCTTTCTTGCTTTTTCCTTTCAACTACTTCTTTTACTCTCTTATTTAGGTGTCTAAAGACTGCCTTTTTCCTTTCAATATCATCATTCATACTGCTAGAATTACTAGCCTTGGTTGCTAGTAAATCTAGCCATGCTTTCTTCTTTGCTTCAACTTCCATCCGTACCTCATCATCCCACCATAACGTGTTAATTTTCCTTTCATTCGTTCTCTTACTTACACCACATACTTCGGTAGCTGCATCCACTAAACCTTTCTTGACATTATACCACACAGTCTCCAAGTCTAAATCATTCATACACAATTCAGCCATACCACTTATATTTTCTCTCAATCTATATTTGAACTTCTCTCTCACACCTTCATCTTGTAACCTCTCTGTTCTTATACGCTGTAAAGCAGTGGTAGACACAGATGTCCGATGCCTCCAACGTCTGAAAAGACCATTAATTCGGCATAAGACCAAGTAATGATCCGTCCCTACGTTAGAGCCCCGGTAAACCCTTCCTCCCGGATCTCGGTTGCGAGCAGACGTGTTCAGTGTAAATGTATTTCTTGTTTAAATAAAAATTAATTCAATATTTAATTAAGTGCAAATAATAGGAGTGCATAATCTGTAAGAGCTTGAAGCACCAGGAGCGCCGTGCAAAATACCGTTCTCGATCCCAAGAGCGGCTTACAGTGACTCACCTGTCGATCATCGCTAAGCGCCGCCCTTTTGTTGCGGCCCACTCCAACATCCCGGTTAGTGACTACTGTTGCTAAATTACCTGTGCTCCTGGTACCTTACGTTTCACTCGCGGACGAATAGTGCAACTGTCGTAATTAAACAGAAGTAATTTGCATGACATCTACCGCCTTAATAAAAAAAAAAAACATGCCGCTAAAGCGTACTCCTCCAAAGGATTTGCAAACATCTAATTGTGAGTCGGATTCAAGCACAAAAGGTTCCACTGAAAATATCGCTAGTAGAAATAAGCGGAAACGGGAACATGGGGATTGTAGTGAAGAACTCAAAGCTTTTAAATCTGAGCTCCTGGCCTTATTCAATTCAAAATTTACCAGTCTTCAGTCTGTTATAAATGACATTAGGGAGCAAAATACCGAAATACGCAAGTCTCAGGACCTTATGTCTGAAAAGTATGATGAAATAATACTTAAAATAGAAAAATTGGAGTCTGAAAGAAATAAGAATCTTATGTACATTCAATCCCTTGAGACTAAATTGGAAAATATGGAAAGACACCTCCGGGCAGCCTGTCTGGAAATTAAAAATATTCCGAAACAACAAGGGGAATCAAAGGAAGACTTAGTGAATTATGTAATAAAACTTGCTCAGTTGCTCAAATTATCTGTACAACCTTCAGATATACGGGATATCTTTCGAACAAGCAATAAAAATAAACAAAACACTTTAATAGTTGAGTTCAGCTCTGTCCTACAAAAAGAGACTATGTTGCAAGGTCTCAAGAAATTCAACAAGGAGAGAAAAGATAATAAATTAAATTCATCACATTTACAAATTGCAGGCACTCCAATACCTATCTATGTTTCCGAAAACTTGACACAAAAGGTGCAAAAATTATTCTTCTTGGCCCGAGACTTTGCCAAGACCAACGGTTTTGATTACTGTTGGACTACCCGTGGTAAGGTCTATCTACGTAAAGCTGATGGTGCTAACTATATACGACTAGATGGTGAAGAAGATCTGATGAAGCTGCAACGACAGAAATGACTATACTGTAACGTGTTTTGCAACGTAACTTCTACTTTTTTCTTAATTTATATTGTTTTGCTTATAATAATTTACCTTTTCTTTTATTTCTCTAACGAAATTGTAATATTTTTTGTAAAAGTAAGTAAATTGTTTTCTGTACAAACACACAATACACTAACTCACTTATGTTACCTACAATCATTCATACCTCACTTTCACATACAGACTCAGTTAATACATCATTCAATTATATACATACATTACTACATATCGAAAATATACACATTCCAAAGTTATCTTACCTACAAAACTGTGATTGAGCATATTTATTTTCATGAACTTTTATTAGGTATCATTTCATATATATATATATATATATTACTCATTTACTTAATGCATAAGCAAAATTTTCATAATTATTACTTAGTCGTCTCGTATCAAATAAATGTGTCTAATATTTTTTTCAATTGTACTGTATTTACATATATAACAATATCTAGGTGCATCGTAAGCACAACATTTAAATATAAGCACTACTTACAAACCCCTAAAAAATACTTAAGCCTTCATTTTTGTGTCTGTGCCAGAGAGATAACTCATAAAATTATATGCTTCTTATACAACGTGGCTGATACGGAATCATTCTATAAAAAAATTCTCTATTGTTTGATAATATTAATAATAGTTAGGATAGGACCAGTAAAAATAACCGGAATAGTGGTTATCCATTACTTCACGACGTCTTTTAACATAACAACTTTTACACACTATCATCTTAAACGACCCCTATTTTGTAATGAGTACAGTTGGTATAGTGCTAAATATAGTAAGCCGGCATTTAATCTACTGCTAAATGGCCCTGGTAGCAGCTTCGTAATAAGCCGCTCAATGTCTTGCGCTCTTGCATGTATCATAAATGTCATATTCATATATGATGTAATTGCATGTTCATATAATTCCGTCATTGTATCAATACTTTTCTATATATTATATAATTTTTTACGGCATGTTACAAATGAGGTTGCCAATAGGAGGAGATTACTAATAATTTACATAGTGTCATTATGTGATAAGATGAATATTGATAGACTGCGGATTTTTTTTTATCTGCGGTTTTTTCTTTTTTTTTATCTTTTTTATCTTTTCTTGGTGTATTATCGATTTGGACAAATGTTTTTTTTTTATATATTTAAGTGATAGATAAATTAAACAATATAGTAAATGAGTTGGACTCCTATTCGGTTTCCGAATCTGCTCTTTGCGATGTTGAGGACTGCTTCCACTTGGATCCAAACCCTAGAACTTCCCTTAAAATTATAAGTCAAAACATCAGGAGTATTTCACATAATTTCTCTGAGTTTCTTACATTAATTGTGAGAACGAAAGTGCGCTGGGATATTATTATCTTAACTGAGTGTTGGCTGCAAAATGTTCACACACTTCCTGTAATTAAAGGTTATAAGACATTTAGTACAGAAAACAACTACACACAAAATGATGGCGTTGTTGCATATATAAATAGTGATCTTAATGTATCATTTGAAGAAATTTGCTTCCGCAACGCGAATTGTCTTCTTTTAAAGATAAATAGAGATATTGTTATTTTAGCCTTGTATCGTTCTCCTGCTGTTAGAGATTGTACTGAATTCATAGATTCACTAGATGCTTTACTCGTAAAAACAGCTAATGTTAATAATGTTGTTCTTGTAGGAGATATTAACATCAATATTAGTGACTCTCTACAGGACCAACATAAGTTTAACTACCTTAATGTAACTGCTTTACACGGCTTGTTACCAGCTCATACTTTTCCTACCCGTAAAGATAGCTGCCTAGATCATGTTATGCTAAGAACTAAACTCCCAGCTAAAACTCTTGTTGTAAATTCTGCGTTAACTGATCATGAGACTAGCATTTTTTCTCGTAAAGAAGGTCCCAAAACAGCACACAATGACGAAAATATTTCGTACAGATCATAATGGAATTACAACTGATCTTGCTAAAATGAATTTTGATTCAGTTTACTCTACACAAAATCCAAATATTGCCGCTAATTGTCTTGTCCAGTCCTTACAGAAAGTTTTAGACGCTAATACTAAAAAGATTGTTTTACCTAGTCGTAAAAAGATTATAAAGCCGTGGATTACTCCAGGACTCTTACGTTGTATGAAGCATAGGGATAATTTACACAAAAAAATGAAAAAAGAGCCGGGTAATGAAGTACTTAAGTTAACGTTTACGAGATACAGAAATTATTGCAACAAACTTCTAAAAAAGGTAAAAAATGAATATGAAAAAAATGAAATAAGAAATGCAGGTGCAAATAATAGAAAACTTTGGGAGGTAATAAATAGAATAACCAACAGAAATGCCGCAAAAGCATGTTCCACTCAACTATTATCAGTATGTACCACACCAAAAGAATCAGTAAATAATGTTAACACGTATTTCGCTAATATTGGTAGACAACTGGCCGAAAAAATTCTTGAGAACTCTGAATTGAATCTTTCTTCTACTAATAATAGCTTAGTCCATTCCATGGTTCTTTTGCCTACTGATGAAGCCGAAATTGCATCTGTAATAAATATACTTAGAAGTGACTGTGCAGTTGGCTGGGATAAAATATCTGGTGATTTCCTAAAACAAAATAACACATTTATTGTACCTCCTCTTACCCACGTATGTAACCTGGCCCTCACTTATGGTATATTCCCAATAGCTTTTAAAAAATCCCTCATTCATCCTGTTTACAAAAATGGGGACAGAGACTGTTTAAGCAACTATAGACCAATATCTATATTACCATCATTATCTAAAATACTAGAACGCCTGATGAATAGTAGGTTGAAAATTTTTCTTGAAACGAATTCCATACTTTCTCCAAATCAATTTGGTTTTCGTTCTGGTAAATCAACAGCTGATGCCGTTCATGAACTAATTGAATTTATTGTACTAAGCCTTGAGAAAAAAAAGAAAACAATAGGAATTTTTTTAGATTTAGCCAAAGCCTTTGACACGGTCTCTGTTCCCATATTGTTGCATAAAATGGACACGCTTGGTATAAGGGGTGTACCGTTGCAGCTTTTCAAAGATTACCTTACAGATAGAACACAGTCCGTAAAAATTGATAAACACGTTAGTGATGAGCTCCCCATCTGCTATGGTGTTCCCCAGGGAAGTATTCTTGGCCCTACCCTGTTTCTTCTTTATATTAATGACCTTTGCAAACTCAAACTAGTAAACGGAAAAATTGTAACTTTTGCAGATGACACAGCCCTACTATTTACTGGTGATTCATGGCCAGATGTGTTTAACTTCGCTCAGATTGGCTTAAATAGTGTCCAAATGGCTTCGAGATAATGTGTTAACCCTCAACGTGGAAAAAACAAAATACTTGTCCTTCTCTAAACATAATAATAAATATGCAACCTGCACAGACCATGTTATTACTGCTCATTCTTGCAATTTTCCTAATTGCCTAACATGTTCATGCACACCTCTGCAAAAAGTAAATTCAATTAAATACCTTGGTATTTTGTTGGATGATAAGCTAACTTTTCATGAGCATATACATACACTTTCAAATAGGATACGGAAATTAACATATATATTTAAAAAACTCCGTTGCGTAGCAGATTCTAACACTATTAAATCTGTCTATTTTGCTCTATGCCAATCTTTAATAATATATTGTATTACGTGCTGGGGTGGAGCTACCAAATCATCGCTTCTCCCACTTGAAATATCGCAAAGGTTAATCTTAAAAGTAAGTAATTCTCTTCCCTTTAAATTTCCAACCAGTCAACTTTATAAAATTTCCAAAGTTCTTACAGTCCGGCAATTATTTATTATATACACGGTACTAAAAAAACATGCTCAATTAAAATATGATCAAAAAAATTCACAGCACACGAGACGCAAAGACCGGGTATGTACCTCTCATTATAACCATTGTACCTACTTTTCTAGGAGATTTTTTTGCTATCTTGGCGGATACCTGTATAATAAACTACTATAAATATACAGAAGATCTCTTTGCAACACTTGTGTAAATGTTGTAATTTTCGCATTCACACACACACGCAAACACACACGCACACACACACACACACACACACACACACACACACACACACACACACACACACACACACACATCCACTAAATTAAATTTATTAAATATTTACTTATAATAATACTTACCACAAGTAAATGAATTATAACTTATCATGGTTATTAAAATATGTATTCTAAGATTACATACTTTTGTATTTGTCAACTGGGAGGGAGACCTGATGACCTGAAATACAGGTTCGTCGCCTAGTTTGGGCATCAGTCTCTCACATTACTTTGTGCCTTTTTTTTTTGTCATAAATCGATTTTGTTAATTTAATGTGGTGAGAAAATAAATTATATTATTATTATTATTATTAAAACCCTTGTATCTACCACCGCGCTCCTCATTCTTTCATCAACAATTATGAAATCTATCATACTTCTATCATCACCTCTTTCCCATGTATACGTGTGAATCTTCTTATGACGAAAGAAAGTGTTCGTCACAAAAAGACTCTTTTCCACGCATACGGCGAGAAGGCTTTCACCATTCTCATTTATACTTTCATCACCAAACGTTCCCAATATCCTTTCATAACCAAGCCTCCTCACCCCAACCCTTCCATTAAAATCGCCTAATATCACAATATTTTCATTTACCTTGCATTTCATTAGCACCATCCTTACCAACTCCCAAAACTGCTCTCGGATATAAGTGGGCTTAGACATGTCTGGGGCGTAGACCCCTAAAACAAACAACTTCTTTAAGCCCACTTTCATTCGTATCCATAGCAGTCTCGGGCTTACACATTCATACTCTTTCACACAATGACCCATTCTTTCTGAAAGGATGATACCGACTCCCTGGCATGCCCGCTCGGTCTCGTCTACACCAGACCAGTACGCGGTATACATGCCATGTGTAGTAGCATCCTTTCCCTTCCGTTTCGTCTCATTTACACATAACACGTCTATTCCTCTATCATGCATCATATCGCATACTTCATCCATCTTATCATTCATTCCTCCACATACATTCAATGTAGCCAGACGGGCTTCCGCAATCCACTTTTCGCCCCTCCGGGGGACAGAACGTGACGGGTGGCGAACCTCGTCGCCGGTTTTCCTCCCGGAGATTCTTCGCACCCCTGCCCCATTAAAGGGGCGCCGGGAACTCGGGGCCATTTCTTTAATTCTATGCCTCATGGTGCGAAAGTAGGGTGTGGTATTTTTTACGCCGCTACCACACGGCGAGGAGCCGAGTCAGTTTTTTCGGCTTTGTCGCTTGTTTAGCACCACCCGGGGGACACGTGTAGGGTGGGCCTAGGGTTAGGTGGTCAAAGCCTACGGACGCGAGCGACTCATCCCCAATCATCAAGAATTACAAGAATAAATTATAAAGTTATACAGGTTGTCCCAAAACGTAACGATCAAACGAAAGGGGGTTGTAGACCATGAAAGGATTGTTCCAAAACAAATTAAGTCCTATACCCAAGTTGCGTGGTTTAAAAAAATAAAGGCTGATTTATAAATTTTCCAGAAAATCACCCTTTGCCTCAATATTTTTAATGCTGTAGCTGCAAATGAAGACCGATTTAAATTTCTTTTTCTGTTTTGTACAGCCTAATCATATGCCTACTTTACCTACTACTTTATTTTTCAGTACCTATTATTACGGTTTGGTAGAAATTAATACATAAAAATTCGTAAAAGTATAAAAATGAAACTTTAAAGTTATATCGAGCAAGTTGAACCCTTCATCCTGTAAAAAATGTACTTTACATGGACCTGGCAACTGTATTCAAAAGTTGGCGCAATTCATGTAGATTTCAAAATAGTATAATAATACCTAGTACTTTTATTTAAATTTTTTGTACTATAATTTTTTTCTCGCAGAGAGTAGATTTTGTGAAAATAACTCAATTAGATATTGTTTTAAATGATTCGTCCGTTCGATTAATGTAAAGAAAAATAATATGTATTCACGCTGATTTGGCCGATTTCAGACCTAATATCCATAAAAAAGTAAAAAGTAGTTCATTTTTGTTCATGTTATATCCCCGAAACTTCACCGCTGCATTGGAAGACGTTTTCAAGCTTCTGGACTGGAAAGGATACGGTATTAACATCAATCGTGAGTACATCACTCACCTTCGATTTGCCGACAATATAGTCCTTATGGCAGAATCGCTGGAGGACCTAAGCATTATGCTCAATGACCTCAATGGTGTCTCCCAACGGATAGGTCTTAAGATGAATATGGACAAAACAAAATCATCTTTAACGTCCATGTCACACCTATGCCAGTAGTTGTTGGGAGCACTAAGCTCGAAGTTGTTGACGACTATGTTTACCTTGGACAAATAGTCCGACTTCGACCGAGAGGTCAATGGACGGATTCAACTCGGCTGGGCAGCGTTCGGGAAACTAAGACATCTTCTCGTTAGACATACCTGATAACCTGAAAACGAAATTGTACAACCAGCGCTTGTTGCCAGTGATGACTTACGGATCTGAGATGTGGTTCTTCACTGCAGACCGTATGAGGAAGCTCAATGTCGCTCAGCGAGCTATGGAGAGAGCTATGCTCCGGGTGTCTCTGCGTGATAAACTTAGAAATGAGGATATCCGCAGTAGAACCAGAGTAACCGACATAGACCAACAGATTAGTAAGCTGAAGTGGCAGTGGGCCGGCCATATAGCTCGAAGAACCGACAACCGATGGAGAAGAAAGATTATCGAGTGGCAGCCTCGTACTGGTAGGCGATGTGTAGGGCGACCTCCCACTAGATGAAGTGACGACCTGGTGAGACATGCAGGAAGTTGATGGATGCAGGTGGCTCAGGATCGTGCTTTGTGACATTCCTTGGGGGAGGCCTATGTTCAGTTGTGGACTTGTGAAGGGCTGTAATGATGAATGATGATGATCCCGGCAACCCCTTTGGTTTGTAAACTTACGAACAAAGGAAACAATAAGTGATAATGAAACCAGTAATTTCTTTATGATTTTAATTAATATTTTTTACAATAAAAGTTCGAATTGTCGACCTCCTGCTCTAATACAGGCGCGGCATCTTCTTATGAAAGAACGTGTTATAGGTCGCGCCAATCTTATGCTATTTGCTTGTTTAGAATGTTCAATTATTTTTTGTCGAAGCTCTGCAATATTGGCGATTGGTTTTGAATACACCTTTTCTTTTAGATATCCCCAATAAAAAAATCCAATGGATTAAGGTCCGGTGACCGTGCTAGCCATAATATAGGCCCCATGCGACCTATCCATTTTCCTGGGAAATGTTCATTTAAAAAGTTTCTCAACGACAAAGCGTAATGGGCGGGACAACCATCATTCTGTAACCACATATCTCGTAGAGTTGCTAGTGGTAAGTCTTCTAATAAAATGGGCAGGTCTCTTCTTAAAAATTCCAGGTAGACCTGCCCATTTAGTGCTCCTGGAAATTCCAAAGGTTTGATTATGCGCCCGTTAACAATACCGGTCCACAGATTTACTTTGAATTGAAATTGAGACCTTTCTTCGCGCATTAAATGCGGGTTCACCATACTCCAACTATGGATGTTGTGCATGTTTATAAATCCATCTTTCTTGAAAGTGCTTTCGTCCTTTCATAAAATATTATTTAGAAAATTCGGGTTTTCTCTATGAATTTCTAGCATCCTCCTGCAAAATGCTACCCTCGGAGCATAATCCCGTGGCAATGGAGCCTGCACTTTTTGATAGTGGTAGGGGTGGTACTTATTGCGTTGGAGCATCCTATGTACAGTTGTCTTAGGTATTCGTGTCAACAATACAATGTTACGAACAGAAGTTCGCGGATCATTTTCAACCTGCTCCAAAATTTCGTCTTCAATGTCAAAGTCTTCTCTATCACGTGCAGGTACTACCGCTCCAGTAAAAAAAAACCTTCAGCTAGTCTCCGATGCACATTCATATAAATACACGATAGTAAGGATATCGCTCCTCGTCAGGCTACCTCTCACGGTAGAGTCTAGCTGCAGCTCGAGCATTACCACGACATTCACCATAAATAAAATGCATGTTGGCATATTGAACTGGAGTGTAGTGTGCCGACATTGTTTAACAATATCCAATCACAAAGAGCCAAAGTCCAGTAGATAGCCAAAGTCGTCACTAAAAGAGTATCCACAAAGTCCAGTTGAAAGCCAAAGTCTTCGCCAAGAGAGTATCCACAAAGTCCAGTAGAAAGCCAAGGTTGTCACTAAAGGAAGAGCAGTCAAATAGAAAGCCGAGTCATTTAGTATTAAAACACCGATGAGAACAGGAAAACAGGAGAAACGTGCGATGCGAACAAAGTAGGGCAAAGTACTACTGGCGTGGCGTGGCTATTTATTTATTTGTTTGATTTCGTTGTTGAAAACAAAGAATACGGGCGAGGTAAGGGAAGGGATCTTACCTACCTGAGCTGTGCATAGTTCTAGTTACTTCCCTATCTTCTGTCTCGCTTGCACTTACATGTAAGTGCAAGTGTTAGAATTAATTCTATGCGTCATAGCAACTAAAGCTGAGAAGCATCGTATGTATTGTAATTTTGAATGTATTTTGTTTAATACCAAAATTGGATAAAAAAATTAACAACTTTTTACTTTTCTATGGATATTAGGTCTGAAATCTGCCAAATCAGCGTGAAAACATATTATTTTTCTTTACATTAATCGAACGGACGAATCATTTAAAACAATATCTAATTGAGTTATTTTCACAAAATCTACCCTCTGCGAGAAAAAAAATTATAGTACAAAAATTGAAATAAAAGTACCAGGTATTATTATACCATTTTGTAATAGGTACTGAAAAATAAAGTAGTAGGTATAGTAGGCATATAATTAGGCTGTACAAAACAGAAAAATAAATTTAAATCGGTCTTCATTTGCAGCTGCAGCATGAAAAATATTGAGGCAAAGGGTGATTTTCTGGAAAACTTATAAATCAGCCTTTTTCTTTTAAACCATGCAACTTGGGTATAGGATTTAATTTTTTTTTGAACATTCCTTCCATGGTCTACAACCCCCTTTCATTTGATCGTTACGTTCTGGGACAGCCTGTATAAGGTTTTTTCGAGGAAAATATATCACTTTTATAAAGCGCTTAAACAAAAAAAAAGTAAAATACACATACAGTCCGTACGGATAAAGAATAGGATTAGAAATGGCGGCTCATCGAGCCCGTACCGTCAACATGCAAAGTACTAATAACTAAATCCCGCTAATAACATTATATCGTTATAACGTTATTTTATTCGGTTAATTGGAAATTTTCTATTAATATGAAAATATTTAAAAAGAATTGTATACCCAAGTAGGTATATTGATTTTTAATTAACATTTATAACTAACTACCCTGGTTCTCAATTAAATAAATTCTCGAACGTCAGAGTCGAGTGTTAATCGTATGGTACATTGAAGTAATATGTACTACGTACTAAAAGAGATGCCGAGTGGTCGTTTGCAATACTTGTTTGCGCTATAAAACGGTACCCTGTGCCTCCTACCACGCACTTAACACTGCCGTATAGATTTTGTTCGCGGTTATAAATATACGATATTGTTGTTTAACTGGCCTTAATAAAGGGGGCTTCCGGTGCGCAGGAGTCGCGGTCCCGTGAGGGGGAGCAGAGCCCGGTGGGTGGTGCGGGGAGTGTGGCGGGGGTGGGGGGCGTGGCGGGGGCGGGGGGCACGCACCGCCAGTACCTGGGCTGCGTCACGCCGCCCGACCCGCCCGAGCTGGACATCGACGACCTGCCCGACGACGTGCCGCATTCGGCCCTCGAGGGACTGAGGAAACATCACCGGTAAGATCTTGACCTTGACGGCCGCATCGCCTGGTGGTGATACTACCTGGCTGCTAACACGAGTTCAACATCTTAATCTATAAATAAATATAAGTTTTTATTTTTGCCCGGATTGAGAAACATGTGCGACAAAAACAGAACAATGTTTACTTTTGGTCGCCTAGTGGTCAAAATTCGACCGTAATTTATTAAGTTTGAAAGTTTGTATATTAAACAAGCTGTATTTCATTTTCAACTGCACATTAAATCTTAATATAATATCATCATCATCATCAGTACAGCCATTCACAAGCCTCGTACGTAGGCCTCCCCCAAGGAATGCCACAAAGCACGGTTCTGAACCTGCATCCATCGACTTCCTGCATGTCTTATCAGGTCGTCACTCCATTTGGTGGGAGATCGCCCTACACTTCGTCTACCGGTACGAGGCTGCCACTCGAGAACCTTTTTTCCCCATCAGTTGTCGGTTCTTCAAGCTATATGGCTGGCCCATTGCCACTTCAGCTTACTAATCCGTTGGACTATATCGACCACTCGGGTTCTACTGCGGATATCCTCATTTCTAAATATATCACGCAGAGAAACCCCGAGTATAACCCTGGCCATAGCTCGCTCAGCGACCTTGATCTTCTCCATACGGCCAGCAGTGAAGGATCACGTCTCATCCATAAGTCATTATTGGTGACACGCACTGGTTGTACAATATCGTTTTCAAGTTTTGAGGTATAGAGAAATCCGTCGATTGACCTCTCGGTCGAAGTTCGACTTACTAGTCGGGCTATTTGTCCCAGGTTACCGGCATAGGTGTGACATTTTTTTGACTGTGTTTTGTCCGTGTTAATCTTAAGAGCTATCCCTTGGGAGACACTATTGACGTCATTAAGCATAGAGCTTATAGATCGGGAGATGGTGACAGAAAATAGTCTCCCATTTTCTTCTGCATGCCTTTTTAAGAATTGATAACTAACCCTAAAATATGAAAGATAGAGGGGTTACGAGCCCTTGCGCGCTTGCACGTCATAAAGAAAATGGCTTCCCTTTGTGTAAAGAATTTTAGTATTTTTCCGTGACATTATATTGCATGCCTTTGTAATATAACGTAGTTGGAACAAATGTAAGCTATAATAATTGATGGCATGCAATTCGCAACGACCGACGGGGCTCAAAGGGTTACGTAGAAATGAAAAAAAATAGAACATTTCCGTGTTTACACATTGCATGCCGTTGTAAAAAATTAGTTTTTTTTTTTAATCTCAAAAATACTCTACGAAAATTGGCATGCACCCCTCCTATGACCAAGGGTGGAAAAAAATAGGAAAATGTTGTGAAAATTCAATACAAATTTTCCGTTACAAGTTTTCCTACCGCCGGGACCTATAGAGGCACCCGTAGACGCGCGGATGGTCGTCGCTGTCTACGCGTAGCCAAAGGATGGACAGGTCCGAACCGTCAAGACTGCCGACGCAAACTCTAGCTCGAGGCACAAAGGAGTGCTCCAATTTGTACCCCGGGTAGGAGAGATACGAAGTATCAGCCGGAGAGGACACTTGCGTCTCGGTCAGAAAGAGCAAGGCCGGCTTCGCCGTCTCGAGATGGTAGTGGACGGGGTTTAGGTTAGAGTGCAGTCCCCTGATGTTGTAGAAATTCACGGATAGCGTGGCAGGGGTCGCCTTGGTGTTGTTGCTCAGTTTGCCCTGAGCAGTTATTGTTTTGAGCGGAATTTAGCCCCTTCAACTCCCCCTCCCCCCGAGTACGAGAGCTGGAAAATCCCAGCGAGGGATTCTCCAGGGGTGCTGGTACCTACTACCTACTACCTACTACCCTAGGATAGTCTTTTGATATAATTCCGCTATCATATTGATGGGGGGGGGGGATTGAGCCTCCAGCAACCTGCACTCACCAGACGAAACACAGAAGTAGAGCTTTTACTTCGCGCCGGTATTCTGTGAGCTCGTGATACCAACCCGGCTCGAGCCGGCCCGTACGTGCAACAGCAAAAGCTGCCGCGTGGCTCTACCAACGTTAAAAACGTTATAGCTCAAAGAACCGATAAACGATGGGGAAGAAAGGTTCTCGAGTGGCAGCCTCGAACCTGTAAGTGAAATGTAGGGCGGCCCCCTACTAGATGGAGTGACGATCTGGTTTAACATGCAGAGGAAGTCGACGGATGCAGGTAGGTCAGGAGCGTGATTTGTGGCATCCTTGGGGGAGGCCTATTTTCAGCAGTGGACTTGTGAAGGGCTATAATGATGATGGTGATAAAATAATGGTGTGTGTGTGGTGTATGTTGCAGGTCGCACGGCGCGGAGTTCCTGGCGGCGGTGGCGGGGCTGGACACGGTGGCGGTGGAGCGGTCGCGGCGCGCGTTCTGGCGGCGCCCGGTGATGCTGTGCCGGCGCGCGCTGCTGCAGCTGTGCGCGCGCCGCGACGTGGCGCGCTGGCTGCGCGCCGCCGACCTGCAGCTGCACCAGCGCGCCGTCGACCTGCTGCTGCCCGACGTGCTGCGCCCCATCCCGCCGCACCTCACGCAGGTACACACGCACACACGCACGTACATACACACGCACGTACACACACGCGCCGCGACCTGCTGCTGCCCGACGTGCTGAGCCCCATCCCGCCGCACCTCACGCAGGTACACACGCACACACGCACGTACATACACACGCACGTACACACACGCGCCGCGACCTGCTGCTGCCCGACGTGCTGCGCCCCATCCCGCCGCACCTCACGCAGGTACACACGCACACACGCACGTACATACACACGCACGTACACACACGCGCCGCGACCTGCTGCTGCCCGACGTGCTGAGCCCCATCCCGCCGCACCTCACGCAGGTACACACGCACACACGCACGTACATACACACGCACGTACACACACGCGCCGCGACCTGCTGCTGCCCGACGTGCTGAGCCCCATCCCGCCGCACCTCACGCAGGTACACACGCACACACGCACGTACATACACACGCACGTACACACACGCGCCGCGACCTGCTGCTGCCCGACGTGCTGAGCCCCATCCCGCCGCACCTCACGCAGGTACACACGCACACACGCACGTACATACACACGCACGTACACACACGCGCCGCGACCTGCTGCTGCCCGACGTGCTGAGCCCCATCCCGCCGCACCTCACGCAGGTACACACGCACACACGCACGTACATACACACGCACGTACACACACGCGCCGCGACCTGCTGCTGCCCGACGTGCTGAGCCCCATCCCGCCGCACCTCACGCAGGTACACACGCACACACGCACGTTCATACACACACGCACGTACACACACGCGCCGCGACCTGCTGCTGCCCGACGTGCTTCGCCCCATCCCGCCGCACCTCACGCAGGTACACACGCACACACACGCACGTACATACACACGCACGTACACACACGCGCCGCGACCTGCTGCTGCCCGACATGCTGCGCCCCATCCCGCCGCACCTCACGCAGGTACACACGCACACACGCACGTACATACACACACGCACGTACACACACGCGCCGCGACCTGCTGCTGCCCGATGTGCTGCGCCCCATCCCGCCGCACCTCACGCAGGTACACACGCACACACGCACGTACATACATACGCTCACACACATTTAAACACACATGCACATACACGCACGCCCTCGTGCACACGCACATAACCACGCACTTACAGACACCACACACATACACAGGTATCAAAGTTGGTGGAATGTGTCTGATTTGCTCTTCGAATGATTCTCTCTAATTAAAAACCATTTGCCTTGACTTTACTGTAGTATCTTCACATCTATATTCCTTACTTTTTCTTACCATGATTGGGGCCCGTTGTTGATTGGGGTTCTCATGGTAACCCCCAACCATGGTGTATTAAAAACGTATTAGTTATTAATTGCACTTGCATTATAATATGAAGTGACATATATTTGGGCAGGCGATCCGCAACTTCGCGAAGAGCCTGGAATCTGCGCTGGCTGCTGGGGCAGGCAGTGCTCCGGCGGTAGCGGCGCGCGCGCAGGCCGTGGCCGCGGCCGCGCTCGCCGCCGCGCTGCGCCGCTACACCTCGCTCAACCACCTGGCGCAGGCCGCGCGCGCCGTGCTCACCAACCACAACCAGATCCAGCAGGTGAGTGCGCGCCGCACCTCGCCGCACCTCGCCGCTACACCTCGCTCAACCACCTGGCGCAGGCCGCGCGCGCCGTGCTCACCAACCACAACCAGATCCAGCAGGTGAGTGCGCGCCGCACCTCGCCGCTACACCTCGCTCAACCACCTGGCGCAGGCCGCGCGCGCCGTGCTCACCAACCACAACCAGATCCAGCAGGTGAGTGCGCGCCGCACCTCGCCGCTACACCTCGCTCAACCACCTGGCGCAGGCCGCGCGCGCCGTGCTCACCAACCACAACCAGATCCAGCAGGTGAGTGCGCGCCGCACCTCGCCGCACCTCGCCGCTACACCTCGCTCAACCACCTGGCGCAGGCCGCGCGCGCCGTGCTCACCAACCACAACCAGATCCAGCAGGTGAGTGCGCGCCGCACCTCGCCGCTACACCTCGCTCAACCACCTGGCGCAGGCCGCGCGCGCCGTGCTCACCAACCACAACCAGATCCAGCAGGTGAGTGCGCGCCGCACCTCGCCGCACCTCGCCGCTACACCTCGCTCAACCACCTGGCGCAGGCCGCGCGCGCCGTGCTCACCAACCACAACCAGATCCAGCAGGTGAGTGCGCGCCGCACCTCGCCGCTACACCTCGCTCAACCACCTGGCGCAGGCCGCGCGCGCCGTGCTCACCAACCACAACCAGATCCAGCAGGTGAGTGCGCGCCGCACCTCGCCGCACCTCGCCGCTACACCTCGCTCAACCACCTGGCGCAGGCCGCGCGCGCCGTGCTCACCAACCACAACCAGATCCAGCAGGTGAGTGCGCGCCGCACCTCGCCGCACCTCGCCGCTACACCTCGCTCAACCACCTGGCGCAGGCCGCGCGCGCCGTGCTCACCAACCACAACCAGATCCAGCAGGTGAGTGCGCGCCGCACCTCGCCGCTACACCTCGCTCAACCACCTGGCGCAGGCCGCGCGCGCCGTGCTCACCAACCACAACCAGATCCAGCAGGTGAGTGCGCGCCGCACCTCGCCGCACCTCGCCGCTACACCTCGCTCAACCACCTGGCGCAGGCCGCGCGCGCCGTGCTCACCAACCACAACCAGATCCAGCAGGTGAGTGCGCGCCGCACCTCGCCGCACCTCGCCGCTACACCTCGCTCAACCACCTGGCGCAGGCCGCGCGCGCCGTGCTCACCAACCACAACCAGATCCAGCAGGTGAGTGCGCGCCGCACCTCGCCGCTACACCTCGCTCAACCACCTGGCGCAGGCCGCGCGCGCCGTGCTCACCAACCACAACCAGATCCAGCAGGTGAGTGCGCGCCGCACCTCGCCGCACCTCGCCGCTACACCTCGCTCAACCACCTGGCGCAGGCCGCGCGCGCCGTGCTCACCAACCACAACCAGATCCAGCAGGTGAGTGCGCGCCGCACCTCGCCGCTACACCTCGCTCAACCACCTGGCGCAGGCCGCGCGCGCCGTGCTCACCAACCACAACCAGATCCAGCAGGTGAGTGCGCGCCGCACCTCGCCGCACCTCGCCGCTACACCTCGCTCAACCACCTGGCGCAGGCCGCGCGCGCCGTGCTCACCAACCACAACCAGATCCAGCAGGTGAGTGCGCGCCGCACCTCGCCGCTACACCTCGCTCAACCACCTGGCGCAGGCCGCGCGCGCCGTGCTCACCAACCACAACCAGATCCAGCAGGTGAGTGCGCGCCGCACCTCGCCGCACCTCGCCGCTACACCTCGCTCAACCACCTGGCGCAGGCCGCGCGCGCCGTGCTCACCAACCACAACCAGATCCAGCAGGTGAGTGCGCGCCGCACCTCGCCGCTACACCTCGCTCAACCACCTGGCGCAGGCCGCGCGCGCCGTGCTCACCAACCACAACCAGATCCAGCAGGTGAGTGCGCGCCGCACCTCGCCGCACCTCGCCGCTACACCTCGCTCAACCACCTGGCGCAGGCCGCGCGCGCCGTGCTCACCAACCACAACCAGATCCAGCAGGTGAGTGCGCGCCGCACCTCGCCGCACCTCGCCGCTACACCTCGATCAACCACCTGGCGCAGGCCGCGCGCGCCGTGCTCACCAACCACAACCAGATCCAGCAGGTGAGTGCGCGCCGCACCTCGCCGCTACACCTCGCTCAACCACCTGGCGCAGGCCGCGCGCGCCGTGCTCACCAACCACAACCAGATCCAGCAGGTGAGTGCGCGCCGCACCTCGCCGCTACACCTCGCTCAACCACCTGGCGCAGGCCGCGCGCGCCGTGCTCACCAACCACAACCAGATCCAGCAGGTGAGTGCGCGCCGCACCTCGCCGCACCTCGCCGCTACACCTCGCTCAACCACCTGGCGCAGGCCGCGCGCGCCGTGCTCACCAACCACAACCAGATCCAGCAGGTGAGTGCGCGCCGCACCTCGCCGCTACACCTCGCTCAACCACCTGGCGCAGGCCGCGCGCGCCGTGCTCACCAACTACAACCAGATCCAGCAGGTGAGTGCGCGCCGCACCTCGCCGCACCTCGCCGCTACACCTCGCTCAACCACCTGGCGCAGGCCGCGCGCGCCGTGCTCACCAACCACAACCAGATCCAGCAGGTGAGTGCGCGCCGCACCTCGCCGCTACACCTCGCTCAACCACCTGGCGCAGGCCGCGCGCGCCGTGCTCACCAACCACAACCAGATCCAGCAGGTGAGTGCGCGCCGCACCTCGCCGCACCTCGCCGCTACACCTCGCTCAACCACCTGGCGCAGGCCGCGCGCGCCGTGCTCACCAACCACAACCAGATCCAGCAGGTGAGTGCGCGCCGCACCTCGCCGCTACACCTCGCTCAACCACCTGGCGCAGGCCGCGCGCGCCGTGCTCACCAACCACAACCAGATCCAGCAGGTGAGTGCGCGCCGCACCTCGCCGCACCTCGCCGCTACACCTCGCTCAACCACCTGGCGCAGGCCGCGCGCGCCGTGCTCACCAACCACAACCAGATCCAGCAGGTGAGTGCGCGCCGCACCTCGCCGCTACACCTCGCTCAACCACCTGGCGCAGGCCGCGCGCGCCGTGCTCACCAACCACAACCAGATCCAGCAGGTGAGTGCGCGCCGCACCTCGCCGCTACACCTCGCTCAACCACCTGGCGCAGGCCGCGCGCGCCGTGCTCACCAACCACAACCAGATCCAGCAGGTGAGTGCGCGCCGCACCTCGCCGCACCTCGCCGCTACACCTCGCTCAACCACCTGGCGCAGGCCGCGCGCGCCGTGCTCACCAACCACAACCAGATCCAGCAGGTGAGTGCGCGCCGCACCTCGCCGCTACACCTCGCTCAACCACCTGGCGCAGGCCGCGCGCGCCGTGCTCACCAACCACAACCAGATCCAGCAGGTGAGTGCGCGCCGCACCTCGCCGCACCTCGCCGCTACACCTCGCTCAACCACCTGGCGCAGGCCGCGCGCGCCGTGCTCACCAACCACAACCAGATCCAGCAGGTGAGTGCGCGCCGCACCTCGCCGCTACACCTCGCTCAACCACCTGGCGCAGGCCGCGCGCGCCGTGCTCACCAACCACAACCAGATCCAGCAGGTGAGTGCGCGCCGCACCTCGCCGCACCTCGCCGCTACACCTCGCTCAACCACCTGGCGCAGGCCGCGCGCGCCGTGCTCACCAACCACAACCAGATCCAGCAGGTGAGTGCGCGCCGCACCTCGCCGCACCTCGCCGCTACACCTCGCTCAACCACCTGGCGCAGGCCGCGCGCGCCGTGCTCACCAACCACAACCAGATCCAGCAGGTGAGTGCGCGCCGCACCTCGCCGCTACACCTCGCTCAACCACCTGGCGCAGGCCGCGCGCGCCGTGCTCACCAACCACAACCAGATCCAGCAGGTGAGTGCGCGCCGCACCTCGCCGCACCTCGCCGCTACACCTCGCTCAACCACCTGGCGCAGGCCGCGCGCGCCGTGCTCACCAACCACAACCAGATCCAGCAGGTGAGTGCGCGCCGCACCTCGCCGCTACACCTCGCTCAACCACCTGGCGCAGGCCGCGCGCGCCGTGCTCACCAACCACAACCAGATCCAGCAGGTGAGTGCGCGCCGCACCTCGCCGCTACACCTCGCTCAACCACCTGGCGCAGGCCGCGCGCGCCGTGCTCACCAACCACAACCAGATCCAGCAGGTGAGTGCGCGCCGCACCTCGCCGCTACACCTCGATCAACCACCTGGCGCAGGCCGCGCGCGCCGTGCTCACCAACCACAACCAGATCCAGCAGGTGAGTGCGCGCCGCACCTCGCCGCTACACCTCGCTCAACCACCTGGCGCAGGCCGCGCGCGCCGTGCTCACCAACCACAACCAGATCCAGCAGGTGAGTGCGCGCCGCACCTCGCCGCTACACCTCGCTCAACCACCTGGCGCAGGCCGCGCGCGCCGTGCTCACCAACCACAACCAGATCCAGCAGGTGAGTGCGCGCCGCACCTCGCCGCACCTCGCCGCTACACCTCGCTCAACCACCTGGCGCAGGCCGCGCGCGCCGTGCTCACCAACCACAACCAGATCCAGCAGGTGAGTGCGCGCCGCACCTCGCCGCTACACCTCGCTCAACCACCTGGCGCAGGCCGCGCGCGCCGTGCTCACCAACTACAACCAGATCCAGCAGGTGAGTGCGCGCCGCACCTCGCCGCACCTCGCCGCTACACCTCGCTCAACCACCTGGCGCAGGCCGCGCGCGCCGTGCTCACCAACCACAACCAGATCCAGCAGGTGAGTGCGCGCCGCACCTCGCCGCTACACCTCGCTCAACCACCTGGCGCAGGCCGCGCGCGCCGTGCTCACCAACCACAACCAGATCCAGCAGGTGAGTGCGCGCCGCACCTCGCCGCACCTCGCCGCTACACCTCGCTCAACCACCTGGCGCAGGCCGCGCGCGCCGTGCTCACCAACCACAACCAGATCCAGCAGGTGAGTGCGCGCCGCACCTCGCCGCTACACCTCGCTCAACCACCTGGCGCAGGCCGCGCGCGCCGTGCTCACCAACCACAACCAGATCCAGCAGGTGAGTGCGCGCCGCACCTCGCCGCACCTCGCCGCTACACCTCGCTCAACCACCTGGCGCAGGCCGCGCGCGCCGTGCTCACCAACCACAACCAGATCCAGCAGGTGAGTGCGCGCCGCACCTCGCCGCTACACCTCGCTCAACCACCTGGCGCAGGCCGCGCGCGCCGTGCTCACCAACCACAACCAGATCCAGCAGGTGAGTGCGCGCCGCACCTCGCCGCTACACCTCGCTCAACCACCTGGCGCAGGCCGCGCGCGCCGTGCTCACCAACCACAACCAGATCCAGCAGGTGAGTGCGCGCCGCACCTCGCCGCACCTCGCCGCTACACCTCGCTCAACCACCTGGCGCAGGCCGCGCGCGCCGTGCTCACCAACCACAACCAGATCCAGCAGGTGAGTGCGCGCCGCACCTCGCCGCTACACCTCGCTCAACCACCTGGCGCAGGCCGCGCGCGCCGTGCTCACCAACCACAACCAGATCCAGCAGGTGAGTGCGCGCCGCACCTCGCCGCACCTCGCCGCTACACCTCGCTCAACCACCTGGCGCAGGCCGCGCGCGCCGTGCTCACCAACCACAACCAGATCCAGCAGGTGAGTGCGCGCCGCACCTCGCCGCTACACCTCGCTCAACCACCTGGCGCAGGCCGCGCGCGCCGTGCTCACCAACCACAACCAGATCCAGCAGGTGAGTGCGCGCCGCACCTCGCCGCACCTCGCCGCTACACCTCGCTCAACCACCTGGCGCAGGCCGCGCGCGCCGTGCTCACCAACCACAACCAGATCCAGCAGGTGAGTGCGCGCCGCACCTCGCCGCACCTCGCCGCTACACCTCGCTCAACCACCTGGCGCAGGCCGCGCGCGCCGTGCTCACCAACCACAACCAGATCCAGCAGGTGAGTGCGCGCCGCACCTCGCCGCTACACCTCGCTCAACCACCTGGCGCAGGCCGCGCGCGCCGTGCTCACCAACCACAACCAGATCCAGCAGGTGAGTGCGCGCCGCACCTCGCCGCTACACCTCGCTCAACCACCTGGCGCAGGCCGCGCGCGCCGTGCTCACCAACCACAACCAGATCCAGCAGGTGAGTGCGCGCCGCACCTCGCCGCTACACCTCGCTCAACCACCTGGCGCAGGCCGCGCGAGCCGTGCTCACCAACCACAACCAGATCCAGCAGGTGAGTGCGCGCCGCACCTCGCCGCTACACCTCGCTCAACCACCTGGCGCAGGCCGCGCGCGCCGTGCTCACCAACCACAACCAGATCCAGCAGGTGAGTGCGCGCCGCACCTCGCCGCACCTCGCCGCTACACCTCGCTCAACCACCTGGCGCAGGCCGCGCGCGCCGTGCTCACCAACCACAACCAGATCCAGCAGGTGAGTGCGCGCCGCACCTCGCCGCTACACCTCGCTCAACCACCTGGCGCAGGCCGCGCGCGCCGTGCTCACCAACCACAACCAGATCCAGCAGGTGAGTGCGCGCCGCACCTCGCCGCTACACCTCGCTCAACCACCTGGCGCAGGCCGCGCGCGCCGTGCTCACCAACCACAACCAGATCCAGCAGGTGAGTGCGCGCCGCACCTCGCCGCTACACCTCGCTCAACCACCTGGCGCAGGCCGCGCGAGCCGTGCTCACCAACCACAACCAGATCCAGCAGGTGAGTGCGCGCCGCACCTCGCCGCTACACCTCGCTCAACCACCTGGCGCAGGCCGCGCGCGCCGTGCTCACCAACCACAACCAGATCCAGCAGGTGAGTGCGCGCCGCACCTCGCCGCACCTCGCCGCTACACCTCGCTCAACCACCTGGCGCAGGCCGCGCGCGCCGTGCTCACCAACCACAACCAGATCCAGCAGGTGAGTGCGCGCCGCACCTCGCCGCTACACCTCGCTCAACCACCTGGCGCAGGCCGCGCGCGCCGTGCTCACCAACCACAACCAGATCCAGCAGGTGAGTGCGCGCCGCACCTCGCCGCTACACCTCGCTCAACCACCTGGCGCAGGCCGCGCGAGCCGTGCTCACCAACCACAACCAGATCCAGCAGGTGAGTGCGCGCCGCACCTCGCCGCTACACCTCGCTCAACCACCTGGCGCAGGCCGCGCGCGCCGTGCTCACCAACCACAACCAGATCCAGCAGGTGAGTGCGCGCCGCACCTCGCCGCACCTCGCCGCTACACCTCGCTCAACCACCTGGCGCAGGCCGCGCGCGCCGTGCTCACCAACCACAACCAGATCCAGCAGGTGAGTGCGCGCCGCACCTCGCCGCTACACCTCGCTCAACCACCTGGCGCAGGCCGCGCGCGCCGTGCTCACCAACCACAACCAGATCCAGCAGGTGAGTGCGCGCCGCACCTCGCCGCTACACCTCGCTCAACCACCTGGCGCAGGCCGCGCGCGCCGTGCTCACCAACCACAACCAGATCCAGCAGGTGAGTGCGCGCCGCACCTCGCCGCACCTCGCCGCTACACCTCGCTCAACCACCTGGCGCAGGCCGCGCGCGCCGTGCTCACCAACCACAACCAGATCCAGCAGGTGAGTGCGCGCCGCACCTCGCCGCACCTCGCCGCTACACCTCGCTCAACCACCTGGCGCAGGCCGCGCGCGCCGTGCTCACCAATCACATCCAGATCCAGCAGGTGAGTGCGCGCCGCACCTCGCCGCACCTCGCCGCTACACCTCGCTCAACCACCTGGCGCAGGCCGCGCGCGCCGTGCTCACCAACCACAACCAGATCCAGCAGGTGAGTGCGCGCCGCACCTCGCCGCACCTCGCCGCTACACCTCGCTCAACCACCTGGCGCAGGCCGCGCGCGCCGTGCTCACCAACCACAACCAGATCCAGCAGGTGAGTGCGCGCCGCACCTCGCCGCACCTCGCCGCTACACCTCGCTCAACCACCTGGCGCAGGCCGCGCGCGCCGTGCTCACCAACCACAACCAGATCCAGCAGGTGAGTGCGCGCCGCACCTCGCCGCTACACCTCGCTCAACCACCTGGCGCAGGCCGCGCGCGCCGTGCTCACCAACCACAACCAGATCCAGCAGGTGAGTGCGCGCCGCACCTCGCCGCTACACCTCGCTCAACCACCTGGCGCAGGCCGCGCGCGCCGTGCTCACCAACCACAACCAGATCCAGCAGGTGAGTGCGCGCCGCACCTCGCCGCACCTCGCCGCTACACCTCGCTCAACCACCTGGCGCAGGCCGCGCGCGCCGTGCTCACCAACCACAACCAGATCCAGCAGGTGAGTGCGCGCCGCACCTCGCCGCACCTCGCCGCTACACCTCGCTCAACCACCTGGCGCAGGCCGCGCGCGCCGTGCTCACCAATCACATCCAGATCCAGCAGGTGAGTGCGCGCCGCACCTCGCCGCACCTCGCCGCTACACCTCGCTCAACCACCTGGCGCAGGCCGCGCGCGCCGTGCTCACCAACCACAACCAGATCCAGCAGGTGAGTGCGCGCCGCACCTCGCCGCACCTCGCCGCTACACCTCGCTCAACCACCTGGCGCAGGCCGCGCGCGCCGTGCTCACCAACCACAACCAGATCCAGCAGGTAAGTGCGCGCCGCACCTCGCCGCACCTCGCCGCTACACCTCGCTCAACCACCTGGCGCAGGCCGCGCGCGCCGTGCTCACCAACCACAACCAGATCCAGCAGGTGAGTGCGCGCCGCACCTCGCCGCTACACCTCGCTCAACCACCTGGCGCAGGCCGCGCGCGCCGTGCTCACCAACCACAACCAGATCCAGCAGGTGAGTGCGCGCCGCACCTCGCCGCTACACCTCGCTCAACCACCTGGCGCAGGCCGCGCGCGCCGTGCTCACCAACCACAACCAGATCCAGCAGGTGAGTGCGCGCCGCACCTCGCCGCACCTCGCCGCTACACCTCGCTCAACCACCTGGCGCAGGCCGCGCGCGCCGTGCTCACCAACCACAACCAGATCCAGCAGGTGAGTGCGCGCCGCACCTCGCCGCACCTCGCCGCTACACCTCGCTCAACCACCTGGCGCAGGCCGCGCGCGCCGTGCTCACCAACCACAACCAGATCCAGCAGGTGAGTGCGCGCCGCACCTCGCCGCACCTCGCCGCTACACCTCGCTCAACCACCTGGCGCAGGCCGCGCGCGCCGTGCTCACCAACCACAACCAGATCCAGCAGGTGAGTGCGCGCCGCACCTCGCCGCACCTCGCCGCTACACCTCGCTCAACCACCTGGCGCAGGCCGCGCGCGCCGTGCTCACCAACCACAACCAGATCCAGCAGGTGAGTGCGCGCCGCACCTCGCCGCTACACCTCGCTCAACCACCTGGAGTGAGACATCTGGTGCTGTACCACTTCAAATTTATTACATTATATTATAGATTACCATTTCAAAGCGTTTTAAATATAATTATGAACTGCTATGAGCTTACTAAAAAGAAGGAGGAAGAGACATAACAGCGGAGATTGTGCTTTGACAGATGTTGGCGGACCTGAACCGGGTGGACTTCCGCGTGGTGCGCGAGCAGGCCGCTTGGGCCTGCGCCTGCGGCAGCGCCGCCACCGCACACCGCCTCGAGGCAGATTTCAAGGTATTGCGCTAGAGCCGCTCGAGT